>JAPTHN010000199.1:0-441391 GCA_026936325.1 Platynereis dumerilii | reverse complement strand
CCTGTAGGCGGCAGTGCAGGGAATCATTTGCTGGAATCTGTAGGAGTACCACCTGATGGTCCATCGATAGCAATAACACCAGCAAACTGCAATTAGAAGGAGCAGGCTCGCTATGGGAATGATAATTGCGGGCAGATTGGATGGAATGTTAGTGTGGTGGCAGTTTCTTTTTAGTTTACGCATATCAATTGATGTCAAACTTTCCCCTGTGACGCAGCTGAGGGTGCTCTTATTCACAATCACTTTGTCGCTGACTTGTTTCAGCCATTTGATGAACGCAATCGAATTGCAATAGCACATGAAGAGGTTATCAATTGCACTTATGGACAGATTTCCCTTATTTGCAAAGTTATCGATACTGTTCATGAATGTTTCCGTGAAGCTCTCGATGTTATTGCCGTCGAGGTTCAGTACGAGTGCTTTAGTGTTCGGAAGCAAGAAGTCACCATAATTTAGGTGATTGGAGTTGATGTTCAACTGGTTGAGACTGGTTAAAGGCATAAAGCTTTCTTTGGAGATTGTGGAGATCATGTTTCCTTCGAGAAACAACCTTTTCAATGAAGCCATCTTGGAAAAGACCGCTTCAAATTCCTCGCCCTTGAGTTTGTTGTAGCTCAAGTCCAAAGTAGTCAGGGCTGCCATGCCTCCGAGATCTAACGGCAAACTTTCTAAGGAATCATGAGACAAATTGAGGTGGACAAGTGCTCTGAAGTCAGAGAAGTTCCAATTGCTGGGAGAACTTTCATAGAAATAGTTCATAGACATGTCGAAGAATCTGAGTTGGGAGTTAACGACACCTAGTGGATTGTTGAGAATCGCTTGGATCATCTGTGTTCTTTGCATGAAGATAGAGGGCATGCTGTGCATCATGTGATGAAATACAAATGATAAAAGCTTGTCCTCGTACAGATAGCCGCCGTCTTTGAAAAGAGCGGTCATGTTAAATTTGTCGATGTTCGGGAATGTTGGCACTGGCGCAGATGATGCTGTACCACTGGCAGCATTGGAGGAACCGTTAGGTTCGCTTGTGATGTTTGCAAGGGTAAAATCAGCACCGAATATCTGTGTTTCATTAAAAAAGAAATCCTCTATTTCTTTGTAAGGATTAGATTTTGGTCGTAAGGAACGGCAACTCAGTATGCCGCTATTGAAGCCATTCAAGTCCAGGTGCTTTATATTCCGCTTGTGGATGGTTTGTTTCAAGTCGTCCAGAGCCATAGTGCTATTGAGTATCAAAGCCTGAGAGAGACTGAGGTACGTCAGGTTTCGTAGGCTTGTTAAAGCTGAAATGTTCATGTTGTACAGAGCATTAGCTCTGAAATTTACGAACCTCAAGTGCCTGTATGCCTTGCTGGACATGTTGACTTTTGCGAACGAAAATGCGCTAAATATTGGATGCATGCAGTCCACTGACAGCCGAGTAAGATTAGAAGGAATATTTTGGATGGCTACCATTAATTCCTGCAGGATATCTGCCTTTGAGGTATCGTTAGGTTTCAGTTTACAGGCCGCAAAGTTCTCCAATGACTTGAAATGAGATAAACTTTCCGGATGTATTTCCATTAGCTTCATACTGTAAAGCTTAACATGTCTGATGGTCGTGTTTTCAAAGGGTGCAAAAGTGTCGCGTGTCAATGTTGTGTAGCCTGCGTTTAATGTCAAAGTTTTTAGCTTTGTTAACGAGTTGAATTCTGGTGCGAAAGGTTGATAGTAAGGAGCTGAAGTGATGAGTTTCTCGAGCTTTTTCAAGCTCGCTATAGCATCATGGGGGTATGGCCCACTTTTGTCACGAATGTAGAGCACTTCGAGCTCGGAAATGTGAGAAAAATGATTGGCTGTTAAAAAATGGTTGGTGGTCAAGTTTGTTTTAGATATAGACAAGTGCAACTGGCGTAGCTTCTTCAACCCTCGAAATGCATTCGGATGGATATCACTGAATTCATTGTATCCTAAATGTAAAGTTTTCAAATTTGCAAATTGGACAAAAGCGTCCTCTGGTAAAGTCGTCAATTTCATGTAAGGTAAAATAATGCTAGTGGTTCTGGAGGAGTATCGTTTAATCAGTGTGTCCCACGGACACTCGGAACAGTCCCAGCGCATCCATGATTTTCCCCCGAAGTATTCCTTGCAACAGTCGGCGGGTGCTTTCGCAGCATTCTGTTTGACGAGAAGCAGCAAGAACAACGCTGTAGTATTCCTGAAAAAAAAATTGTTAATTGTTATGAATGTAACAATTGCTTGATTCTTACTTATCTGCTTATAAGATTTCCTTGCATCTAAGTTGTATGAGCACTGCCTGAACCAATAGTTTGAATAGGATAAAAAGAAAAAAACTCATTAAATTGATCTTTTCTGAAAAAAATTATACATGTAACTCTGCATCATTTGTTTTTGCAACTTTATGAAGTGTTAAAAGTAACCCTTTCTACTGTATGGAATTTAAAGTTAAATATTTTATAAATTTGAAGGTTTTGCATTCACCAATTTTGCAATCCTTGGATTCTTGTTCTATCCACTTGGTCAGTTGTTTGTCTACGTATATCTATCTTGTTCTATCTATCTGATAATGTTGTCTACATGCCAGTACATGGTCTATCTGTCTGTCTATTTGTTATATTTATAAATCTGGCTTTGTCTTGACTACATGCCTGATAGTATATCTATCTATCTATCTATCTATCTATCTATCTATCTATCTATCTATCTATAGACTATACTTGACTATCGCATTTGCGTATTTCTCTGGGTGGCAAGTCGATAGCAGTCAATTTTGGTCTCATAGTTAAAGTGTTAAAGGTATATTTAACGAAAATAGGTATGTGTAATAATTTTGTATGATCATGATGATTTGTAATGTAAATTTGTTTTCTGTCTATCAATCTATCTATCTATCTTCCCGGTATCTGTCTTTCTATCTTTCTATCAATCTATCTATAAATGTAACTATAAATCTGCTTGTCTGTCTACATGTAAACTCAGCAACATTAAAAACGCACACATTTTCAAAGTATCATAAATTTTGAAGCACTAGGTTTATATTAATATCACTTGGCAAATTTGCTTATTAGCTTCTCAACTAAAGATTGTGAACATTTGAACAGGTTGTGTGGATATTTCTAAGAACCATACATGCTTTTGTGACATAATGTCAAATTTGGAATTTGCAAAATTGTAAAAGGGATAGGGGAGTAGAGTACAGATGCTTTCATTTTATTGTTGATTTCAAATGGTCAAATCAGGTGTCCATCAAGATTTCAGGTCCAAATTTGACCAAAAACAGGATAATTTCAGATGCTTATGATGAAAAAGTGTTGAAAATGATGTGACAAACAAATGTGAAAAACACCAACTTGACACAAAAATCAACCGAAAACTCACAAAACCCCATAAAAAAGTGTGAGTGACCACTTTCATTAATTTCACACTCCAAATATTGAGCTGTGACAGACTTCACATGCAATAAATTTTGGATCAATTTGCATTGGTTGTGATTTTGGTTTTTGGACATGATGCACTAAAAGTGGCCTAATCCAGCCGTTTCGCTTTCATTCTTTATGAAATTTTCTGGACTTCCACAAGAGATATCAACAGACATCAGTGTAAAGTTTCATGAAAATATCTACTTTACAAGTTGGTTTTTGAGCTGTTCAAAAATGTGTGCGTTTTTAATGTTGCTGAGTTTATCGATCTGCATGACCTATCTTCCGATCGTCTATCTGTCTGTCTATCTATTTATCTACCATCTGATGACATCTATCTATTTGTTGTCCACTTAATCTATCTATCTATCTGTCTTTCTGTTTATCTATCCAACCATCTATTTTATCATAGAATTAAATTTGCTGTCATACCTGAAATTCATCGTTTTACGTCCGACACTCGGAATGAAGTGGCGCCCGTAGTACTCCTGCATATAACCAATGTTCTTTAAATTTTTTTGCGTGCAACAATAAACAGAAACCAAATCATTTGTAGCTTTTATAGAAGTGTTATTATGCAGAATGGAATTCCCGGGCCCTCATCAGGCTTGTACTTGTTAACATACACTACTTCCTGGTTTCGTTTCTATATTTATTACTGGGGCCAGCACTCAAGAGTTGACATGCTCTGATGCTTGAGCTGGTTCATGATGTGTTTTTAACTATTTTTACCTGTCTACATGCGCGCAATGTTTAGTTTCATATTTGACAATGTTAAATCTTTGATTCGTTTGCTTCTTACAAATAGAGAATTTGTTGTTGTTTTTTTTTAAATTTAATTATTTTTACAAAAATGGTTCTGCTAAAGATAAATAACCAATTATCATGATTATATTGATAGGCACACACTGTGCAGTAGCAAAGAATTTTTTTTGTTTATTAAAACAATTTTTTTTTTTTTATTAATTTATTTCCTTTCAATAAAAAAGATAAAATGCTACCTGCATATATTTTGCATTTTTTAAAGGTAGTCTATTCACTCTCTGCATTCCGATCTAATACTGCTTTTATGGTACTGATACCACCGATGATACCGATAAATTGGCAATAATTGTATCAGTATATCTGCTGTTGGTCTGAACAATACCATAGCTGCATAGACATGATAGATGAAAAAAAAAACCATGAGTACAATAGCTGTTTCATCTATGGTTGATTGATGATTGGGGCTTTAGGCCACACATAATTGATTCTTAGCTTCGCGGACCCGCCGACACAGTAGATTTCTTGCCGATGGAAAAAAAAATTGAAAACAATTTTTTTTGACATTATAAAAAAATTTTTTTTCACCTTTTTTTTTTTTGTCCTACCGACCGACCCTAGAAAAAGTGCCTTGAGACGAATCCGAGAAGCTAAAGATCAATTAAGTGTGGCCTTACATCCTGTATTTATCTGTTTTATGCACTTGGTAGGATATTAGGACATGTCCGGACAGCAGGAGGACACAAAAATGAGACGAAGGATGACTGAAACTGCTGTCAAAGATAGGCTGCCCAGGTGACCCAGCAGGAGCTAGATTCGAACCCTGGACCCAGCGATTTGCAGTGCATTATATGCTGACAATGAGCCACTCTACTCCCTTCATTTATCATGCCTGTCATTGAATCATGAAGCAAAATTCATGTAATTATGTTGTAATAGCCATGATAGGATGTGTTTTCTGTGCTTTCTGGACAAGTTTGGGTACTGTGTGCTGGCTGTTTTTTGTTGCCGATAAATTTCCAATTGATCGAGAAATAAATTTATGACATCATGCTGGCAATTTGGCACTGAAAAGTTAATTAATACACATGTACACTTTGCAGTCGTGACATGATTGGCTTAAATATATCAAAGGCAATTATAAAAGTTCCAATCAGATGTTTGCGGAGTCCCTCCAGCACGAGGGGAAGGATTCAAGGTTAGGCCAGACATAATTGATCTTTAGCTTCTCGGATCTTCTCGAGGCACTTTTTCTAGCGTCGTCAGTAGAACAAGAAAAAAAAAGGGTGAAATATCAATTTTTTTATTGTCAGTTTGATAAAAATTCGGTTATGCTTAATTTTTTTTTCTGTGACACAAAATCTGTTGGGTAGGTCGATCCGAGAAGCTAAAAATTTAATACAGTGTATGTCTGGCCTTAGCTCAGTTGGTAGATCTCTGCGTCGTTGATTCGAACTCACCGCTGGCTGGGTCTCCTGGACTTGTAAACATTGAACTGTCAACTTGGTTCCAAAGTTCGAATCCAGCTCTTACCGGGTCATCTGGGCCTATGCTGGACGGCTGTTTCAATCATCCTTCACCTCATCGCCGTGTCCTCCCCCTGTCCTAATTAGCCTTAACCAAGTGCATAAATACAGGACATAAAGCCCCAATCATCCATCCATCCATCCCCCTCCTGTCCTAATCCAGTCAGGGAAATTACCAGCATATGAGGACAATTGCAATTCCAGCCAAGTCCTGGCCCTTACAGGATGATTGAGTGTGTGGGGTTGATCAGTTGGGTCTAAAAAAAAAGTCTGATCTCTTTGCAGCCATCCTCACCACACAGCAGTACGTCAGTTGCGGGACTTAATTCTATCCAATTTCACGAAATACTGCAAAGTCATCAGCAGCTGATGACAATTTTCTTGTTTCTCTGGAGCCTTCGGGTTCTTTTCCCCATTATGTAATGGATAGGTCTGTCAAAATTCAGAGAGTTAGTTGACACTGTGATACAACTTTATACCTAGTTTGGAAGTGATAGTTGCAGTAGTTCTTTTTAAATAGCCAGTCAAAGATGATTTTGAGCACTGCCAAAGTCATGGCTAGGCCATGACACTGTGAGAGTGTCATGGGAGGGTGATGACAGTGCTAGGGTGATTGTCATGTGGGGCTGAGGACATTGATTGTCATCAGCTGGTGATATTTTTTCCCTGACTGTTATCGGTCTACCCTGACTGCATAAATTTATATACGGGACCTAGAGCCTCAATCATCTGCTGCACAAGGAAGTGTTTTCCCTAAACTTACAAATTGTTAAAAATAATTTCTGTAAGAAACATTTTACTTTCAAGAATTACAGCAGACCTGTTTATACAATGAAACCAGGAAGACAATTCTCTCTTTTTTTTAATGAAAAATATTATTTTATCGTTTCGTTTTTGTGCTATTTACAGAGTTCTTTAACGTGTTTAACTTAATATTGTACATAATATTGGTGTCTTCACTGTATGTATGGTCTCTGGTTATGAGATCAATGAACAATAGGAACCTTGGTTCCGTTATCTGTTTATAGCACTATTTACTACATGATGCAAGAAACAAAGAATGACTGAGGACGTAAAGCCTCAATTCTCCATCCCTGAAAAAGTCTGAGTCCTGAATCTGAACTGGACGCGGGACTCCCAACTCCTGATGCAGCTGGCAAACCAGATTTCTTTTTTTTTGGGAGAACCATGGAATCAGCGGCCACGGATATTTGGTGAAAAAAAGTTTCTTCGCCAAAGACACCAGAAAAAAATTGTTATAAAGAAGAAAATTGATTTCGGCACTTGTCTGTTGGCATGCGAAAAAAAAGTTTGTTCTGGGGATAAAATCCATTGTACTCCCCTCCCCAAAATTCCTCATCTGGTCGGCTCCTAATGATCTGAAAAATTCAACCTCAGTGTTTCTCAGGCATTCATCATCGCATCTTCATTAATTTGTTTCTTTATTTTTGGTATTTAGTATTTCCTATATTTGTATGTTCCAGGCAATAAAGTTACCCAAGACTGTCAGAACAAAAAAGAGAATAAAGGAGAAAATTATTTGGATGGATGTGCAAGTGACGGCTCAGGGGAATTTGACATTCAACAAGAGTAAGTATTATAAATTAAACATTAGCACCGCTGAAGGTGCTCAGGTTTTCTTTCATTTTCTGCATCCATTCTCAATGGGAGGGAGGGATAGTACACGGCCTTATGTCATTTATTTAGCGGTATTTTTTGAAAAGCCTAACAATCTTGTACTTTTTGGAAACCTGAGGAGTTGTAGTAACATTTTTTGCTGGATGCCAATTTTTCCCATGGCAACCAAAACAGGAATTTGTTACCATAGCAACCAAGGTCAGTTTTTCTAAAAAATTAAGAATTTTCATATTTTATTAAAACCATGGTCCAGAACCAGAATCTAAGTATCAGGATTAATAAATGCACAAAATCGGATTTTTTTGGTCAAGTGACCTTTGACATCCAGGGTCGTTGTCATGGTAACAAATGCGACCAAAGGTCAAAATTCAAGGTTTTTAATCTCAGCTGAACTTTACGGACCTCGCATTGCCCAAGTTACCATCAATTTCAACAATCATTAAAGTCATTAGTGGAACCAGTATGTGTACTGTTTCTATACATATGCACATTACAGTGGTGGCCATGGAAACCAGGTTAGAAGCAAAACTTCAAAGTCATGTCTGCTCAGTAACGTCTAAATTGACTAATTGGGCAACTTTGATGTCACCAATGTACTATCTTATCACACCTGGGGTTGAGATATTTTTTAAGTTTTGCATTTATTTAAGTTACTGAAATATTTTTTTGGCCTAAGATTCCAACTTTAGGCCAAAAAAATATTTTTGAAACATAAATAAATGCAAAACTTTAAAAATATCTCACCCTAGGTTTGATAAAATAGTACATTGGTGATATCAAAGTTGCCCAATTAGCAAATTTAGATGTTACTGAGCAGACATGACTTTGAAGTTTTGCTTCTTACCTGGTTTCCATGGCCACCAATGTAATGTGCATATGTATAGAAACAGTACACATACTGGTTCCACTAATGACTCCACTGATTGTTAAATTTGATGATAACCTGGGCAATGCCAGGTCCGTAAAATTCAGCTGAGATTAAAAAACCTTTAATTTTGACATTTGCTCACATTTGTTACCATGACAACGACCCTTGACCTCATAGGTCACCTGACCATAAAAAGTCCCTTTCAAGGAAGTATTAACCCTGATATTCTGATATTGGCCGTTGACAATAATTATCTTGAAATATGAAGATTTGTCAATTTTTACAACAGATTTTACCTTTGGTAACCATGGAAAAAATTGGCATCCACCAAAAAAAGATAGCACAACACCCAAGGATTCCGAAAAGTATAGCATTGTTGTACATTTCAAAAAATACCGCTACCCCCTTTTTTGTACCATAAGGCCGTGTACTAGGAGTCGAAGTTCTGAAGACAAAATGTAAAAGAATTTTAAAATGATTTCCCCACCAACAAAAAAAAATCTGGTGGGCACCATCCTTGGTTCTGCTCTGGTTTGGATTGGGCGATTATAGTCAATTAAAACTGCACTTGTGTGTTGAAAACTAGGCTTTTTGTTCGGCCATCGGTGGTAAACTTGTTATCAATTGTTTACATCACATGTTCAGGAGAAGGGCCTACGTTGTAACAAATTTTTACAATGGTGTCAGCCAATCAGCTGATCAATGGGGATCTGGGTTGGCAGTAATCTTATGAGCAAATAATCAGACAGAACTACTTTTCTGGATATTCTGCTTGAGCTGTTACATATTTATGTAGATATATATGTGACCTGCTCCACCAAAATGAGTTCAAAGTAGGCATTATGTATTTCTCAGAAATTAGCAAAATGTGTAAAAAGGCCTCATTTTGATGTTTTTTAGTTGTTGGTACCACGTTTTAGCAAAAGTAATTTTCTTTCAATATTTTAAGTCCATTTTACCAAAAATTGATTTTAAATTGTCTAACTTGAGTGTCCCTCTTGATTTTCTTAGTTCTTTGATTGCAATGGCAGGAATTTCAAATGCCATTTTCTCAAAGTTTGATGTTTTGTATCATCGATGTTTGAGGTGCCATATCTTTGGATTGGATGGAGATATCAGAACATACTAAACATCATTTTAAAGCTCAACTCCAGTAGAATAATGTCATTTTCAAAAAAAAATTTATAGGAGGCCGACTTTGAACCCATTTTGGTGGAGCAGGTCACATATGGTATTTTATTGATATTTTCCTTTTTTGCTACAGGTTAGAAAGAATAAAGCAGTCCAAGAAAAGACGGAAAGAGCGGAACAAAAAATCTTCCGAAATGGAGGCTGAAAAAGCTTCTAAGAAGCGAAAAACTGAACTAACACAGAAATATAAAAAATCAGGAAAATCGATGCAAAAAATTACAGATTTAGACAATTCTTTTTTGCCCAGAAGATGCAAGAAAAAACAGCCTAAAGGAACGGAAAATGACAGTTCAAAACAAATGGATTCTCCCAGTATTGAGAACACTACTGCGTGTAATAACAGACTCGGCCTAGAATTACGACCCGGTACTGCATCAACCTCCCTGGAGGGATTAACGGAACTAGAAAAATTAGCGACTTTCCCTGTAGCGGATTTATATCCTAAAAATGCAAAAAACTCTTCATTGGCACTAGAGACAGTTTTTGCTGTTGGTTCAAAGAATCACCACACTGGCGGCATATTAAATGATATTTTAAGCAAAGTGCGGTTAAGATCAAAAGTAAAGTTATGACACTCAGAAAATATCTGAATATTGTTATTGATTAATGTATGTTCAAAATGGAATTGTGCAATTATTTTCTACATCAGCTACATTGAAATTAAAAAATTGATATTCAATTAAATAATTGGTTATTTTCAATTAATGACATTTCAAGTATTTTATTTTACTTTGGCCACACAAATTGTTTCTATGGCTGACAGATTTCCTCCCAAAATAGCAAAGTGCATGAAATTTAAGATTGGATTCTAGAGTAATATTGCTCTCTGAAATTTTCTTTTTTGCTTAAAAATAGCTAAGAAAGAGTTCTTTTCAACTGTGCTTCAACAACGGAGCAAGTTTTGATACTTTTTTTTAAATTTTGTGTTTTTAGCGTGTTGCTAATTTATTTCTGGTAAATTTCGTTAAAATGCACACCCACACCCAAGTTTTTTTTATAACATGACAATATTTTTTTGTATGGGCAACCGGAACAATTCAGAACAAAGGAGTTTTTTTGCTCGCTTTCATTTTTTGGCAATTGAAAAATGTTTGAAAAAATATTGTTAAAAATAATAAAATTTCCACTTTTTTGTTTCTAAAGGCAAAAATTCTGTCATCGATAAAATTAGTTTGGCGTGGCCTAATATTTAGCAGTTAATTTTATGGGAACTTTTATTTAAAGAATTCAGCATTACAGTCATTATCTTCGCAGGAGCTATTGTCAATCCTGTGTTTTATCTTGCTTTTCCTGTGCTCTGTTACATGCAGTCATTGCAGTGGTGGATTTTTCAGGGGTGGATCAGGAACATGGGGCATGCCTGTTCTGACAGAATTCGACTCAAAGCAGATGTAAAAAAAAATTTGAGTCGAAATGAAAGGGGCTGCTTGAATTACAACAGAATTTTTTGGTCTACTTGGGGGTCTGTATTTTTTTACTTGAAAATGTACTTGTTTTCGACATGTGCGTAGCAACGAAAAACAATTTTTTTCACACAAACCTTTTTATTACAATTTTAGCAGGAGTCACGACTATAGTTTAAAGCTATGGTAGGCCTAGCCTACTCTAGCAAAATGTCATAGGCCTATATTGAACAAACTCCTTTTTTAGTATCAGGGGCTGAATAAAAAATTTTTTTCAAAAAAAGAAATCTATATATCTAGCCATTTACGTATAGTTTGTGTCCCACTTGACAAAAAAAAAAAATTTTTGTTCAGAAAATGAAAAAAAAGTTTTTTCTAGGCTACCTGTAGCTACCGTAATGTTAAAATTGCAAAAAAAAAAAGTTTGCCGCTTGTCGGGTGCGAAAAATTATTTGTCCAAGTAGCTCTATGAACGAAGAAAAAGTTGTCCTGGGGGTAAAATCCATGGCCCCCCCCCCAACTATCATCTAGTCGGTCCCTAACACTGTAAGGGGCCGACCAGGGGGGGGGGGCTATGGACATTTGGGAAAAAAAAGTTTGTTCAGTACATGAAAAAAAACAATTTGTTATAGCTACCGTAATGTTAAAATTGCGAAATAAAAGTTTGTCGCTCGCCCGTGTGCGAATAAAATTTTTTTGTCAACAACGCTTTGAGCAAGAAAAAGTTTGTCCTGGAGGTAAAATCTGTAGCAACCCTCGCCCCTCTAAATATCATCTGGCTGGTCCCTATAACATCGAACTTGTGACCAAAGGGCAAAGGGCGACTCGAGGGGGATCCCCGGGATCTAGATGTATGCTTATATTCTGCATGCCGTTGGCTGCCTCAAAAATTTACTAGGATCTGTCTCCGGTTTATTTGTTAACTTTTGAACTTTGATCTGTGATATTTAAGTTAGTGTGAATTAATTATCGTGATTATTCAGCTGATATATTTTCCTGCTGCTTGGTGGCGCTGCAGTATTGAATTATTTTAGGCGCCACCTAGTGGATTTTTTAGTAACCTAGTGCGTGGCAGAAAAATTTACGATGCTGGCATTACTTGCTTCTTGGCTTCAAATCTTGATTCCTCAGCCCTGTTTTGACAAGTATTTTACGGAATATGATTTCCTTAACAGTGAGTATTAATTTTGTGTATTTGAATTGTGTATTCTCTGAGTTATAACGAATTTACTTGAAATATCGCTCAGGTCCAAGGTCTGAAGAAGACTGCTGGTCAACCTGTTGAAGCATGAAATGAAATGATGAAAGCTGGTCTGTTGTCTCAGCTGATCAGTCATGTCAGTCTTTGTGATTTATTTGACTGTTGACTAATGTCTTCAATGACAAGGCTTGACAAGGTTATGGAAATGATGGTTGGGTGGTTACAAACTTACGTGTAGTCCCACTGTCAATTGTGTTTGATTTGTCATTCAGTGTTCAGGCAGCTCCCTCCTATTTAAATTTCTAGCAATTTGCGCTCGTTTGGTATTGCAAGCAAGCAAGTGTATGCAAATTAAGCAAAAACCAGGATGATTTTGTGGCTTTCTCCATCGGGAAAAGACACATTGTTAACGATGCCGTTACGTAACTTAATATCGTGTCACGACTCACGATTCGTGATGGTCCCCGACTCCCTTAAACTGCATCTTTTGACCGAATACATTTGGCATGATTTACATTCAACTGAAGATGCGGCATCCATTCGCCTTTTCATGTCACAACAAAAATTAAACTAAGAGGTGTTAGGCCTATGCTGGTTTGAAATTAAAAACTTATCACACTGATTTTGTAGCTGAATGATGAGAATTAACTGCATATATATTGCATATACAGTTCAGGAAAATGAAATTTTGCAATTTTTTCCTAGGGATTACCGGTACTTCATAATGTTCAGCTTTGCAGATCTTCTGATATTTATATATCTTGGCACTAACTTGAAACTTATCTGGCCAGCTTGGTAATCTGACAGATCAAACAGATATGGCCATTAGATTGTACTTCATTGTATAGGCCTAACCCTCATTTCAACTAATCCTTATACCATTTGAATGTGCCTCGATTTAATGATATTTCATTATTAAACACAAAGTTAACCATTGACCGTGAGTGACATAGGGCACGCTGCCAACTCAATTCTGAATACACCGCATTATTATGTTTACATAATAATTACACATGTTACGTAAGGCCACACGTAATTGATTCTTAGCTTCGCGGACCCGCCGACACAATAGATTTCCTGCCGATGGAAAAAAGAAATTAAAAAAATATTATTCTTTTTTTGACATTATAAAAAAAAAATTTTTGACCTTTTTTTTTTGTCCTACCGACCGACCCCAGAAAAAGTGCCTTGAGAGGATCCGAGAAGCTAAAGATCAATTATGTGTGGCCTAACCTTGGTCAATGGTGTGATCGTTATTGTATAATCATTTATCAAATTTGAAAGCATGCGGTTCAATGAAGATGTCAAATGTTGCAGTCGTGTGTTGTTATGCAATCAATTTATTAATCAAAGATGCTATTCATGTATTTCATGTCAACATGTAACACCTGCAGCAAAAATCAATAATCCGAATGTGTGATTTTTTCGTTTTGTCAATTTTCCTTTAATTTTTCATGTATTTTATATATTAGATTCAATTTTGCTGCTGAAATTCAATATTTCAATACTGATTACATACAAGTTCGGAAAATGATTTTAGTGTGATAATTGATAACTTAAAATGGGGAATTCTAGAATTTTGATATCATGTGTGTTTCAATAGTACTGAAAATGATTTCGGTTTATACAATATTAAAATAATAAATGCAATGACTTTTTGGCCATTACTAGCGGACTTCCCCATTGACATCAGCGTCAATTGTTTATTTAATTATGTGTTTGCGTGGTTAGTTAAATTAATAGGAAGTAACGACAATGAATACCACATTGCATGGTGGGGCTGCAGGATAAAACAATGAGATCCAATATGTGATGTGTAAATTAGCATTATATTGTGATGTTGATTTTAAAATCATGCGATGAATTCATAGAAAAGAGATTGCCTTCGAAATTTTGCATTTTGTCCTTAAAAATTAATTTCACAAGAAGTACTTATTTTATGGAGAAAAATATTATAATTAACATATTGCACTTTCTGCAATAAATTAATTGCACCACTTGATATCTCGATAAACAATAAATTTATTTGCGATTAATTGTACTGCCTCATTGCATTGTCTCTAGCTAAACAAGCTGTCATGTCGGAGAGAAGGTGCGGGAAAAATTAAGCCTACTAAGTGCATGAATACAGGAAGTAAAGCCCCGATCATCCATCCATTCTTAATTACTTTTTTAATTGTAGCAGAAATTCAATTTATAAATGAATTTATTTTTGTGTTTCAGGTGAATGCTTCAAAATTGTTGTTAGCAAAGGACTCGGATATGGAATCATCGCCGGATCTATATTGGGTAAGATTTATCAATTTATTTGTCCTGATTGGATAATTTTATTAATTGATAATTGAGGATCAATAAACACTGATAAAGAGACATGAAATTCTACTTTTAAAAAAGTTTTTAAAAAAGAAGAAGAAATTTATAAAATATGGTTGCACTTCACAATATATGAAACAGTAACACTGTGTCAATAAGACAGGTCAGCGCAAAATTTTCTCTCTTGCAAAGCTGAAAAACCTGCTGTAAAGAAAAACTATGAGTGACAACATTGACCACTGATTGAATATAATTTTTCAAGCCAAACAATTTTGGTTGATTGCAAATTGCAAAAATTTTGGGATTTTAAAAAATAATTAATTTTTCATTCTTCGCTTTACTTCGCATTTTCTGTGTCTCCATTTAATGTCGTAGAAATTCAGATTTGTATATTGAATTATTTCATGAAAATTCTTTATGTGTAACTTCACATGCAATCTATTAACTTTATAATCAATTTAATTTCAGTCAAAGTGCCACAGATCGTGAAAATCTTGAATGCAAAAAGCGCTGAAGGAATCAGTTTAGTGAGCACGAGTCTGGAACTTGCGGCTGTTGGGGCTTCTCTGGCTTACGGCTTCAATAAGGGATTTCCATTCAGGTGAATATAATGGAGATGCTATAAAAAAATCGCAATTAAATGTAATAATATTAATTTTGGTTAATTTTAAAACAAAAGTCTACGATACGATACGATATACTTTATTCAGTCACATAGTGAAACTTTACATGGTTGTACGTTCAGTGTTGCAAGACAGTGCATCAATAATAAGTATTTAAATTGAATAGGCAATAAAAACATTATCAAGATACAGACATGTGATTTAACAATCTGATGTTACTGGGCACAAATGTATTGCCATAACGGCTAGTTCTATGTTTAACAGACAGAAGTCTTCTCCCTGATCTGAGATATACATATTTGTGATTTAATGGATGTTCCTTATCACCAATGATCTTTTTGCCTAGCCTGTGGCTTGCACTCTTATAAATGTCATGCAGGTTGTCGGCACTGATTCCTAATCTTTTAACAATTCTAAAAATTTTACATAGTTTCTTCTGGTCTTTCTTACTGCTTGGCCCATACCATGATACAATACAAAACGATAAAACAGATTCTATTATTGATCTATAAAATAAAGAAAGGATATTGTGATCAACCTTTAAATTACCAAGATCTCTCAGATACCTCACTCTTTGAATACCTGCATGTTTGGTTCGACAATATAACTTGTCCAAGACGATTTTAAAAAGATTAAAATGTAAAAAAAGTATGTATTTAAGTTTGTCTTTATTTAGCAGTTGTCAGTTTTCACATCTTTCATGATTTTACAATTTGTTGTGGATTCTTAATAAACAATTGAAGAAAGTCAAAACAGCACCTGGCCTTCTTATTCGACTTCGTAATAACAAATTGTTTATGCTCATTGTATTTTGAAATATTCTAGAAAGTAGAATTCACCATTCCAGACCTAAGGAACTTCAAAATATAATTTTAATGGTTGTTGACACATGGAAATATTACTGAGCCAAGGACATATTTGGCAAATGATCTGTTCCCCAGTGCTATTTGTGATTAACAAATTATCCCTTCTTTTTCAGTGCATATGGAGAAGCAGGCTTTCTTGTCATCCAGACCCTCATAATTGCATTCCTGATATTTCTCTATAGTGGAAGTGTTACGGTCGGAATGTTATACTCAGCAGTTTATACAGGAATCTTAGGATATTTGATGTCCGGTCAAGCCCCGGCTAGTTTGCTCACCGCCCTCCAGTCTGCAGTCATTCCCAACGTTGTTATTGCTCGTGTAAGTATGCCTTAAAAAAACGTAGTAGATGTAGCATTTAACTCATTATAATGAGTTTTAAATTGAAAATTTTAAATGTAAGATTTTTCATAGTTGTAGGCCTGGTAGAAATTTTATTATTACCACAAATGAAAAAATTAATTTGATTTGCCATTCTATCTCGAAAATTTATTTTTCCTGCCCTAAAAACTTGTGAAATGTTATTGGGAAAAAGTTACTAAATTTCAGAAAAACTACAAATTTTACACTTGATTGAAAAAGAAATTAACTGTCATGGGCGCAACTTGTGACCAATTGAAATGTCAAGAAAGAAAAACAATTGGTATTTATTTTGAAAAAAAATTAACAATGTTTCAGAAAAATAATACAGAAATGGGAAATTTTTGTCAAATTTAGGCAGAGTTTGTCAATTATCTCATTTTGAGAGATTGGTATTGTTCTTCAATAGCAACAAGCTGGAATAAAAATGATAATTCTTTCTTTGCAGATGATCCAAGTCGCCACAAATATTAAAAACCAGAGCACAGGACAGCTCTCCGTCATCACGATCTTCCTTCTTTTCGCTGGCTCAGTAGCTCGCATTTTTACTTCCCTGCAAGAGACTGGCGACAACATTTTAATTTTGACATATATTGTGTCGTCAACTTGCAACGGACTTATTCTATTCCAAATATTTTATTACGGGTCTTCCTCCACCAAACCTGCTCCTCAGAAGAAAAAGGCAAAGAGGTCATAAATTACTAATAGATAGATAGATAATTGGATAGATAGTTAGGCAAATTGTTTCTATTATAGATAGGTAAATATTGCTACTTCAGCAATCGTTATGAATTTCTGGTAGTTCCTGATTGTTTTAAGAATTTTTGAAGTGTTGTAATGTTTGCACAGGTTTTGGTTTGGTAACATTATAGAAATTGTGATAATTTTCTGAACTGATTATATTTAGTGAATTTCGTGAAGTTGTTACCTTCTATAATAACTGATGCCAAAAAATTTGTTGAAATATCTTGAAAATTATATTTTATTCCTAGAACTAGACATAGTTAATGGTGTTGAAAAACCATTAAAGTTAGCCTTTGGAAGATAAATCTTTGAGTTTATCTTGTTACAAAAATTTGATTGACCTGTAGCCATGACCTATTTCTTTAAAATTAGAACTTTATCTGATGTTTGTTTCTTAATCTATTATTTTGAATTCTTGGCCATTATTATGAATAATTTAAGCCTTGAGAAGTAGATATAATGATCGTCAAATTTCTGTGACCAAAGTAACAATTTTTGACTGATTTTAACCTTGTCCCAACGTACTTCGAGATGTCACCGAAAACTAGTAAATTTTCACCGAGTATGTGATTGCTAAGCTTGGTACAATCATGTATTAAATTTTAAATGAATTTTACAAACCTATAATTATAATTTATGAAAGAGTTTTCACTTACAAATTGCACAGAAACATTTTTAGAAAAATGATCTCTTGTATATTTGATAAAATCCTATGTAGAACATGTAGAATGAGTGACAAAAAGGGAATTTTATCGAATGATTGTCTCAATGAATGTTGTGATTTTAGCAGGTTTAATAAAGCCTCACGAGATGTGATAGTGTGTTATAATTAATCGTATTTCTGTCCTTTTCAACTATTTGTACTTGTAGACTTGTAGACGGGGTTAGGCCGAAACCCAAGGTTGTTGGCCTCTCACAAGTTGTCGGGAGGATGGATTCTCCTTATCCTTCTGGGTTGATCGAAGAGTTGATGGTTAGGATTGCTTCTTCCTCTAGTAGCTAGTGAGAGCATTCCTCCTCCTGGTGTCGAAATAGCAATTATGGCTGTACTGAATTTCATATCTAAGAATGCTCGGCAGTTGTTAAGCCAGACAAACTTATGTCAGTCTGAAACTCTGAATATTTATGAAAGTATTACTAGTTAGTGTCATTTCCTGACTAACGTTCCAAAATTTTTAGATTTAGTCTCTTTCTATTTCTACCATGCAGTTTTCATTCAAGATTATCGTGTGACTTGGTGGCCTAATGGTTTAGGCAATGGTTGGCTTTGTCTTGTTTCCAGCTTCTATCTGCACATTGAATATATTTGTCTTCAAAAAAATTTTTTTCCGTGATTTATTATTAGTATTGGGTCGATACTATATCGTAGCTGAGACAGTCTAGTTCAGTTTAGTCTCTGCTAGATATAACCTAAAAACTGTGGCTGTTCAGTGTCCCTTACATTTTGGATGATAAGGTTATGAAGTTACTGCACTGATTTTTTTTTTGGTGGCTTCAGGTTTCTATGAGATAGAATAAGATATCCTAACAAAATTATGATATTCAGAAAGTACTAATAAATTCTTGGCAGTTGCAACATTTTTCACTAGGGGGCTGATTAGCACGCCCTCTGGCGATTCCTTTGTTGCCAAGGAAACTGCCACTAGGTGGCACAATAGTCTCGTTTTTGGACAAAAGGAATTGATCTTTTTTATTTGGATGAATTGAGTCTTTATTCACTGTCTTACAATTGAGACAAGATGATAGAATGGAAGTTTCTTAGTCTGTGAAGGATTTTGAAAGCAGTCTTCAAGATGTCATGCTTCATGTCTCCCAAGACAGTCTTCTCAAAAAGGATCAAAGACTTGACTTTTGAAGTGAAACAAAAGGTCAAGTCTCCCTGTCCCACTGAGCCTTTGTCTTATGGAAGTCCAAGACCAGGTTTGTGCAATTTAAATATATGAAAAAGTTGAAAAAATATATATATATTATTAAACAATTTTAATTTACAGAATTTGTACATTGTTTATCGTTATAAATTACAAGTTAAAAAAAAACTGATTTATTGTTTAACTTTCATTGAGGACATGTAACATTGTTTTAATAACAGATTTTTATTTGTAAGGCCTGTTCAATCTATCAAATTATAATGAAGCTATTATAAAAAAATTGAACAACTTTTTAGTACTGAAGTGAAGACTTAAAATATATATACATTGGGCAAATGAGACCTTTATCTTATTTACATTTTTCGCTAATTTCTTGCTTGTCTTAATTTACAGTGAGTGGCAGAAGTATGGTCTCCTCTTTTGATATTTTTCGAGATGAATATTTTGAAAATTTTTCAAAAGTATCTAGCGCCAAAGGATTAAACCCCAAAGGATCTAAATGGGCTCTTAAGGTTCAAAATATTCCTTTGGAGGAGCAGGAATCAGCCACTCAGGAAAGTTCTGTTAAGAAGTCAGAAAATGTAATTATTTTTTTTAATTTATAAAAGGCAGTCATAACAGCTTTACTTTTTTTGTCTATGAACATAGTTGTACTGAGCCCAAATATTTCTTTGGGAGAGGGGAGCAACATTGGCCTGAATTTTCATAAACCAGATTTTACACTATTTCAAACAGCCTCAGAGTTTCCCCGAATTTTTAGTGTTCCCAAAATTTTTTTTTGGGGGGGGGGGGATTGCTTCCCTGCCGGTGCGCCTATATAGATCTATGAAATTTATAAACTGAAGACATCGTTCAACTTGGCCCCGACAAAAGATTGACCATGTAGTCATTGTCGACCATGGTTTGACCATGGTCGACCATGGTTGACAATGAAATGACCATGTACCTGACCGTGAACTAAGTCTGACCATGTTTGACCATGGAATGACCATGAAAACTTAGACAATTTCCTTTGATGACCATGTATGACAATGAAATGACCGTGAGGACTTAGAAAATTTCTCTGAATTATTAGATGACCATGTGTGACCGTGTCATAACCATGAGGACTTAGAAATTTTTATCACTGACATTTATGACCATGTGTGACAATGAAATGACCACGGGGACTTAGAAAATTTCTCTCATTTTGAATGCCTGTCAAATCACGATGAGTACAATTTGAATCTAGTTAAAAATTTGATTGCTTTGCTTATGTGTGTAATTTCTTTGAGATCAGACGGGGGGGGGGGGGTTACGAATTTTTTTTACATTGCATTGTACAGGCCCAAGGGGGTTGAACCCCCTAAACCTCCCCCCCATCTGGATCCGCCATTAAACATTAATTACATTCAACGATTCATCATTTCTATTGGCAGTCTATTATTACTTGAAAAGAGAGTATAGAGAACTTAAAGCAGCGTATTGTATAAGTTTGTGTTCCTGTAAGTCTCTTCCATAATCTGTGTAAATGTTGCAGATTTTTACTTCTGTTATCTACCTATTGATTGCCATCATCTCAAACCAAAAATACTTGAAATATTTGTCTGATTCAATACTGACCATATATGACCATATATGACCATGCATGACCATCTGTGACCATGTAATGACCGTGTAAGTCACATGACCTACCAGTGTCGCCACCTGTCTTATAAACAGTGCGCACTTTTGGAGGGAAAGTTTTTAACTGCAAACATCAGGCCGTCTGGAGCTAAATTACCTAATCTTATTGAGTTTTGGTGAGTGCTTATGACATAAACTTGTTCTGATTGTTCCTAGAGTTAGCTAGACAACATTTTACATGTAGACAGGCTGCGAAATAGCAAGGATCAGGTTGTAACAGTCTAAAATTTTGTTCATCTATTATCACTCGCCTAAAAAAACACACCAATTTGTTTCTTTCGGGGTGCATAGACAGGAATACAATGTAGATAAACATACTCGATGATATTTTGTTTAGAAAATCCTAGAATATGACATGAAAATCTTTTCATTTTATGGTAATGGTATATTAAGGGGCGACCATGAGATACTGTGAGCATGAGATATTGCTATGAAAAAAAAGTTTTATTTCTTGTCAATCTTGTGACCTTATTATTAGACAACACTTTGGCAAGGAGTTTCATTTATAACATAAAGAATATGATATTTATAATATTTATAATACATATTTCTCAATATTATAATTTGTGTCAAAAATAATCCTGTGTAAAAAAATATCAAATGACAGTCTTTTTGGTATTTTGGTACAGTGCCGCCTGTAAATTAGTGAAATTGGTCGACCAATTGGTTTGACAGTGACCATTTACCGCAGAATGAACAGATGGTCACAGACGGTCATCATGACCGTGTGTGACCATGTGTGACCATGGCCATATGACCATCTGTGACCATCGGTGACCATGTAACCCCTGACCATGTACGACCGTATGTTGACAATGACCAATTACCGCAGCAATGAACAGATGGTCACAGATGGTCATTATGAACGTGTGTGACCATGTGTGACCATGAACATATGACCATCTGTGACCATCTGTGACCATGTAACCCTTGACCATGTACGACCATATGTGACAGTGACCAATTACCGCAGCCTCGACCATGGTCGACCATGGTCTGACCATGGTCATTTCATTGTCGAACATGGTCAATGACCATGGTTTGACCGTGGTCAGACCATGGTCGACCGTGGTTTGACCATGATGTTTTCGTCGGGGAGTTCCTATATAATTTTTAGTTAAGTTGTTTAATTCTTTGTAGCTTGGTATTTTTTTCTCAAGTGCTTAAAAAAATTGAAGCCCAATGAATGCTTGGGGTTTTAAACTTCATCTGATACTGTGCAAAATATTACCTACTTTATTTTATTAAAAAATTCATAACAATTGCATTCATTTTGTAATAATCTTCCGGGAAAAAATTAGGGTTGCAATAATTATGACTGCCAAAAAAAAAAAAGATAATTGATAATTCTGGGTGCAATTTCTTTTTAGCAAAATGTTCCGTTAAGCGCTCGTTCGATGAACAGCTCACAATCGGAACGGATGCAAGAGAGTAGCTACTTCTTCGAGCACGAACTACGAGATTCTATCGAGAGTTTGCCAGATCCCAAATTGGGAAAACCTACAAGAGCATCGTGAGTACAATTAAAAAAATTTACATACAATTTTTGGCAAGACAGTTTTTTTGGCTGATTGCCAACAAAGGCTTTCTGAGATAGTGAGATTAATGTACATAATAATTATGTCAGATTTAAATCATAGCTTCATGACTTTCTGAAATAAAAAATTATCAGTTTTAGAAGTTGCAAGCAAGATGTAATCACCAATTGTTTTTTTTTTTTAATATAGGCCTGTTGATAAATTTATTTTCTAAGAAATTAATTAATTATATCTATATTATTGTAAAAAATATCTTAAAATAAATGATCAAAATTTATTTTTGAAAATCTTTAAAAATAAGTGGCGCAGACCAATTTAATTAAGTAAAAAAAATTTCTATTCGTGATTTTTTCTTCAGAATATTGCGTGCAAGACAGCGATGCCACTCTGCCCCAATTAATGCATATGAGAAACGAAGAGAACACCAGAAAAGTAAGAAGTGAATTATTTAGAAGGAAAATGTAGAAATAAAAATTCATAGAAGAATTAAATCATTTCAAATTTTCACCCCCAAAAAGGCCAAAAAGAAAAATCTTTTTCGAATATGTATTTTCTGTCTTGTAATTTGATGTTTTGAAAATTCAAAATTCAAAACAAAACAAAAATTAAACGAAAAATTCATTTAAAATATAAATTTAAATTTTCACTCCTGAAAAATTCAAAAAGAAAATTTGGTTTGAAATAGGCCATTTTTGTCATATTATTTCATGACATAAGAAATAGGCCAATTTTACAAAAAAATTTACAATTTTTTTAGAAATTAATTTTAATAAATTTTTATATCGATCTATATATATTTTTTTTTTAGAATTTCGAGAAGGTACGGATTTCCACCATTCGTTGATGAGCTCTGTCGCGAATGAAATGAATGAGTAAGTCTCAAAAATGATAACTTTTTAGTTGTTGTTAGGCACTTTTTTAAGGCTCTCAAGTGACAATTGTTGTAAAACTATAGCTTTTACTTAAAATGCCAGTGATTTCTTTCACAAAATCTAATATTTTTGTTGCAACGAAAATGTTTTTTTTTTATAAAGCAACAAATTATTTATTTAAAAATTATGATGGAATACTTTTTCAGACTCGTTACGAATAATGTTCCGACTGGAGAATCGGTCCATAGTTATTTGACAGGTGCTAGATATAATAGGTGAGTGGCAATTATCAATTATATGAAACGGCAGACTAAACGAAAATCACAAACTGTTTATAGAATTTGCACTTTCTGCAGTCTCCTAAATCATGCAACCCTTATGAGCGCACATCTGTATGTCTGCCTATTTACCTAAAGAAAAAAAATTAACAAAAAAAAAAGAACTTTTATTGCTATTTTATTTTACTTCTCAGGAGAGCCCTGCAATAAATTATGTCAACAAATGTGGGTTTATCAGTTTTTTTATCACAGTATACATTTTTTTGGTCGCATTTTGTTTTTAATGTTAGGTCTTATGTGAATCTTTAAAATCTACAATAATTTGAGATAGACACTCAAGAATGTTAAAAAAAAGAAATTTATTTATAATTGATCTATAGCTTCTCAGATATTCTTGAAGCACTTTTTCCAGGGACTGTAATCTAAATTTTCATATTAATGTCAGTTAGAAATATATTGTGGGTAGGCTCAATTTTTTTTTCCGCTGGCAGAATATCAGATTCTGTTGGGTCGGTTCAATTATTTCTGGGCTTAGTCGGCTTTGACGCATATCTGCTGGCAATTGGAAGAACTTCTGCTTATGATAGGCAATAAGTGGCTTTTAAAATGTAATAATTTTCGACACATTAAATGAAGTGTGTAGCTAAAGTAGCTTACATGGCTTAGTCTGCAGAATTATATCCCAGTGATTACATAATCATATATATTTACAGATATTACAGCAGAATTAATATTGTATTTCTATTAACAAGCATACAAATCGAATTGTGCCTAAACACCTTATTACTAAGTTTATATAGTGTGTTCATAAACTGGTTTTATACTCAAGACAATTTTGAAAGCCAGCTGGCAGAACATAATAAATAAAATCATACCAGTGGCAAGTGTGTTTTTTTTTTAATTATTATTTTTAGTTATATTGTGTCCTCAGATATTTTTTCTCTCTTTATTAAAGGCAAGACTACTTGGATGCCAAGACCTTGAACGAGACGGGATTTTATGTGCCAAGGAATGACCCCAAAAAGTTCTTTGTCGTCAATGGATTTGCACCAAAAGTTGTTCCTCCTGAAACACCTGCTGACGGTAGGTTTAACGTTATTCAATTAAACACTGTTCAAGTTTCTGACCCCTTCCATATTTAGAATGCTTTTTTAAAATATGGTAAATTTAGATTCTAAACTTAAATGATGCTGCGCTCAAATAAGCACTTTTCTCACAGAAAAAAATAATAAATAAACATTTTATGTGAATAAAGTTATTATATTAGTTTTAGGCCGAGCTATATATTTCATGATATTTACCAAAAAAATATTATTTTTACTTTTATTTTTATGCTGGCTTAATTATACTGCCGACACTGAGGCCACGTACCTTCTCAGGGAATTTATTAAAATTTCAAATTAGATAAATGTTAATTTACTTGCAGATGAAACGGCAGACAATTCGACAGAGAACAAGGAAAACTCAGAAAACTCGGAAAGTTTGGAAAATACAAAACCAACGTCAAACGAGGTAAAAAGAGAGGTGAGAAAAGCGTGTGAGAGACCGAAAACAGCTCGGCCCGACCTTGCTACTAATCAAGCTAACAGTTGTGAGAGACCAAAAACAGCAAGACCTGACCACTCTGCTAATCTACCTAAAAGTGTGCCTAATAAACCTAACAAAAAAGGTAAGTAAAATTGGATTTTGATTAATAAAATTAAGTGTGATGATTTTCATGCTAAAACAAACTAATAATATTTTAATTAACATTCGAATATGCACTAAAATACACATTTCCCTTAAGATTTGAAATCATTGGTCTAATATTTTGTTTTATGTAATTGTCATAAAGTTGTTAATTGATAATCCGTCAGTACGGGAATATTTTTTTCGTTGATTATTTTTTTGACAATCACCATGATCAATTTGAGTCTAATTGGTTTGTGTCGTAGAATTTAGTGATGTTATGAAGTTGCTGTCAAAGTTACTGAAGTCGATCATTAGTTGATCACTCAAAATTAACAAATAAGCAAAAATTCCAAATGATAAGTTGATAACCATCACTATTTATGAAACAATGCATTTAACCCGTAAATAATGTAAAGACCTAGTGGCTTTAAATTGAATTTCTCTTTCCATTATTCGCACATTTGTTGTAAGACCCCCTGTTGTAAGACCCCCTGTTGTAAGACCCCCTGTTGTAAGACCCCGTTGTAAGACCGACTTGTCTTATGTGACCGGCCTCCTCCTGCACTATGAAGTATTTTTATTATTAAATGCATTTTGCATCCTGACGCGAGATGGCATTCCCTTGAGAGACCGCTTCATTATCACAGGAGGAGGTCTTAGGCCTATAACACGCAGACCACTGTACTATGATCTTTTTAAGTCTCTTGTTTTGTTTGCAGACACCAGAAAGGAGCGAAGGGTACAAAATGGAGCTTTTAGGGGCTCAAAACTCAGCGCGGGACAGAAAACACAACCCCGGAGAGGTCCAAGTAACTCCGAAAACAATCCAAACGGTCCCACAGACACTCAGACGGTCCCAAACGATGGTTCGAACGGTCCCGGGATTCCGAAATGTCTCACGGACCGTCCCAAAACTGGTGCACAGAGGAGTCCTGCCTCAAATCCACCCACTAGTTCTCTCTTCGTCAAAGGTAAAACTTGTGTTTTGGGGTGGACAGTTCCCAAAAAGGCCACGCTGAAGAACTCCAAGCTCCGTCCTCCCCGCCCTCCCACTTCTACTCCGACCTGCCGCTCTGTGACGGCCCTCGACGTGAGTCTAAAGATGTCCGCAGAGTTCACGAAACTAACAGGATGTTGCGCTAGATGTGGTGGCCTCCTTGACACTCTTATTTACTCTTCAAAAGCATTCGATGACTCTTCAAAAGCATTTGATGACTTAGACCCTGACGCAATACATCTCAACCCAGAGTGTAAGAGATGTGGTTATTCTAACTCTGCCGACTATGGAATTGACCGTATGAATGCTAAGATTGATCTATTAGATCTTAATAGCGACGAAACTTCGACGATCGCTTATTCTGTCAACGATCCTTCGTGCCCCGAATCCAGCGACTGTCCACCAAACACTTTAGATGACACTTCAGTGAGTAACTCGTATAAACCTGATCACTACCATGAATTTGAAAGCCGTTCGAACGACATTGAACATGTGGAGTATTTGAGCGACGCTGCAGACACTCGTAAAAGCGCTCGTGAGTCATATAAACATCACTTTAGCCAAGCTAACAGGCATGTTTCTAACTTGGAAAAACAATTTTCCGACATTCCTGAAGCAGACTCGGCGAGAAGAGCCTTTTTGCCGTACAAACATTTTGTGCAGATAAAGGAGTTTAGCCCCCATCAGGCAGGGATGAACTCTGTTCGAAGGGAAAAGAAAGTTCCGCTTTTTATACTCGATGTTAAGCTTAAGAAAGGTAAAAAGAAGAGAAATGCAGAATAAGGGAGAATGTTTTTATGTAGTTCTTAAAATTATAATGATTCGTATTTGTACAAAGAATTGGATATTTATTTATTCATTTACAAAAAGTCTGCTTGGCGAGGTAACTGAAGGTTTATTTTGTTTTGTTCAAAATGTGAATATAATTTGCAGCTATTTTTAGCTGATTACGCATGATATTTACACATATGGTAAACATAAAGGCCTATATTTTCAGTGTACAATGAATGTAAAAATTTTATAATAAAATGTGAAATTGATAATCTGGATTTGTTAATATTTTCATGGAGGACTGATTACTTTGAGATCTTCTCATTTATAAATTATAATCTTTATAAATTTATAAACAAATACTTGAAATTCATAACGTGAATTTGCTTCAAATTCTGCTGCCCTTATTGCAATATTTCAATACTTTTAATAGGGTGTAGCACTTACAGTATACTTCAATTTACTTGGTGAATAATTTTGTAACATATATCCATACCGTCAATGTACCACTTTCGGATCACAAATATAGTTCCAAGCATGTAAACTTCCATCGTTAGCTGCAGAAAATATTAAATTCTGTTGCCATGGATACCAAGCAGTTGCCATGGTGACAGTGTCTGTGGCTTCACTGCATGCCGAATGTCCTCTATGAGTGAATATTGGGCTTAAATGTTCGTCAGAGTCTTTTTGGTTTAAAATGTCAAAGAGTTCGATATTTCCATTTAAACCTGGAAAGTAAAAAAAGCAAAACTTTTTGAAAAGAGTATTTGACTAATGACTATGTAAATATTGTCTTCTACCAAAAGGCTGCAGCTTATTCAAAGAGAAGCACAATTGTTTTGTGAAATATTAAATTGAGTCTACAAAAAAAAAAAAATCTTACCAGAAAGGCTGAAAGTGTCGGAGTGCGGTGAAATCTGTAAAAAAAAAATAGAATCAGTTCAATTGAAAGACTAAGTCTTGTTGACAGGATTTATTGTATAATTGTTGGAAAAATTGTAAAATAATTTTCTTGACCAAAAAATGAGTAACAATTGATTAACAAGAGAAAGTTACAGGCTCAAGTTACTAAAAATTTTCATTATATTAAATTTCATGAATGATTAAGATTTTTTTTCTTCATTCATTATTTATTACCAAATTAAGATAATTTAGTGTTAGTAATTTGACTAATTTCTTAGCGATCAATGAGCGTTTTGAAATGAATTGATAACAATTAGTGGTCAGCCTATCATATTTTGCAAATTATCACATTTATTACTTTTCTGGATTTTATTTTCATCACTCACTTTTACTTTAGTTTTTCCTATATCGCTGTTCCTCCTTGGCATTGGGAAGTTGAATTTCTTTGTAGATTTGGAATTTCTGATATCTCCGAAATGTCCTTGACCTTGATCATTGATTCTCACAAATGTTTGCTGTTTTGTGTCACATGACCAAGTGACCTTGACATCTGAACTGACCTCTGGGGTCATGACCTTTGGAAAGGTCAAGGTCATTTGACCATTCTCTCTAGTGTCCATTAGCCACACTTGGCCGTTTTCAGACATAATGAATAAAGTGTGATCGTCTACAAATGATAAATGTTCGATTGTACCTTCCGATGTGCCTTCCTGCGATTGGTCTGAAATGACAAAAAAAAAATTGAAAAAGTGAATACTAATACTAATTTACTAAATACGAAAATTTTCCAAAAAAAATTGTCAGTTACACACTTTTGTCAACTCAAAATAGTTAGTAATCAGTTACATTTAACCGTTCCTGGAGCAAAATTTTTTAATGATTTTGAAAAATCAGCATTTATACAGTGCTATGACTGTATGGGCCTTTAGCAGAGATATAATATTATACTCACTTGATGTTAAGAAGACTTTCTCCGAATTGACGTCAGCCAAAGTAAGGTCTTTCAAGCAACTTCCAAAAGCAACCATTTTCGAGTTGTCTTTCAATAGACAAGCTTGCACTGGTCTCCCACTTTCAAAATCACTTTTAATGCGACTTTTGAACTTGCACATATCTGTAAGGAAAGAGAGCGCAATTGCTGCAAACAGTTTAAATTTTTTTTATTAATCATTAAATTACGGCACATACAGAGGTTTATAATATAATAGGCATCAAACCTAAAGAAGATAGTAGCACACTTATTACCAAAGAAATACACCATAATTTCATCAGTTATTTTAGAAAAACATGTCAGTAATAACAAATGGTACAAACTTTTGTTGCAAATTTTAAAATACATATTAAACAAATCAACAAAAGACAATAATTATTGGATGTTTCTATTACAAAAAATGGTTCATTACTTTGTGTTATTGTAATTAATGCCTTTTTCACCTTGGTATATTTGTACGGCTAGAGTAGTGGTCTGTGATATTAAAGTCTCTAGAATTGAATGATAAAACATACCTGATCGGTCCGAACCTAAACACCACACACCAATAGAGTTGTCATTTTCTTCAGTTGTCACAAAATTCCTGACGAAAGAAATTGACAAAATAGGTAAAATAACAAATGTAGCAATTTGCTAGTTTATTATCTTGGATATCAGTGCATTTGGCCAGTTTCCACTATTAAAAAGATTGTCTATAACCCTATTGAAACTAAGCGGCTTGTCAAACGTTTTCTATTTAATTTTATAGTTTTGGATATCTTCTTACCACTAACAACAAGTGCTTCTATGTAAAATTTCTTTATAATATGGAACAGTATGTGATTATTTTTGTGATAACTTATTGGTCAGTTATTGATCTTACAAATTCTAGTATCAAGTACAGCCACATTGACCAAAATACATTAATTAAATATGAGAAACGCTGCATGGTTGTTGTTAGGCATGAAAAATTTAATGACATGGCTTAATTGAAGCCTGTAGGCTACTTCATTCTTCATAAATTAAACTTTAAAAAATGTTTGCTCACCTAGTGCCATGCAAACAATAGATGCCAGTGATAGGCTTATTGTGGAATCCTCCTGAAATCACACTGAAGTCTCTATCTTTGCTCAGGATCTGAAAATTTAAAAACATGTTAATTTTCCTAAGATATTCCAATTTAAAAATGGGAAAACAATTAATTAATGATTTTTCTAAACTAGTCTGATATCAGTTAACTCACGTGTCTTGATGAACGGGTACAATAAATTATATTTTTTAAATTTTGATCAGTGATCAGATCATGATACATGCTATTGTCTTTTTTACCTCTTTTGTTGCCAACAACCTGTCAGGAATGTGAAGTTCCAAAATTTCAGACCCTCCATCTTTGCGCTGGCAGCTGATGCAGATAGCTGGAAAAAAAGTATTCATGACTTAAACTTAGATCATAACCTGAATTCTAATTACAATGTTTAAAAGTATTTCCATGATGCAGTGACTACATTAGAGACAGTTCATCATTAATTGTCTCAAATAAAATATGTCTACTTCACATTGCATGGTGCTGGTGCATAACATATTTATTGACTTTAAATTAATGAAAATTTACTGAGATTAATTCAAGCTATATCGTTTTGTCGTGTTTATTATTATTAAGTACCTTCTTTGTTGACAAAATCAATGGCAGTGGGAATATTTTGAAGTTCGTACATATGCAGGTGCTTGTAACTGAAAAGTGAAAAATATAATGAGAATTTTGTCATTGTCATTGAATTGGTCACTAGATAGTTATTGGATGAATAACTGTCTTGCCAAGGGCACTAAGGCCTAGGCAAAGTAACAGAGTAACATGAGCAAAGTTAACTCGAGGTTATTATCTACAATTATAATTGCTATTTGCTGGTCAAATCAAAACAATTTATTAATTTATACATATATGTCATACACGTAGCCGTTGGAAGCAAAAGCAATGCATTAGCCACGGGGCTATTCCAATCGTCTAAAACTTATAATTAATTAATTGGTGAAAATTCATAATTAATTAGTCAAAATGTGTGTATGATTAATTGAACTTTGTCAGGAAAAGGTACCGGTAAACAGTAAAACATAAATATTTTTTCTTCAACTTGCTCAATCTTGATTTAAAAAATAAAAACTTTTAAGGGTTATTAATTTTGATGAAACTAACCACAAGTGATTTTAAGTTGTTGGCCTCAAAGATTATGGTTGGTGGCCTGCAGTTATGTGTTTTGACAGTTAAAATTGACAGTTCATGACTGACAGATAGGTGACATGTTTTGAGCTGTCAAACATTCACACACTGCACCTGTCACCATGCAGCCACTGTGCACTGTCAAATGTAATTAGGAATGACCTTTGGAGCTTTAGGATTACTTTGATACCTTTTAATTGAGTCGAAAATCCAGTCATCTTCTGTCAAAGGACTTTCAATCTCATCAGCATCATGCTCACGTGGGTCCACGTGGATTGCCGCCATGATTGTGGAGGTGTTGTCCCAATTTGGCTGCTTCTGATTGGTTGGCGTAGATATTCATGGGCGACAATGTTTACATGTGTATTCTGGATTAAATAGCCTTATAGCAAATTAGAAACTGATTAAAATTGTTCAATGAGACGTTTTCCATCTATTTGATGGGATTGTGGAGCAGAATTTGGATTTGGTAAGAATAAAAAAGAGTTTTTCCTGCGAACTATTTTGTGACACACAAATTTGATGACGTAGACGTGACGCGGCTGTCAGACGATGCAAAACAGAGACCAACGTGATTGTGGAAAACTGGAAAAAAATCAGAAATACTCTGGGAAAGAAGCAAATTAGCCTTACCAAAGGATTTGACAATTGAAGGTAAGTGTTTAGTCTACCATTAGAGGTTATTGTTGTGTTGATTGATTGCGTAAATTCCATTTGTGAGCTTATACAATTTTGGCCATGTGGCTTCCCCAAAATCATCATGCCTGCTTCAGCAACCAAGTTTCAGTTGATTGATTGGGAAATGATGTAACGTGAATGAATGTGACAATTTGGGTTTGAATTTCAATTAGCATTGATCAGGTCATTATGTTAACGTCCTATTGAGCTTGAAAGGATACTCCCAGACTTTGAAGTCATGAATTTACCCTGCCCCAGTGCCCCTGTTCAGTGAAATGCCCTTTCCTGGAATGATGACAATGTTCAATGACATTTGAATTTGAAACATGTATTTGAAGGGTAAAATCATAGAATTGGTAGATATCAAAACAATAATCAACACAAAGACTGCTCATTGTCAATGTGGATTTAAATTGTCATCCTGTGCCCTGGTCTTGACCAAAGGTCACTGACCCCAGAATTTGGCTGAAATAGTGAAAATCTAGAAATGACCCCAACCCCTCCCCCTTTTGTGTAACTTGCACGTTTCTCAACATTCCTGCATTTATAATTATGGCTGTTTTATGTTCCTAAATAGGTAAAGGGCCTTTAAAGTTCCAATTAACATACATTGATTGATACAATGTCAAGTAAATGACTGAGGCAATTTGAATTTTCAAAAAAATTGTTTTTCTTTGACGGTTTATACACTGTGTGAGAATTTCGGACAGTTTACAGGGTTTAGTTAAGCAGCTTAAGCTGCACTATTGGTACACTACTGGTGCCCTTCAGGAGGTTATGAATGTGCCCCCCCTATCTCCCAGGTTCTCCCCCCCCCAGGTACTGTCAGTAGAATCTGTCAAAACAATTAAATCTTATCTCCAAATTGTGCAGCTCGCAGTGACAGACTCGTGACTTGTGAGAATGCTCCAAATTGAGAAAAGTTAAATACAGAAGAAAAAAATATAGAAAACACCAAGAAAATGTGTGAAAAAAGTTCTTTGTTTGAGGTTAGATTAAAACCAGAATATTGCCAAAACAAAGTTCAATGTCAAACTTCATGAGTCATTAGCTATGCAACACTATGATCCATGACAATATAAGGTTAATTCAATGTTTTGGCAGTTCCCCACAACTGAGTGTATTGACTTAGTACACAATAATTCAACATTCTGGCAGAATTTATTAAAATATAAGGTCAGTCATATCATATCATAAAAGATCCAAGATATTTGCACACATACATTATACATTGTATCATGAATTAGTATGACTAATTATCTCAAGTAACTCTTAATCTGACAGAGAATGTGAGTCATGTATTACTTGTATTTAATTCAAGGTCATCTAAAATTTTCGATTGTGGGTCAATGCTACACATTGAGAAATCTATGTGTATTATGTCATTTGTGTGATTTAGGTTACTATATACCTTATACATGCATGGACTACAATCTTACAAAGATTGGTTTGTCATGCGATTCTTAAGTCAATATAATTGGTGTGTATGAATGATATAATAAATGTCTTTCAAATGATCATACCCACAGATATACCGTTACCTATTCCATAAACTTACCTATCTCTGCTTATGCGACAATATTATACTAAATATATGGAGTGGAAGGGGGGGGGGCACATGGGAATGAGGGGGGGGGGGAGAAACTAAAAATTTCAACTAATAGTACGTAATACGTATAATCTTCCATAAATTTGTAAACATAATCTAAGTTAGAAAACACATTGTAAAAATACAAGCACATGCGTGAAATTTCTTGTTGGTTAATTTTCCCAAAAAAAAAAAAAATTCAGTTAGTGCAGATGTAACAATCACATTATCACAGGTGAGGAGGGGATGCTTTGCAGTGTCATTGCATATAAACATAAATAAAGTCATTACCGATTACAATGTTACTCATTTTAAGGATTAAATTGTTATCCTTTCAATTGACTGTATTATTTATAGACATTGTTACTATATTTTTTAACTCATTATCTTTATTATGCCTTAATCCTTCTAATTCCTATCTAAATATTTGTTGTGATCACATCATGTAAATACATAGTAATTACTACTGGACTACGTGACCCCGTAGTGGATTTAGTCTTTGTTCTAAGTTTGACTTCGCACTTTGATATTGCTATGTATTTAACATTGTTGTAGCTTGGTGCAGTATGCAACGTATTGTTTACATCAATGAAACATGTGAAATGACATGTTGTACTCGTCACATGGCACATGCTTTTGATGTTTAAGTCATAGAGAAATTGAGTCATAACTTTTGAGATATAATATTAATATTATGATGAAGTTGGTACAAGGAGATGAATAAAATTGCTGTGATGACAATTCCATGGCAACAACCTTAGTTTAAGTGACACTGATTTCATCATTGTTTGATCATATTGAAAGTTCTGCTGATTCAATAATTGTGGATTTACCAAAACCAAGTAGGGAAAAATGTAATTAACCTATTTGTAAAAGGAGCACTCTTGGAAAGTAAAGTGAGTAGATACGTAGATAGATAGTAAGATATAATCTTACTAGAAAATGGGGGGAGGGGGGAGGGTTGGTCTACATGGTCTACATGGTCTATCGGTAGCGTGCTGGCCTGCCAATCGCTGGGTCCAGGGTTCGAATCCAGCTGTTGCCCGTTCACCTGGGTCTGTGTTGGACGGCTGTTTCAGTCGTCCTTCACCTCATTACCATGTCCTCCTCCTAGCCTAATTAGCCTACCAAGTGCAAAAATACAGGACGTAAAGCCCCAATCATCCATCTATCCATCTTGTCAAATACTTGATTATTATTGATACACAAGGAAGTAGTAGAACTAGAGAACCAGAGAAGCTACAAGATTATTAACTATCTCTTGGTAATTTTCATGTCTATTCTTGTCAAATACTTGCTCATTATTGACACACAGAGAAGAAGAACTGGTGAACTAGAGAATGGTTCAGCAGAGGGTCTGTCCGAAGAGCCCTGCTCCAAAAGCAGTGAATCTGTTCGTGGTTAGCCGCTGAATGTGTTAGCCGAAGCTTTCTGCTGATTGGCAGGGGAAGGTGGGCTGAGCTGAGTTGCTCTGCTGAGGCCATGCTGTAATGGCTTTGTCAATACTGCAATGTTTCGGATAAACAGACATAGGTAGATAGATAAAATGATAGTTGGGTTAATCAGAGTAAATTAGATAGATCATATAGATAGATCTGTAGATACAATGTAGAGGTATATATTTTTCACTATTTGTCATGTACACGAATTTGTACAGCTGCAAAAACGAACATATACACGAATTTTGCATTCGTGTAAGTGATAAATATAGCTATTCACGAATTTGTGTATGTGTAATTACGAACATTGCAACCTTAAACTTGGCTAAAACTAACTCTAAACCTAATTTTAACACTAAACCCTAATTATATGGCACTTCCACGAATGTTAGTATTGGCAGATACACGAATGAATAATAAAGCACATTCACGAGTGTTAGTTTTTACATGTACACGAGCGCCTATGCTCGTTTTTTCATGTCCATGAATTCGTGCATGCTCGTTTTTACACCTCCACGAATTCGTGAACATGTCAAATAATGAAAAATATATACATGCAATGTAGGTCTAGTGATAGATTAGATAGATAGATAGATAGATAGATAGATAGATAGATAAGTCTACAGTGTATATGCAAAGATAAATAGGTTAGATAGATAGGTAGATAGATAGATAGATAGATAGTAGGGATGCACGGATATCCGGCACAGTATCCGGTATCCGGCCGGATATTGAAATTTGCAGGATATCCGGTGTCCGGCAGAATTAGGTATCTGAACCGGATATCAGAACCGGATATTTGTCATGGTCAAAACTTAATGAAAGGCTAAAATTTCGATAATAAATTAAAGAGTGTTATTTGAACAGAGTAAAAACATGATTCAATCATCTCCAAAATCAAATTATTCAGTCACAGAACATTATAAAAACATTCCACCAGAGGAACAGTCCTCCTGCCGAACATGGTATCTTTTGGCTATGAGAAAAAAAAATTTATTATCAGCCGCGAATGCCGAAAAGCTCCTTTTTCATATGTTTACTATCCGGTTGCTATCCGGTATCCGGCAGTGTGTCTGGCGGATTATCCGGTATCCGGTATCCGGCTATTTTCACTATCCGTGCATCACTAGTAGATAGATAGATAGATAGATAGATAGATAGATAGGCTGAGAATGGGCTGATAGATAGATAGATAGATAGATAGATAGATAGGTCTATAGATGCCAATGTGGATAGATAGATAGATAGACAGATAGATAGATAGATACTGAAGAAAACTATGACATATTTTGAATTTGCAAAATTTCTAGAAAAATACCCCCCCCTCTTCCAACCCCCCCCCCCTCAAAACGAAAACAACAATAGTTTCAATACCCCCTCTTACAGGGTCCTTGAAGAGGGTAAACTTTTTGTCCCTAACTGACATTTCTAGGGGCTATTCACAAAGATATTCATATTTTACCCCAAAAACATTCTCTGGTTGCTAAGCAGCTGCTTCTGTTTATTAGCTGGTTATTTTAGCCCTGACAAAATGTCATCTACTAAACATTGCTGAGGCATTTGCCTTGTTCCAGGGTTTTGTGCTGTTTTTCTACATGCTAGATTGTACCCCTCAGGGTATTGTGTTGTTTTTATCATGAAAACTTCGGCCTTTTGCGTTAAAATGCTACCGTAATATGGGGTGAATTGGGACAGTTTTGGCCGTTTTTTTGCTGTAGAATGGAGACAAAACAACCCAGAAATCAAAATATGGTGTTAAATTGTGTCCGACCAAGAGGTCTAATTATCCATATGAGCTTCAATTGATATCTTAAATTTCCAAGGATCAGGGCCCAGAAAACCACTGTCCCAATTCACCCCTCACTTTGGGGTGAATCGGGACAGAGACTTATCTAAATAACTTGTACTCCCTACCCTGTTTAATTGATTTATACTTGTTAATAAACATTAGAAAACATGTTTAGCACCCAAAAAAGTCACTCTTAGTAAAATTTTAAGTCTATTAAGTGCAGAATATTCAGTTTTTAACAAAATGTAATAAATCACTGTAAATTGACAAAAATGTAGTTATCTGCTAATTTTACAAGTGATGAATAATCTTGGACTAAATCCACAACAAATGATGCCAATTTCAACAATTTAAACCCAAAATGCATGAAAATACGCTTGATTGAAAATTAGTAAGGTTTTTTTGGCAAGCTCTGTAATTCTGCCATTAACTTGGATCGGAACCAAGGACTAAACAGACTAAATATCACATCTCAGCAACTCTTTTGGTCTCTTAAAACTGTTTAAATCGATTTGGACAGTAAAATCTTTATTTTCCTACTTTTATTTGATGTTATATCACACCATTTTTTATCAGGTTCAAAAGTGCATATTTATTACAATTTTGCAGAGTTTGGCACTCCCATAGCATTTCTACAAGATAAAATTAATTTTTTAGGATTGTAGCACCCCATCCAATATTATATTTATAACATTATATCACTGATTTCGTTTCATGAGTTATTACAGGGGGCTGAAAATTACACTAAAATAACTCTAAAACTGACAATGCATTAGTGCCTGTTGAATATAGTTCGTGCAAATGAACCTAAGTTTATGATTTTTTCCGTAATTGGCCACAACTATATACTTCAAGTTTTGTGAGAATTTCGTGCCTGTAGCTTTTATAGTTTTAGTGATACAAGCAAAGTTTTGACCAGTTTGTGAAAATGTAATTTCTGCAGGACAATGTTTGAGGTGCTGCAGCTCCTAGCCACCTGCAGGTAGAATCATGAAAATCCATATTAATCATTATTGGAATATAAACTAAAAACCTGCAAAAAATCAACTCCCTGCAACAAGTAGAAGTGTTTGCTTTTTGAAGATAAAAATAATTTGCTGGCTTGTCCCGATTCACCCCAGTGTCCCTATTCACCCCATATTACGGTACTTAGTTTTATTGCATTAATAATTTATCAAATTACTATTAACATACACACTGATTCAGACAATCTACACAAATGAGGCGTAATATTTGAAAATTTATACAAATTGGTACAACAGACAGATGGGGGGGGGGGTTGATTGGAGGGTGGTTGGGCTTTACATCCCATATTTTTGCATTGGTGATGTGTTCTAGAATATTTGCTAAAACCGAAAAATCAAAGTTCCTTTCTAGAATATCATCAAATTTTGTCGTAATCAGTGAAGATTCAGCATGTTCAGTGTACTATGATAGTATATATTTGCTTAAAAGTGTATTTCAGCTGTTCACATATTTGCATAAGAAGTATCATTTAAACAGGACACACACAGTTTTAAATGATCTGTATTGATCAGAATTTCTGTCCTGAGACCCTAAAAAACATATTTGCCACATTTGAACATTGTTGAGGGTAAAAATAAGCATTGTACCTTTGACCACTTACTTATAGATATCAACTATCTATCTATTTATCTATGTATCTATCTATCTATCTATCTACTTATCCACCTATCTACAATCCAAAGAGATTTCTTCCTTGATATAATTATTTTAGCAAAGTTGTATGGTATCCGAGATGACCTATCGCCTAATTGAATAAATCAAGCTAATACGGTCAACCTTCCCTTATATGACTTCTTTACTAGGGCGCTCTGGATGGAAATCGTATAATGGCATTCCTGTAGACCATAGTAATGTTACAAAGAGAACATGATTTTGAATAAAATAAATTAACTCCATTGTTTATGAAGCATTGTCAATGATTATGCTGTCACTATCAAATCGGGATATATATAAAGAAAAATACAATTCTTGTTATGTGATTATGGATTGTCTGTCTTATTCTATCTATCTACGTGTGATAGATCTATCTATCTGTCTAACTATATGTATCTGACCATCTATAGGGGGGATGGTTGGTCTAGTAGTAGTGTGCTGGGCTGCCAATCGCTGGGTCCGGGGTTCGAATCCAGCTCTTTCCGGGTCACCTGGGCCTATGTTGGAGGACTGTTTCAATCATCCTTCCCCGTATTACCGTGTCCTCCTCCTGTCCTTATTAGCCTACCAAGTGCAAAAATACAGGACATAAAGCCCCAATCATCCATCTATCTAGCCAGGATCGTAATCTACACTAAGACAGACCTAGACAGAATATCTGATCCACCTATCTAGAAAAAATATATAGATCTGTCTGTTAAGATAGTATGGACCGCCTTCTTTATCTAAATTGTACTGTCTATCTAATATCTATCCTTTCTACAATGTCTATTGTTCTTTTGATAGATACTATCCTATCATCGTCTAGCATCTATTGAGCATTGAGTGCCTGTTTATCCAACATCCAATGGGATCTATATTTTTTTCAATATAAATATTATTATTTATACATTTTAGTAATCATTAAATTTTACATAAAAGTGATACTACCAATAATTTTATTCATTGCCGTCATTTAAATCCACGTAATCCAAAAGCATCTTCATTCTATTTTCATGGCTTGTTGAGCTATTTTTAGACTGACCTATTTCTGCCAAAGTGCACATGCACTCTTGTCTGGCTGGTGCTGCATCAGGAAATGGTGTAATCTGATCTGGGCCAGGCATGCACATGTGGTCAATTATTGATAATCTCATTGTATTTTTTGCTGTGTTTGGTAAAAAGTGAACAAAGAAATATCTATTTTATCTGCATTGTACCTGTTTATCACACTTCTTTAGTAGTGGATATTATGTTTATTATGTATGTGAATTGTTAAATTTTGATTATTAGTAAGTAAGTGATTGATCATGGATCCACCAATCTGATACAATGATTGGAATTGCCGATTCTGAAGTAAAACAGTATCGGTATCGTTGAGAGGGTAAGCTGCTCAGTGGTAGGGTGCTGGACTGCCAATCGCTAGGTCCAGGGTTCAAATCCAGCTCTTGCTAGGCCACCTGTTCATATGTTGGCCGGCAGTTTTAATCATCCTTCGAATCATTGCTGTGACCTCCTGCAGTGTCATTAATTTATCTCCGTAAGATCTTGACCCTTGACATTACTGATGCAGAGTGAAAATTTTGTGGATAATCCGACTTTGACATGTTAAGTTTCACATTGTTTCACCTCCAAATTTTTAATGGAGGTGTGTTAACACACCGCCATTTATGTAGTTGGTGAGAAAGGGGGGTAAGAGAGTGGGTGAGAGAGTGAGTGAGAGAGTGTAAACTTTAGGCGGGAAATTCAAAATTGTAGAAGAAAATCTGAAATTACTCTTTGCATGTTTCAAAGTATCTCCTAATTTTAAAATTGCACGCAACTAGAGATGCAGGGCTATTATTGCAGCCTACTTGTATTGGCTCAAGTCCAATATACGGATAAGAAGTTCCTGAGGGACTGTTTACTTCATAAAATCATTGCGTCACAACCGTTGTCATGACGTCACATGGGGGCTGCCGCCCCCACACCCCCGCTGATTGGTTGAAATTGTTGTTGTGATGACGTCATCAGCCAAACAACACACTTATTGTTACACTTGGAACTATTTGGTCCTTATATTGGACTTGAACCCTTGTATTGACCTGAAGTAATTCTAAGTAGTCCATTAGTGACTTGATAGTTTGGAGTTTTTTTTTGGTGTTACAGTCCACCATTTTGAAAATTATGTGTATTGTGTTTTGTGTATGCAAATGAGCTGTCCACCATTTTGAAAATTATGTGGATTGTGTTTTGTCTATGCAAATGAGCTGAGCTGCAACTATGTCAGGGTGGCACTAAGATGTGTATTGGTCAGTTTTCTGATCTGGAAATTTATGTCATCATAATACTAGGTCACAAAAGGCAAGATTTCAACAGTTATATAAATCTCCCAACTATTTCAGTCAGATATATGAATGGTTAAATTGACGAATAGATAAACTATTGACTGATAGATAAATAGATAGATAGGTAGATAGGTAGATAGATAGATAAGGGTGGATTTTTGATGGAGGAGTGTACACATCTCCATTTATGCAGTCACAGTGACATAATGGAATGTTTTGGGGGGAAAATTGAGTATTTTCAGTATGTCTTTTTGGCCCTGAATTGGCCATTATGTTTGGAGATGTTTTGAGTAAAAGAAGCGAGGCTAACTTGGTTATAGAGCATGCATATGGCATAGGATGAGTAGCAGGCATGTTGTAATTAGGACGTTACTTCCCTTTTTATCTTGCTTGGATCCACTGTGGGTAAAATCACCGCATCACACATTGTGTGTTGGCCACTGTGCCTAAACTATTGCACTTGCATATTTGGCACATGACTGGATCTTATAGCATATGTTGCCTTTTGGTGTTCATATTAGAGCAATCGCTTACTGTCATTGTAAAATATTGAAAATTAAAAAAATTAAGTTTTCGTTTCCGGAGCTGAACTTCGAAACAGTTATACCTGTGGGAATTAAGATCTACCATGCGTTAAATACCCCAAATTTTTCTTTTTGGGGTCTAAATGCTCTTACAAAAATTAATAACAGCAAATTCAGAAAAAATGTGAAAAAAAATTATTTTTACAATGTTCCATGACTCTGTAAATTTTGGAGTTAGACTTCTCAAATTTTGCATTTCCATGTCTACATTATGTCTCTTTAAATGACTTAACTCATTTGGAGGGCAAATGTTATGAAATTTTCATAAAAACCAAAAAACTGAAAAAAGTTGGGATTTCTGATATTTTTCTCAACTTTTGGATTCTCGCAACAGCTGGTTCTGGGCACTCGCACTCAGGGAAATAGTCTTTTTCAGGGGATATGAACTTAAAACTAGGGCTTGGCAATATATTGCAAAAATATCGTAATCGCAATATCATAACTTGCAATATCCATATCGCAGTAATCATTCACTGATGCAATGTTAAACATAAATAAAATAAACCTTTATAATTTCTTGAAAATCAAGAAAATTATATTCTCTCCAGATGGGTCCAAAAGTTAAAGGAAATTATGCCCTTGATGGCTTGAGCAGATTTTGTGTTGCTGAAGATTGGCTGTCAGTCAATGATGCTGTCAGTCAATGATGATGTTGCAATAATTATTGATATCTCATTTAATATCGATATCTCATTTAATATCGATATCTCATTTAATATCGATATCACAATAAATTATTGCAACTATTTTTCGCAGTATCGCATATATCGCAACTTTTCTCAATATCGCCAAGCCCTACTTAGGACACTACACCACCTCCATTTTGAACCCCTGGGTTCTTGTTAACTGTGTCTTCCAATGCTCCTGTGCTACTTAACTTACTTTTAGTTTACTACCTTCAGTACACTTTTACTACTCGGCTAACATTCTTGAGAGGGGGCCCCACTGGGCATGGTTCGAATTTCACTCCTTCAAGGTGTAATAAGTTTTTGCAAGGTATCTTAGATTCTTATTTTCTCTGAAGCACTCTTTCGAGTAAGAGGCCGGTGTTCTGTGTGAAAATGAGATATGCATCCGCTCTTGTGCAAGTTGTGTTTTGTGTGGTACTTTCATTTGCTTAAAGTTCAGCATGTGATTGGTTCATTGCTGTTCTAAGTTCAACAGTGTTCAATCAATTAGAATGAATAATTGATTGATTCAGTGAAAAATTATTTGATTTATTTAATGGTTGATCTGTCTATCCTCATTCGTTGACTGCTTAATTTTTTGACCAGGTTGACTGATCATGCTGATTAATTGATTGATTTATCTTTATTGATTGATTCATTGATGACTCTCTGATTGATTGATTCATCCTCATTCGTTGATTGACTGATGAATTCTTTGATTGATTCATCCTCATTGATTGATTGATTGATCCGTTCTTTGATTGATTTGTTGATTGGTTCATTGAATGAGTGATTCATTCATTCATTCATTTGGTGAAAGATTGAAAGCACCGACCTCTGTACCACAGGGGATTACCTTAGCAGACAACATAGCATGTATACCCTTAGCTGCCTGGCTGTTGGGTAGCTGTCTATCATAGCATCTTCTCCTCTGCTAATTATAAATTGTCTGAAATTGAATGACAACCTGCTGGTGCCCAATTTCACAACAGTCTGAAATAAGTTGCAGCTTGTACAGCATGTACAGGGGGGCATTCTGCCGATTCAAGCAATTTACTGAGCAGTGTTCCTATCTCCACATAGCGAATAGATCTGTCAATCCTGTATCAAGGTAGATGGGGCAGGGTTGGTGTAGCGGTAGTGTGCAGGGTTCAAATCCAGCTCTTGCCGGGTCACCTTGGTCTATGTTGGACGGCTGTTTCAATCATCCTTCACCTCATTGCCGTGTCCTCCTCCTGTCCTAATAAGCCTACCAAGTGCAAAAATACTGGACGTAAAGCCCCAATCATCTATCCGTCCATCCATCCTGTAACAAGATATGAATTTTGCTGCCTATGTCTGGCTGATGGTGTTTTAAAATTGAGGATGTCTTTTGAAATTTTATTGATTTATTGATTGATTAGCTGATTCTTAGATTTAATTTAAACAATGTTAAAAAAAAAAGATTGATTTTTCGGTTGATTGATCGATAATTTTGATAACAAAATCATACTTGACTGTTTTGCAAAAAAAATTTTGGTCAGTCCTTTAAGTTCTCTAGGCATGTGATGATAACTGATGTTGATACTACATGTTACTTAGCTGCTTAGGGTTCTGTGTTGTGAATAGGTTGTTTCTACTTGTTTGGGTGGTCAAGATTATTTTGGGAATTATTTTGGGATTTGGACGGCCATTTTTAACATGGGGTAGCATAGCTGACCCAATTTTACCTGACCGCTAACCCTCATTCCTAAAATCTTTCGCTGCTCAAACACATTTATTGTATTAACTCTATAAGAATCCTGGTGTTTAAATTATGAATTTTTAATTAATGGGGTTTTCTAATAGGCTAGAGGGGCAGGGGAGTTAGCTCCATAGTTGCAAGCTGGGCTTCTACATTGTTCTAATGAGGGATGTGCCAACACCAAGTATCGGTATTGGTGGAATCATTACCATAATAAATATTATTAGCTCTATTGGAATCAGATTTAAGCCACTTCGCCGTACATAACCGATTGTATCATTATCGAAATTGCATCAGAATCAATAAAATCCTGCCTCGGTATCGCAAGTGAAAAAGTAGTATCAGTGAACATGGCGAATCCCTGCTTGCAATTGACGGATCTGTACCAGGCTCACTTGCAGCTAGTGGCTGGGTTATTTTGACCTATGTTCTGATGTTGGGCAGTAGTTTCAATCATCCTTCGCCTCATTGCTGTGTCGTCCTCCTTTCCTGATTAGCCAACCAAGTGCATAAATGCAGAACATAAAGCTTGCAATCCTCAGGTCAGATCCATAACCCCCAATGGTATTGATACTGGTTGATTGAATCATAAAGACATTGCAAATGTATAATCAAACAAAAGAGGTAACAATTCATTGCTGTCCCTGCTTCACAATGCTTCAGACTCTTCAGGCTGCTCTCTCTCAATACCCTCTAGGTTATTTACCCCAAACTAGCTTACGTAACCCCCCTCAATAGGTCATTACCCCATGCTATCAGTAACTGTCTTGTAGTTCTTCTTACCCCTACTTCTCACATAATCTTTTCCCAATCCTCCCAACAGTCAGAATTTAGAACGTCTGGAGTTGATCTGTTGATCTTTGTGAACGTTGGAAGCAATGGAGAAGAATTAGAAGCAGGTTTGACGTCAGTATTTTGCTCCGAAATGTCAGAATATCTTCAGGTAGGCCGTATAAATTGTTATACTCCTGTGGTATTACGTCCAATTGGATCATTGCTGAAACTTCTTGAGTATATGAATGGTATTTCATACATGAAGTCATAAAGAGACTGATTAGCTCAGTTGGTAGAGAATTGGGCTGTCCATTGCTGGGTCCCTGGTTCAATTCCCACTCTGCACGCTCTAGCCTGGTCACCTGGACTTATGCACAACACAGTTGCAGTCATCCGTCGCCTCAATATTGCTGTATCCTCCTGTCCTTATGCTAATTGGCCATCAACTGCATAAATACAGGACGTAAAGCCCTGGGGGGCGATCAAATAACATTGAAAATAGTCTTTTATCAAGGCTCGAAAAAATGCGAATTTCCTGACAATTCCATTAAGCACATCACTAATGGTCGCCTTACCGCTTACTTGCGAACCTGTTAACTTTCAAGTTTTGGACCTTTTTTCAAAACTTTCCAGTGAAATTTAGAAATGTCATGCCCAAATTCCCTACTTTTTCCAGCCATGCTTATGAGTAATGCCATTCCTATAATGACAACTTATATATTAGCAGTGTTTAGACTGTGATTGAGAAGTACTATACTTATGAATACTTCTCTGTTAGCTATCACATGATTTATAAGTGCAATACTAATGGTAGATGATAATGCTTAATGATGATACTTGACCTATCAACCTTACGATATAATGAGTGTCAAGACAATAACAAAATGTATCCACTTATAATCAAATCTGATTAGTGCATTCATACTACATTGTTGTACTCATAATTCGCCAACAGCTGATTGCTGACAGGTTAAATAATAGTAACAATGTTAAGTTTTGGGTTACATGTGTTTGAATGTAGGACTCTGGGTCTTCGTGCCGTTTAAGTGCTCGGCGAAAGGTTAAGCAGTTAGGAGGTGAAGAGGGTTATTTTACTTTACTTTTCGCATTTTATTTGCTGTGTCAATTCTTTCCGTGACAAACACTTCTGAATTGTCACTATCTTTCCATGCTTTGGGTGAAGTCTTGTAAAAATGTGATTGGTAGCTGATCAGCATATCAGAAGAACACGAAGAACAACTAGTCAAAGAAATGGGGGGTACTCTTTTAGTTTTTAAAAATCTGAAAAATTGTTTTTTTAAATCTGAAAAAATTGTGGTGTCAAAGACTCAAGGTATTCCCGGGGGGGGGGGGGCTGTAATATTTCCTTCAATGTAGAGACTTCCTGATATATGTTGTGGCTCTTGATTTGAAACTTACCATATCGCAGGAAGTCCCAAGGATTTATTGGATGGGGGGTAGGGAGGAAGTCAAGGGACGTGAAAATATTCCTCGATTTTACATCCCTCAACCTGCGAGGAAACTTTGGAACATATATATTTAAAATTATGATTACGTACCGGGTTTAAATGTTATATAGCTCAGTTTCAGTAAATTTGTAAAAGTAGGAGTAGTAAAAAAGCCAGCAGGACCAAATTGTGATTATCGCAATTGATGAGAAGAAAAATGATCAAGATACAAACCTACTTCTGGAGTTTAAAAACATTTAAAAGTGGCAGGTCTTATCTTCTAATTGTTTTAACATTTTATGTGTCTGGGTTGAACAGGTTTGGATAAAAACTAAAAATTGCGAACCAGAAAAATTAAAATATACTGTGTTGTATGTACGCCTTGGAACTTTTCTGTACTGTAAAGTTCTGCAAATGCCCTAATCAGCTTATAGACCGGCAGCCCAGGGGCTCTAGCCTAGTCGAACGAGGTACCACTAACGGAGCATATGGGTATAAAGGGAATAATAAGGCGCACCAGAAAACCCATTTCTGGCGCGGCGTATCGGTCGCGTTTACCCCTGGCGGCCATTTTCCAAGATGGCCGCCATAGAAATAAGTGCATGCAGTTTTTGGTCTAGGTCTTTAATGGCTTATCCGATTTTGATAATTTTTGGGTCAAAATATATGTATTTGAATATTCCAAATGCAATGATGTCATAAAAATTTCAATATTTTTAGCGTTTCATGCTGTTTTTAAGGATCAAATGCAAAAAAAGTGAAAAATTTGGAAAAAAATTAAGATTCTCTGGCAAAATAAGGCATCATAGTCAATGAATGGTTGGTTTTAGGGCAAAAATAACATCATAAAAAACTTCCTGACATACAGAAATACCAGAAAGCACGTCTTATTTGTTGCTGTGTGACATTTAGTGATGAAGATATTCCCATTTATATGACTGGTCACGTCAAGTGAGAATTGTGACGTCACAACATCACTTATCAGCATTCACGAATAAATGTGTCTAATTTGGCATAACTCTCCAACAGATTATCAGATTTTTATCATTTTTGTGTCAAATTATATATTTTTCAATATTCCCAATCCAATGGTGATGCCAAAAAGAAGAAATTATGAGTATTTTATATTGTTTCTTAGGATCATTTGTCAAAAATGTGAAAAATTTGGGATTTCTAGGCAAAGCAAGGCTTATGACTTGCATTATTGACTTTGACACACAGGCAGACAGAAAAATTATTTTATTTCATCATCATCATTTGAATAACATTGTATTATTATAAAAAGGTATACAGTATGATAACGACATGAGATGAGTTGTAAATACAGATGATGAGGAGACCCACCAAAGACCAAAAAATATTGTTGCTGCTTGTTGGCCACTTGATGATTGTAATGATAATTTTAGAGTAAAAATATGCCACCTTTCATCAATTTCACATGTTCCAAAATATCAGCAAGTATGTCTGATTTGTTGCTTTGTCACTTTCGGAGATGAAGATATTTGCATTTTTGTGAGCAACCAGGTCAAGTAAAATTGTGACGTTGTGACATGATATTTCCGCAGTTTTGCATACATTTGTCTTATCAGGTGTGAATCATTAAAACATATCAGATTTTTATAATTTTCAATTTAAATACGTATATATTTATGCATGCCATATCAAATAGTTTTAGGACAATTTGTCAATTTTAAGTAGTTTATGCTGTATCTTTTTCCATGGTAAAATCCAACAAGAATCTACGGGTTGCTAAATGGAGGTGGCGTGTTGTCTTAGTTCAAATCCTCTGAATCCAGCAGATAATTTGTCCAGCACTGCTATAAGTATAACTATTCAGATAGATATGGTTCTGAAGACATTGATAAATAGATAGATATATATTAGATAGATAGATATTACATAGATATAGATAGATCTAAATGGATAGATATAGATAGATAGATGTCAGATAGATAAATATGGTATGCAAATGTGCAGCCATTTAAGAGGAGTGGGTCCTTAGATTGATCAATGAGATGGCAGATCGAGCAAACGTCCTCTAGGCCTACACGTTACACGTTTACTCCATTTGAAAAAGATTGAAAGGGCCAATGATTTAACATCTCATCTGAATGACATCCACCTGGGACTTTGATCTTGAGAGTACGTTGAAAATATTCTAAATTGTCTGCCCAAGATTCGAACCCAGGCAAAGAAGACCCTCAGGACTGAAAACACTTTGGCCACCCAGCTGTCATATAATAAATGTATCTTTAGACCTGCTTAGTTCCATACAACCATGTCAATAAAGATCTTACTTTCTCATTGGGGCAGATAGGTGGCAGAGCGGTTATGATTCCTGCCTTCTCCGTTGAAGGTTTTAACTCGCATCGAAACCCCGTGTGGGGAACCAGAAAAACTCAGCGGACTTTCATGAGCAAAACCCCAGCTGGATGTTCATTCATTTCTTAACAGTTAACAGTTAACTGCCAGTTAACTGTTATGCGAGTTATAGGTTTGGTGGGATTGGCTGATTTAATGCCTCAAGATAGCAAATATGAGCTAATAACTAGCTTTGACCTCTTCTGCTTGTTTAACTATATTTTTTGATGGAAAAAATGCAAACACTACAGATGATTCACTTTTCACTGCATAAACAAATAACAACAGGTTGTTAATAAGACTATGATCATGCTTTTCCAATGATAAATATGAACAATATTGACTTGATTATCACAATTTTAACATTCTTGTGTGTGCCATTTATAAGTTTTGACATAATATTAAGTGCTTAATTCATCTTTAGTCAAAAATGTCAAATAGCCTTAAAACTCTCACAGTTAACTGTTAGATTAACAGTTAACTGTTCAGTTGACTCAAATGTCATTTCAATGCTATTTCAAACAGTTAACTGTAACAGTTAACTGTTACAGTTAACTGGCTGGAAACTCTAGTTCGCATCTGACATTAAATTGGCAATCGCTTGTTTCAGTGTCTGTAGGGCAATTAAAGGATCTCTCACATAGGGTAAATGTGAAGCATGTGAGGACTTTTGCTGTCTCCCATCTCATCAATCAACTCTAGTGAGAGCCCAGAGCTGCACTTAGAGGGCTGTACCTACCATATCTCTCCATCAATCTATCTATGACTAATTATGCTGGTCTATACACCTGTAAATTAGTGTACCACTGCCAGCTAACTTGAAGAGTGCCAAAATGACCAACTCAGTATATCAATCTAGACTTTGCAAAGAGTTCAAATCCCATGTCTGATTGGCATGGATATTTTGGACCGATGGCTTTATTTTGATTGATCAAAACATGTTACAACTAAATAATTTTGATTTTTAGCATATGTGTAGCTTTAATATTACAGCCATACTTCCTACTGGATTTGAACTGCTTGATATTTTCTGGTTTCATTATTTTGATTTCCCATTTTTTCCACAATAATAGCTACACCCAAAACAATTTTTTTTCAACCAACAAATTTCTAATAGTTTCATTGAAGGCCAAACTTAATGTTAATGTCTGTCTCTGTTTGGGATTGACAAATGGCAGCAGAATGCTGTCAGTCCCTGGAAAATCAAATTGGTTAAACATTAATTTGACATGTTTTGGACAGGTCACAAGATCAGGTCGCACAACAACTGTCCACATTCCTACGCCAGACTACTTTCAAATTAATGGTTGCTGGCAAAGATCCAGTACTCTGCTTTGAATGAAAATGTTTGGAAATCACGAGACAAAAGAACATTTTGAAACTTCAGCATAAACATTGCCTGATATTGGGATTATTTTACCCATCAGAAGTTTGATGGTATTCAATCTACTTACGCCTACCATTTATGCATGTTAAGTTATTGTCAGATAAGTGTCCACAAGGAATGCTCTCACTTATTCACATGTACATATGATAACCATGTCTCCAACACAGATGTAATATAGAGTAATATCACTATCACCCACTCCATATTAATCAATGAACCTTCAATATAAACCCGAAACGACTACCTTTGAATCCCTGGATTCTTGTTTAACGGTGCATCCAATCAAGATTCAAAGCAAAGGAAATCTTGTCCAAATTACAACATTCATGCGATTCATTTCTATGCCAGATACATGCTCTATAATAAAGTTATACTTATTTCTTGACTCCAAACATCTCCGAACAAAATGGCCAAGTCAGGGCCCAAAAGACATTCTGAAAATGCTCAAATTTCAAATTTCCCACCACAACTTCCATTCTCTCATTGTGACTGCATAAATGGAGATGGATACTCACCTCCACTAAAAATGTGAAACAACGAAAAAAAAAAAATCCCGGCCTGCCCCAGCCCGCCCCATATGATAAATCTCTGACCCACAGCAGCCCACACTCGCAGATACCAGGCCCATCTTTTTCTAATCTTACTCTGTCAGTCTATCTGGGCACTATCAAATCAAATTATATTTTAAAAGTTTATTAATCGCTTCTATACTGTTCCTTCCAATCTACGGGCACTCTAACTATTGATTTTGAAATGATACTCTCATAAAAATCCCCATCTATCTGTTATCAGATTATCTCGGCCTATCTCGGCCCTTTCAATCAATAAGTCGATCAATAAATCAATCTGGGCCTATCTATCTATCCTTCTAAATTTATCACAATCCTATATTTTCTATTGTGTTCTATTCTGTGCCCTCCAAGCTGCGGGCAACTTACTAGTATGTATTGAATATAGTCCAGGCAAATACTCTCTACAGTTGTCAACAAAATAATTCAACCCCTTGATGTTTTTCCATTGAATTCATTAGCTGACAAATGCAAAATGAGTGTGGTGACATCAGCATATATATCAAATCATGAAAAGGATAACATCAATTTGTATCAGACAACATAATGCCAAACTGTTAGGAAGGGCACCAGAACCTGGTAGGTGGTTTGTATTTCGCATAGGGGTCAACAATGTCAAAAATGTTTCAACCCCGTTGCCGCCATTGGATTAGCATTGGAGCACAGGGTTAAATAGTTGTTCAAACGTTTTGACCCATTTGTGAAATGGAACCAGTCCTGCCAACTAGATTTAGTTATTCTCAACAGCTGATTTAGCATATGTTGTCTGGTATGTGATGCTATCATACTTTTTGTGATTTGAAACATTCTGATGTCATCACACTCATTTTACAAAACCTGTTTACTATTGGGAAGAAATCAAAGGGGTTGAATAATTTTGCTGCCAAGTGTAAACTATCCGTGTTGGACCAATCTTGATAATTCGACGTGTTCCTTACAAAGAACATGTCGAATTATCAATAGCTTAGGACCATTCCCAGGTGTTGCAGGTGAACCATTCATTGATAAAGAACAGATGGGGGATTGTATGCAATCATTGCATGGTTGGTTGTAGGAATAGAATGGAATAGGTGGGATTTTTTTTATGGCTTAATTTTTCAGTCTGCAACCAATATGGCAATTAACAACAACGCCAATGATAATTATGTGCGACTTATGTGTTTTTTCACATTTTAGAATTTGACCATGAAAAAAGCATAAATTTAATACTTATTGTTGACAAAACTGCATAATAGCAGAAAATGCACCATGCCAATATGCAGATCCAAAACATTGATAATATGTTTAAGATTTACATCCAATTAGACAAATGTATGCATCACTGCGGAAATATAACGTCACAACGCCACAATTTTACTTGACCTGGTCTCTCACATAAATGTAAATATTATCAAGACCAAAAATGACATAGCCACAAAATAGGCATACCTGCTGATATTTTAGAACATTTGGAATTGATTACAGGTGGCATTTTTACTCTAAAGTCAATAATACAAGTCATGAGATGCCTTGCTTTGCCTGGAAATCCTGAATTTTTCCTAAATTTTTTAATTTTTTTTACAAATTTTCATTAGAAAGAATATAAAATACTTGTGATTTCCTATTTTTGGCATCACCATTGGATTGGACATATTGAAAAATATATATTTTGACACAAAAATTATAAAAATCTGATAAGCTGTTGGAGAGTTATGCTAAATCAGACACATAAGACGCACCACTGCTGAAACGTGACGTCGTCGCGTCACAATTCTCACTTGACGTGACCAGTCATGTAAATGGGAATATCTTCAACACTAAATGTCACACAGCAACAAATAAGACATGGTTTCTGGTATTTCTGTATGTCAGGAAGTTTTTTATGATGTTATTTTTGCCCTAAAACCAACCGTTCATTGACTATGATGCCTTATTTTGCCAGAGAATCTTGATTTTTTTTCAAATTTTTCACTTTTTTTGCATTTGATCCTTAAAAGCAGCATGAATCGCTTACAATATTGAAATTTTTATGACATCATTGCATTTGGGAATATTGAAATACATATATTTTGACCCAAAAATTATCAAAATCGGATAAGCCGTTAAAGATCTAGACCAAAAACTGCATGCACTTATTTTTATGGCCGCCATCTTGGAAAATGGCCGCCAGGGATAAACGCGACCGATACGCCGCGCCAGAAATGGGTTTTCTGGTGCGCCTTATTATTCCCTTTATACCCATATGCTCCGTTAGTGGTACCTCGTTCGACTAGGCTAGAGCCCCTGGGCTGCCGGTCTATTAGTGAAGTCCTGGTATTCTGCTTCAGCATGTTTTGGAGAGAAATTGAGATATTGAGAAATATTCCAAAAAAGTCTAGGGGTAATATGTGGGAGAGTTAGATCACAGGGGTTTTTGCACCAATTTAGTATTATACAAATAGACATATGAACTTCGACTTCAAATCATTAAGAACTGAGGAAGGGGTCTGGATGGACCCTGAAAGCTAAAAATCTTGTTGCGAGTACTCGTCTAACATTCTACAATGACATATGAACTTGGCGCAGAACCCCCTGAGAGTTAGATCAGTTGGTATTGTGCTGTTCTGCTATTGGACAGCAGTTTCAATCATCCTTCTCCTCATTGCTGAGTCCTCTATCCTACCTAGTGCAGAAATGTGGACGGAAGGTCCCAATCATCCATCTATCTCCATTCTCTAAACAATTAGAACGGTATTTCTACGTTGTTAAATTGCAAAAAATGTTATAGGAAAGCATGAAAAAAAATCAACAAATTATGTCCGTACCACAAGTAGCCGTGTGGTAGCAAGGTTGGGCATGGTCGTTGTACTCTTGCACAAATGTTGCAGTTGAAACAAGAGTTTCTCACTGCGAGATTAATAAAGTTAAAAGTATATGTTATCTTATCTTAATTGTTTAAATAATTACGGAAGCTCACGAACAGAAAGTGAAGTGGTACAGAAGTACCCCTGATGAATTCCCCAGAAGTGTAATATTTTTAAAGTCATTTATAAATAATCAAAGGTGTATACCAGACCATTGTACATGGTGTATGTGGTCACTGATCACCTGACCCGGCTGCATCATTATAAATTGTGACATTAGGCCTACAATTTGGCACCAAGCATCGTCAGAGGAAAAAAAATTGGTGATAGTCATCCCCCTGCCTCAGATATTTAGATACTGTATCTTGAAGTAATCTTAATATCTTCAACCTGAGAGTCTTAAATGATATATCGTAGCACGGTGTGACATCTGTAAAACGGTTGTCGCACTTGGAGGGTGGACATATATTTTATTCTAGTCGTTTTGTGAGCAAAGGCAATCATGGAGTACAGGTACAGAAATTATTTGTTACAACTTTTTTTCCTGCGATTTGTTACAACTTTTTTCCCGCTGTATTTTGTATTAATTGGAGTATTTTTTAGCAGGATTATTTAAACAACCATTTTTTTAAAGAATTTACTTGAAATAGGGAAGTTTGGATAATTTAAAGTGGTATTTGCTAAAAATGAATTTCATGTCACAATCTTTTTTTCCATATCTTTGAAATTTTGATAATTATTTGATAACATGTTTCTCTCTGCTTATCTTAAAAAGAAGGTAATTTTTGGCTAATTTTGGTTACAGTAGTAATATTTACTTACAAATGTCAAATGATAAAACGTATCCAAAAAAAAGTCAATGTCGCAATAATTTGTAATATTTCTTGTCTTTTTAAAATCAGATTATTTGATATAGTTACGACACTTGTAGCTCTTTTTCTTTTGGGTCTGTTGTAAAGCTGTAAAAATGAACCGATGAGTTTTGAAACCACAAAATTTATGAATTAAAAAGGAAAATGGTAAATATGAGGAATATTTTAATAAATTATTTTTCAGTTTTCTCAGATATAGCATTTATAGTTTGAATTTACAATTACTGTTTTTACCATGCATGTACTGTTGCTTGAGCATATAGTATGTATAGCAATAGCAGCTGCACTATGCAGTATTGTGTTTTGTGCTTATATGAATTTATCATAAGCATTGACATAAGCTGCTTAGCTCTTGTCGATTGATATATCGAGTAGATATCTGTAATCTCTGAATTATATGTTGATTAGTTAGAATCACGGATAATGTTACAATAATTGTATTTGCGTATCGAGACTAATTAGGAGGATTATGTATTGTAATGATATGGTTTGGCCATTACTAGCAGTTTATTGGGATGATTAGGTAGGGCTGTTCTTTTTCGATTTTATGAAATATTGAAAGGCTATTTTGTTTTCTTTTATTTCCAATTACACTCTAACCTGTTAGCATGGTTAAGCAGCAAAGTTGTTTCAGATTCTCACAGGAAAATGGTGTCGGTTTTAGGAAATTTTTAGTTTTCTGTAAATGTGTTTTAAATGTCTATTTGTCTATTCTTTCATGGTCCCGTACTTGGATGAAACCGTCTCAATAGATTTTACAATAAATTACACCGTTTTTCAAGCATGGGCCTTTCTACATTCGCCGAGTAGTATTCAACTGGCCAGTCATATTCAGAGCCACAATTCTTACTAAAGTTCCTTTAACATGTTTAAGCCATAAATACCATGCCATAATCAGCTTGTACATGTATCTGCATCATGTAAGAATTTTTAAAATCGCAAAATTTTTCATGTTATGATTAAGAATTACGGTATTTAATCTCTGGTAATCAAGGTTCATCAAAACTACATGCATGAATCAGTTTGCGCGGTGAAATATTAAAATTAACTTTCTTCTGTTGATCGGTGTTCTCAATGCCTAACAAAAATGTGATTTGGGCGTCCAATTTGGGTTTAAGGTAGAATCTTGCCCCAGATTGTGACCCTGTGCAGTAAGGGAAATTATCACCAGCTGATGACAATCAATGTCCTCAGCCCCACATGACAATCACCCTAGCACTGTCATCACCCTCCCATGACACTCTCACGGTGTCATGGCCTAGCCATGACTTTGGCAGTGCTCAAAATCATCTTTGACTGGCTATTTAAAACGAACTACTGCAACTATCACTTCCAAACTTGGTATAAAGTTGTATCACAGTGTCAACTAACTCTATGAATTTTGGCAGACCTATCCATTACATAATGAGGAAAAGAACCCGAGGCTCCCGAAAACTAGGAAATTGTCATCAGCTGCTGATGACTTTGCAGTATTTCGTGAAATTGGATAGAATTAAGTCCCGCAACTGACATGCTGCTGTGTGGTGAGGATGGCTGCAAAGAGATCAGACTTTCTTCTGAGCTGCTGAGACCCAACTGATCAACCCCACACACTCAATCATCCTGTCAGGGCCAGGACTTGGCTGGAATTGCAATTGTCCTCATGGGCTGGTAATTTCCCTGACTGCTGTGTTAACAGGCCATTAGGGTTACATCTTAGGCTTGGCTGAATCTTGTTTTTGGCAAGGCTGTGTTCACCAGTAAATACCATTTTTAAAGTGTCAAGTTTTTGGTACAGTCACGCAGAAATCGATGTATTATGGCCCATAGAAGTTTATTTGTGTCTAAAGGTAACTCTGTGGTGGTCAAGATCACAGGGGCTTCTAAACCAAGTTCATGCATGATCATTATAGAATACAATAAAGGGAAGTCACGCATTTTTGACACCATTCTGAACAAGCTACAATTGCGCCAATTCTGTCATGAATTGACAACTCATACTTTGTAACATGACTCATGACGGTGCCATGCATCATCAGTGTGAATTTCATACCTATGCAGTGGAAATTGGCGTCACAGGGAGACCCTGAATAGCTGAAATCATTCACTAAAGTGAGGTACGATTATGATCGGGCAGAGACCTTGTTTCCAGTCATGACGTCACCAGCTGTTGTCATGGCAGCTCAACTTAAAATCCAGAAACATGGTGCGGGACAGGCTATCTTCTGGGACAGCATTTGATGGCAGATTTTAATTTTTTTTTCTGTTAAATAAAGGCATTTAAAGTCCCATCTAACTTCAATTTCAACTGATTGGCAGTCCTGTCAGTCCTGCAAATTTAATTTGAGTGCAACGTTGCATGAGTATTATCATAATATTATAGGGCTTGGAGTTTTTTTTAAATAAATAATTTCTTGCTCAGTTTTAGTGAAATAAGTTGATTATTTTAAGACAATCTTGAGATAAATAATTTCTACTTGGGTAATTTCTTTAAAATGGTGTTGCTTGATTTAAGAATGAATATTTTGGGACTTAAAATAAATAATTTTCTGCTGATGAAAACTCCAAGGCCCCTGGAAATTAAATGGTCACCCCCATATCGCATCTCCTCTGCCATTAGCCAGGAATTATTGAGAAGACTCCCAATTTTCTCGGAAAAAGTGGGTTAGCCAATCATCTCAGCTGAGCCAAGAATCTAGGGGTCTTCTCAAAAGGCAGTAAATATGTGTACACGATGTCATGTATGTGTATTGCAATGCTATTGCATGATACTTAAATTAGCCCTAAACTAAAACTTTTTCTTATGACACTTTATTTACTTGATATCATGGCCCAGAACCTGCATGGGACCCAGAATTGTTGATGGACATCCATATATATATATATAGGCCTATATAAATACATAATGCCATATATATAGCTTTAGACAGGCAGATAAGGCTGACAGACCTGGAAGAGATAGATATAGAGGCGTGGGCGTAATTATATATTGGACAAATTCAATTTGTCTCATTTCGTGCTTGAGACTCTCATTATTGTCCACCTTAATTTGAAACTGCAGTTTGGTGCATTCTGTATAACAAAAAAAAAAGCTTCATTGTCTTTACAACACTGGCTTTCATAGCACTGTTCCTGTTGCATGAGAAATACAGGCTGTACAGCACCTCTACTCCGCTCTCGTTGCTCTCCTGAGTCCTGACCTGGGCATGCTTTGACTCGGGACCCTCCTCTCCTTGGCTTGAGCCTGATGCTTTTGAGAAGACCCCTGATTTTCTGAGCCAAGTTGACTTTCTCGATCAGCCACTCAGCACAACTGAGCCAAGAAATCAGGGGCCCTCTCAGAAGACAGTCAGAATGGGGTATTGCGTAACCATAAGTGATACCGTATTTTCCCGATCACATGGCCCAGAATTGTATTAATGGATGTTTCTGCTTATGCTAATGTTGGTTCTAAATTCAGTACGTCTTGTCAGTAAAATTGTTAGATAGATAGGCCTATATGTAAGCATAGAGAGCTAGATAGCTAGGAAGGGCTATGATCTTCTTGGAGATCTATCTTGAATATGACTATAGGATGTTTATAGATAAAGATCTTGGTCAATTTTTTTAAATTTCCTCAGGCTTTCACATCCTACAGGCTACAAATCAAAATAATGGCACACTGGATAAAATCAGCAGAGTTAGGCCGAGGCCTGAAAGGTAAAAAGAAAAAACTGCACTCTAAAAATTTCAGACAAAATTGGTTTTTTAGATTCAAAATGGTTTTTTGAAAAACCAAATTTCAATGCAAAAAACCAACATGGATTTTTTAAAAATCCATGTTGGTTTTTGTTTTTTTCAAAAAACCATTTTGAATCTAAAAAACCAATTTTGTCCCGACATTTTTAGAGTGTGCTAGGCTACAGTTTGTACTTTGTAGGCCTAATTTCTTTATGAATCATATTGTCACATGTATGGCCCTATATATTACAAAAATATGTTTTAATGTTAACATGCTTAAATTTATTTATTGACATCAAGCGAGGTTTAGTAGCATATCAACAGGGAATATCATGGAACTAGTATTTCTTTTGATAAAATAAAAGTATGCCAGCCTACCTTTGCTGTTTTAAAAGTTAACAGACCTTTGTGTGTGTGTGTAGAAATTAGTTTCCCCTGTGGATCTGGACCCTGGACTAACTTTGAAACTTTCCCCCAATTCCTGAGAGAACAACTACGGTACCCATGAACCTGCATGCAGTTTGAATACCCAGGTGTTCAGGGATTTCCCGCCTGTCCCATGCAGCTTGGTCCGGATTTTAATGTTGATGACGTCATAGCCCGCATCATGGCGGACTTGAGACCTTTCAGCTCGTGAATTTGATAAATATAACAGCCAAGCAATGATTGCACACTGTTTGAGGAGACAAATGTGAGGTATATTACGGCATCTATTATATTCTAAGACTGAGGTATGTTTTTGTTGGATTAAACTCGAACAGTATTGAGAAATTATGGAAAAACATTGCTCATCTTTCATAACTGTCAAAACCCAATCATAATCGTAGTGCAATTTGTGTAACCTATCTTCACACTTTTAGCACTCAAAAGTCATGATGTCCTTGTCAGACATGAATGAAATTTCACACGACTGTTTTGTAGGCTCTTTTGATTATTTTGTTAGAATATGAACCTCATATCTGCAGAACTTGTTACACAGCAGCCATTTGATTGAGGGCATGTCGTTTTCTCGTGATTTCCCTTTTCATTATATAATAAGTTGACGTCATGTACACTGGTTTAGAATCCCCTGTGGTCAAGATATGATTCCATAGCAACATTTTACTATAAAGGTCATGTCAAACTACAAGTAGTTGCCTGCCGCAATCATGATAATCTTTCATATTTATCTTATTTATTGTATAATAACACTGATATGTAGTGATATCTCATAATCTTATTGTGATAACTTATTTTTCATATTGTCAGATTTGATGCAGTAAAATATCCATGGGAACTAGATGTGTCAACTGTGTAAACATTTATGAATGATATAGCAATTTTTGATACTCAAAGTGACAAAATTTAATATACATGATGTAGTAGATTGTAGATTGGATGTAGATTGGGGTTTCACATGCATTGTCGTTTTGAATGATGTGTTGAATCTGTTGAATCTGATAACTTAATCATATTTATGGATACTAGGCCTTTAATTATGACCAGTAATTATATTTGAAAAAAAATGATATCTCCTACACAAGACTGAAAAAAAAAAAAAAAATTTCTTCTTGTCATCATGTCCAGTAATCTGTAGTGATGAAACGATTCTCCGATTAATCGCTGATTTTAGTCGGCCCACTTTCAATTCTCCGATTATCGGTAGACCATTGCAAAAAGTCGATTTTCATTAACATGATTAATTTTAATTGTGACAGGCATTTTGTTGATATCAAGGGTCTTAATTATTGCTATCAAGCTACTTTCTGCTCCTGAACTAGTTCAATTGAGATTCAAAATGTGCTAGATCCTTACTTGACACCTCCTAAACCCATAATGGTTGTAAGAGCAATTAGCTAAAACAGTTCTAAAAGCAATTGATGATTTTTACACATTCTGTGAGGAGTAATCTTCCCTAACAAACTAGGTATATTAGAATATTTACAAAATCGATTTTAAATCGATTATCGAATCGGAAGTGCAACCGATTAATCGATTTTCCATCACCAGTAACCAGGTACCGTAACTACTCACAACCGTTAAGTTTGTGCTAGTTGTAGCGTGCTGGGCTGCCAATCACTTTGTGCAGAAGCCAGGTCGCCTGGGCCCATGTTGGATGGCAATTTCTTTCATTCAGTTTGTCTCATTGCTATATCCCCCTCCTGTCCTAGTTGGCCCACCCAATTCATGAATACAGGATGTTAAGCCCAAATTATCCCTCCAACCGTTAAGTTGTAGTACAAATTGTGGTCAACCTTGGGGATTTTCATTACTTTTGAAATTTTTCAACTTTTCCTTCAATTCCTTAACTTTCCATGACCGCAACTTTTTTGCACAGCTCTCCATGACCGGCTGACGACGTTCGGACTGGCAGTGAGTCTGCCAGTGACCTTTTAAATCTTTATGAGATATGTAATATTTTAATGTTGATTTTCTCTAATTGCAGATCAGTGCTAGAAGAGAAGCACTTGTTGAAGATGAGCGACGTCCTCATTGGGGTGGCCATCACCATCCTCAAGGGCTTGACCTTCGTCTACGATGTCGTCTCTTACGTTCCTTTCCTCTTCATTGACAACCCCCACAAGAAAGTCAAGCAGAGCAACAGGATCAAGGTATGTGAAACTACTGAACTACTACACTGAACTATGTGCAAGTGTATGAATCTAGGGAGTTGAATGTTCGTTACTAGTTAATGGAGGTGTACACACCTCCATTTATGTAGTAGAATAGTTATAGAAGTGCTAGAGGACAAAGGATCCACTGGATTAAGCATGTTCAGGGGATGTGAACAGAGATATTGCATCTACTCCATTTAGGAACCCATGGATTCTTGTTAGACTGATTTTTTCTCCTAAAACTCTCTTGACTTCCAACTTGTGACTCATCCAGTTATGTAAGTTGACTCTTCGACTCTTGACTCCAATCTCCTGTTTTCTATCGATTCTGTGACACTTTCATGAGGTTTCAGTCACAATTTGGCTGATTTTTGGAAGTTTCTGACAAATTTCGAGTGATGTCGAGCCATTTTCACCCGTGCCGTAATCACAGAATGAAGCGTGCTTGGCTATGACTTTACACAAATATACTGCACTGCTACCACCATTTATTTACCAGTTCACAATTGATGTGAAGAGGACTGTAGTCTGCTTACAGTGTGAAACATTGTTTGCAAGTGAAATGCACGTGAAACCAAATGCTTTCTATATGTATACACTGTATAGTGTTATGATAACAGTACGACTGAGTACGTTTGATAAGGAAGGGATCCAGGGAAATTGTTGCTACTTAAAAATAGCCGCATTACTGACTTAAAAATTAGAATTTACCATAAAACAAGGGAAGTATTGTCTAAAAATCTAGAATACTATCACGAAGAATAACCCGAAAATGTGCACCCTCCCCTTGCATTTTTAGATGTTCAAGAATTTACTGTGGGTTTTAACAATCATTTAGCGTATGTTTAGGAAGAAATAATTGGAATTCCATGAAACCTGGTAGATGTAGTCCATATTTAGTAGCAGAACACATATATCTGAAAACCGATTAAACAATATTTTTTATTGGTTGGGAATTTCCTGACTTCTACGATTTATTTCTGTGAATCTTTCCAAACAAATCCTCACTTAAAGTTACAGTATGGAACTTTTCAACTTGATGGTTACATGCCCACACTGAATATAGAGAAAGTTCCTTTTAAATTTGATTTTCAAATTTGTGGTCAGTATTTCTGTCATGTTTTCTTATCTAAAAAATTTACAATTTGCACGAGAATTCCACGCGCCACAGTTACTATGGTTAAAGTTTATCAGTCAAAAGGTCAGATGGGATAGATATATCTAAGATTAAAATCAGACCAGTCATTCAGAAATGTTACAGATCTAGATAAGAAAATCACTAGATTTTCTCATGAAGTCATGATATTTGTGTTTACCCTTTCTGCGAAGAGTTCTTTGGCTATTCTTTATGCCTGACAATCAAAGTATAAGCAAAATCTGCCTTTGGTAAAACTTATTTAGGCTGTGATTATTGCACCCATAACTGGCTCGAAGGTGACTCTGACTCCTGATTCCATACAATTTCTAACATCAATTTGCTGTTTCCTCCTTCTGTCCCTATCAGCAGCTGCTGCTAATTAAATTAGCCTACCAAGTGCATAAATACAGGACGTAGAACCCCGGTCATTCATCCATCCATCAAATTTTTTAAATTGAGTGTTTCACTGTGACTCCAAAACCCTGAGATATTGGAAATGTGTTTAGAAAAATTTCTCTTCGAAAAATAATTTAGAAAAATGACATGATTTGAATCAGGTTGGACTACAAACAGAAAACGCAGCAGGTCGCACATGTAAATCACAGTACATAATTATGCATTTGAAATGACACACATAACGTGTAAAATAACTACTAAAATTCATGTATGTACTACAGACATGATCAAACTAGATTTAATACGTTGAGTGCAAGCATATAAATTATGTAGTATCATGGTGCATATGCACTAAACTATCAATAACTTGTACATGTATATGTACATTTATATTTACTGCACAACATTACTGGAGTTGTGTAAAAAACCTGTTTCAATTAATTTATGGTCGGTCTAAAATATATATATTTATTTATCTCGTTTATAATTAACCCTGATAACATGGTCAAATTGGTCATGATGGATAATTGTCAGACGCAGATATTGCAGTGTGGGAATAGGATCTGAATTCAGAATAGCAATAGAGTGGTGGATTTGTACATCTTCAGCAAATTTTTTGCCCTGTGTTGTTCTTGTTTTTGTGTATGTTTTTCTTTGCTTGTTTGATGAGGGATGTAGTAACACTTGAGTATGACATAGGTATGCCTCCAACTGACTGAAAATTATGTGTGCTTCTAGGCATTGCAGTCATCCAATACATAATAGCCAAGCTTTCCCTTAAACAGTCTGGGAAATTACCGTCATATGAGGACAATTGCACTTCCTTCAATTGTTGGGTCCAGGGTTAAATTCCAGCTCTGGCTGGCTCACCTACCATTGCTACTCGATTTTAGCTGTCCTGATGCTGAATTGTGAGTCTCTATCATCTGATCATCCTTTGCCTCGTTACAGAGGCCTCAACTGTCCCCATTCAGCCTTCAAACCCGAGTACATCAAAATTCATCAATATGTGACATAAACAATAAAATACCAATCATTTTATAAATCACATTGTATATTTAATTCATGAAGAAAGTTCCTTGTAACTTTGCTCATGCATACTATTTCCCTGTCGTGTGTAAGGAAAGCTATTTCCCTCGGCCTTCAGCCTCGTGAAATAGATTTCACTTTCACACCTAGGTACCGGTAAATAGATTTGACCATGTTTGACAACTACCCTCGAAATTGGTCGGTATTTACAATGTATCATGTGCAAAGTCACTGCCAAGTATTAGCATGATTAACTACAAACCAAATATATTAGTCTTTTGAAGGAAGCACTCATAATAATTAGTTGGTCCGGAAATGATTTTGGCACTAGTTCAAAGTCATACCTGTACTATACACTGTACTGCTATGCAATGCATGCCGACGTATGTATGTCATGAATATATAGCAGTGTGGGACTGTCCAGCCAATATTGACAAAACTACTGACACTACCCTAATAATATTCTACATATTGGAATAAAAGATACAAAAAAATTGTGTATTCTATAAAAAAAAACTAACAGTTTTTCATAAAGTAATTACCGATTACAGCTGGTGGTAAACCTAATTATAATCTCAACTTGCTAAAACTTTTAGTCTGTCAGTTGTTCTCTTTGTGACGTCATCTGAAGTAGCGTATTGGTGAAAGATAGTTCACTTATAAACTGATAAATCATGATGTCCCTAAAATTGTTGTCTATTCAGTCTGTAACACCTGGTTTGAATGTGACTGTCTCTCTGACGTCACGTATCATGTGTATTGTTCATGTATCGTTATGTTGGCCAACATTGACACAATTTTACACAAGCAAACAAGGTGATTGGACAATGGGTCAATAGGTCAAGCCACAAACGTGATAGAGAAAGCAAATGCTTATTCTTTGATCAATACATGCACATTTTTGTCATGCTAAAGAATTTTCACGATTGCATTGAACTCTGGAATTTAACAGATTTGTAACATTGTGAAATAGAAAATGCGCCAGACTTGGAAAATACCTTGAAATGTTTAAATGTTCTCTAACGATTCTTCTTCTGCCAAAACAAAGATTTCGCTTTGAAAGGAAGAAACCTCGAAAAAAAAAAAATTCCCATTTGTTACTCTGACTGCTATTCTATTATCATAATAGTTTTGTCTAATTTATGCATGTAGTTAACCTAAAAAGCGTCTATAGCATCTAGCTATATCTCTTCTTTCTTTTTTGCAGGCTCGACCGTTAAGTGAAGCAGCTGGCTCCGCCTGGAGGTCCGTTGACAGTTTTACCGAGCTGACGACCACACTCTTCCCAGAATGCTCTACTTTGGACGACCTTTTTGTCCGAGCTGTTCGCCTGTATGGCGAACGCCCATGTTTGGGCACACGGCAGTTGATAAGTGAAGAAGACGAACCGCAGCCAAACGGAAAAGTTTTCAAAAAGGTAAAAGCAAGAAAGTGTTTTGTATGAGGCATACTCTATTCTTCATAAATGGTGAATGTAGTTGTAGAATTTTGACATGTAGGCCTGTAAAATGCTATGATAATCATTTAAAGATTTGACTGAAAACTGAATAGGCCGAATTCTCAAAATGCAAATTAAACATGGTAAATTTATCACACATTTCATAAAGTTAAGCCCACACTACCATTATTGCAGACATGATATCTTTCCTCACTGACACAGGTGTCCAATTTTCCCAAATAAACCTGTGTCTGTGAGGAAGGTTTTTCATGTCTTCAATTCAGCAGTTCAGTGGGGTAAACTGGGTGGCTAACTTTCCCCTGCGACCTTGACCCTCTCTACGGTACACAATGCAATTCAGGTTTTCATTGTCCAACTTATCAGAAATCATGCCTCATCTGCAGTTCTTTTTCTGTAACAACCAAATAAAAGAGCATTACAAAGTACATTTTCAAAAAATTTGCATCCAGTTCTTGAAATTTTCATACTAGTGTCAGATCCCGTTTTTATCGTATAAAAATTTGAATATCAATTTCAAAATTTTCCAGGTTATTCTGGGCGATTACGAATGGGAGACCTTCGAACAGATCAACCGCCGTGTCAGCCATCTTGGAAGCGGTCTTCTCTCCCTCGGCCAAAAGCCTCGCTACAACATTTGCATCTTTGCCGACACTCGGGCTGAGTGGATCATTGCTGCGGAAGCTTGTTTCAAATATAATTTCCCAGGTAAGTTTGTAATATGTGTTTGTGCGGACTGCAATATTTCACCAGAAATAATATTTGTGTAATATTGTAGTATGATAAAATGCTTATAACTAATCATTTGTCCTGTCTTGTGAAAAATTACTTTTTTTATTACACATAGCTTCTGGGACCTAGTTGTCCTTGAATAGCTTTCCTTCCTATTTCAAGATAATAATAATAAAACCTCTCTATGATCCAGGAAGCCTTGTTGGAGATTTAATATTCTGCTGTATTACTCGTCATCTTCTTAGAGGGGAGGGTCAGCTCAGTGGTAGCGTGCTGGTCTGCGACTGCTGGGTCCCGGGTTCTAATCCCGCTCTTGTCACCTTGACCAATATTTTAACCATCCTTCACCACATTGCCGTCTCCTGCTCCTGTCCTGATTAGCATACCAAGTGCAAAACAGCTAAACAGTAATAAAAAATCCTTTCTTACTTGCAGTTGTAACCCTTTACGCCACCCTGGGCCAGGAAGCCATTGTCCATGGCATCAACGAGTCGGAAGTCTCTTTTGTGATCACAACGGGAGATCTGCTCCCCAAATTCAAAGATATTCTTTCCAGAATGCCAAAGGTGTGGTATATTTTGTTGAAAGTGTGACGCTTCTCTTTCATCATAAATTTTCTTCGTTACATATTTTTTTGCAAGGAAGTTTGGAAATATCTCATTTGAGAATCATGAAGAATTTGACATTAATCTTGGTTATAGACTTGTAGTATGTGATAATCATGAAAGTCAGAGAGAGTAACAAAAATATCTGTGAATCAAGGTTCCCATATTTTCTGTAATTCTTTTGGAATGATGTAAGAATTTTTCGACGAAATAGCAAGAAAAGGGATTCATGGAATATTTTCACTTGGATTTTTTTTCACCAGGTGGAACATCTAGTCTACATGGAACGCCCTGGTGGCAAGAAAGTGAAACTTGACGGATTTCCAACGAACGTCCAAATCCATTCTATGAATAATGTGGAAGATTTAGGCAGACAGCCTGAAAATAGTAAGTAATGAAATTATTCATTTCTGTGGGAAGTCAGTCTCACAACCTGAAATTATCTCATGTCAAAAATCCAATACTTAAGAAATAATGATTAAAATTTATAATTAAAAAACTTCAACTCAATAACAGTTAGGTCTTACTTACGATGTCGTGTTTTGTAAAATGCTTTTAATTCCAAAATTGCCAAAGTTCTAGTTGTCGTAGATGCCTTAGCTTATGTTAGTTGTAAGAATGCCTTTCATAAGATGTTTTTGTCAATGAATATTTTTGTATTGATGTGGTATTTTACATTTTCAGTAAGTACACCAGTAACGAAACCTACCAGAGAAGACATAGCTGTGATTATGTACACCAGTGGATCAACGGGCATCCCTAAAGGTAGGTATTATCTGAATATAAGCTGCGAGTAAGATATTCTGATTTTAGCTTTTAATGACTCACAATTGGGCCTGTTTCAAGGCCAAAAAGAACAGACAGAGAAAGCGGTGAGAATTGTGAAAAAATTGTTGATGGTTATTTATTGTTTTACTAATTGAGTCCTGAAAATGTAACAAAAGAAAAGAAAGGAAACCTACTATACATCTCTCAGGGGATTTATAAAATTTTATCTTTCCAAGAAAATGTCGAAAACTACTGTCACGAAATTGCCGAAAATGTTTTGTGTGAAGTGCGCTGTAAGTTCCATATAAAGCCGGTGACGACCCAATAAAAATACATTTTTGGACGAACAAAAGAACCTAAAATGTTGTTACATTGCAATTGCATGAGTCATTGTAGAATGTTAATTATTTTCTCAACTTTCCAGGTGTGGTGATCTCGCATGGCAATTTAATGGCGGGCATGTCTGGCCAGTGCCAGAGAGTACCAGAATTATGGTAAGTGCCTCTGTAATCACTGATCTAAACATTTATTCTGTAAGGGTAAAATAGTACAAATATGTAACGGTTATCTATTAGTTTCGATGGTATTTTATGACTCACTGGCTTGTTCATTTGATAAGGAAGAGCGAATAATAGGCCTATGTGTTAATGACGATCCAAAGCGTGCGTGAGAATATATCTCGAGAGACTTGAAAAAAGGAGAATTTGATTTTAAAAGCAAGAGAATGTAGATTTTGATGCTGCGTCAAAATTCACCACTGCTATGCTTATAGCTCTTAAATTTATCACTTAAAAAAGACTTGGTCTGATGTTGTTATGGCATAATATTATGGCATCCGCCTGGTCTATTTATAATTTTTAGGATTTTGTAGTTTTAAAAAATTTTGAAACTGTTTTTCTTGAATTTTAAAGAAAATGTCCAAATACTTTCGAAAATGGGAAATTTTAAATTTTTTTCCCTCTCTCATTAACCTTGTAATATTACATATCTCTTGGATAACTTCTGACGACGTTACTGTGATGTTAAATAGGTGATTAAATATTATAACAAATAGCTTTGTATGAAATAACTGATGTCGTTTAGTATTGTTTGGCTACCCTTACCCTTATAATCCAGGCCTTGTCAGTCATATACCCTTTTGATAACCCAATACATTGTTTATACCCTCAAAGTCTCATTTATAAATAGTTCATCCTAGTAGCTTCTATAGCACTGTTTTCTCTGTTTACCCCATCAGGAAAAACGCCCAGTTAGACTGCCGGTAGGTATTGTAGCCGATGTGTAGCTTGTAGATTTTCATCTCTCACTTTTTCACTTTTTACCAAGCTTCATGTTTTTGTTTCATGTTGGGTTTTCAACGTGTAATTTTGCGGCTTTTTTGTGCATAGAAATGTTGCATTGAAATTAGGGTTGCATGATAAATAGAAAACGGGAGTATTGTTGCTCGCTATGAAAATTAACTGTTTCTCTACCTAAAATGTGTCCATGTAGTTAAAAATTTAGAATCAATCAAATTGTTAATTTGCAGTGTTGTAGGTCTCAAGGGCAGCTTCGGGGCCATATTTTGACGGCCTTGGCTTAGCCTCGAATGCCAAATGATTGGTCTTGCCTCGGTCTCGGTTGTCTTTTTGAGCCAGTGTGGCAAGTCGAGGTCTCGGAGGCTCGTGGCTCGGTCTAGGCCTCATATTTCCCGACCTCGACTCCATCACTGTTAATTTGTAACTATTTGATTACAATTTGCCGCTACATATGGTCGTAGCGTGTACTTATGAAATTTAAATATCGCTGAACCAGACATATCTACAATGACTAATGTCTGGCCTCTGTCTGATATTGCACTTGTGCCTCGTTCTGAGATGTAACTGTGTTGTTCTGATTCAGCCCAAGCTGTGGGTGTTTCTCAAGTCACAATATTCCACATATTTGTAGACTTGTAGACTTGGTTTAGGCCGAAACCAAGTTGGTTTTGGGCCTCTCAGGTTCTCCTATATTTCGCTCGTCAAATTTTAGGTATTATCATGCAGCCCTGATCGAACTTCTGCAGAAATTACACATTGTTTACCCTACTTCATGCACTGTTATTTTTGGGAATTTTTGTTTAAATGTTGTAATTGTAAAATCTTGTACAATCACTAACAATGTAACGGGGATTGATTAACACAATTTCACCAAAACACAGAAGGAACAAAGTAACACATTGACAAATGATTATCCGGTGTGAAAAATAGGAATTAAAAATTAAATTTAATCCCAAAAAGTGAAAATGTGATTTTTATGTTCCTAAACCTTTTCTCATTTTCGACCATCCCTTATGTCTTTGAATTTATAATCTTGATATAAACTGATAATATCCTATCCTCGCTGCCATTTCCAAATTTCGTCCCCGCTGCCTTTACATTACTGTCGTTTTGACTTTTCGTTTCACCAGAAACTATGCATGTCTTATAATTTTTATCATTTGGTAGATTTATCATATTTTTTCCCTCCAACTAAAGAGTAAGGACCTTGAGAAATTATAATATTTATATAATAATCGAGATTTCGAAATATTATATTTCTGCGATACTTTGTTATTAATTTTAAGGATAGACTGAATTTATTTGTGGAAATCCAAATACCATTAAATAAATTATTTTGCATACGTTTCACTGTTAAATAAATCTTCTCTAACTGCCACAAAAATTGATGTTATGTGCACACAAATATTTGCAGATTTCTATTTCTTTTTTTGCACAGTTTAAACATTCAGCACCAATTTAACACTGGTATTCCGAAATTTACTTTGTGTGTCACACAAAAAATTGTTACTTTTGTTTTTTGCCACTGCCTGTAATTCTTTTTCAGCAAAAAATTCCTGTCGTACTATTCGTCATTCTTGTTTGCTAAATTTACAAATTTACCCGGGACATAATGCCAATTTTTACCTTCCTTGGACCATTATCTTGCATATTTTGAATGTTCCCGTCTCGGGCTTTTGAATAAACTGTTATTCCACGTTGTTATACCTGCTTGATTGCATATTGAGTACATTTTTTCAGCCTGGATCTATATATTTTATATATATTTTTTCATATATGAAGAATAAATTACTAATACTCCTTTTTCATATGGAGTGCTTCACAATTAATGTAAAGACGTTTTATTGAAACGTAAAAAAGGCTTAAAAAATTTGATAAATTATGTGGGATAACTGGCAGGTTTGGAAATTTTTTGTTTTTGAAATGTCAACTGTCAAGTGTCTTTTTTCCTTCAGTGTATCTTAATGTTTTTGATCGCCCTATACTAGTATAGGGAGCGATCACTGCAGTCAGCCTGTCAGCATAAGAGTGTCGTACGCATTTGTGTGTTGTACGCATTTGCGTGTCGTACGCATTTGCGTGTCGTCCGCAACGATCGTCAATGCGTCTCAATCCTCAATACAGCAGTCAGTAATCCTCTGTAGCCATAGTGGTTAATCATAGAAGCAGTCTAATTATACCAATGGCAATTCTGGAGTGTCTGAAGCTTTGTTTCAACCTCAATTCCCCTTATTGGCATTAAAGAACAACAGAACCCTATTGGGTTGAGCATTGAAGGCAGGTGTCAAAGCTGATTGCACTTAGCAATGCACCCCATTCCCAGCTTCGTAGGTACTGACCATTGCTATGCCCTTGTAATTTGATTTATCTTAGACTACAAATCAATGAATGAAATGCAATATTAATTTTAAAGAAAGTATTTGTAAACTTTTTTTTTTTGCTCGAATTTATCAAAATTGGAGAGTGTGGATTCCACACTGTGGAGCATGTCCAACCCCCTGGGGCATAGTGTGGTTTCAGGAGTTAACGCCAATTAGTGAAAATACTCTTAGTGAAAAGGGGGCCCTCAAATGGGAGCCCTCAAATTGGGCCCCCAAAGGAGTACCCCCTAAAAAGAAACCCCTCAAGAAGGCTCATCCAATGGGGCCCCATCAAATGGGGCCCCACATGTAGCCCCACCCCCTGCAAAAAAGAGAGCCCCATTTGTGATGCTAGAACTGGATTATTTCATTTCTAAGTGAACTTATTGAGTTATTGCCCAATCAAAATCTAAATGAAATTCTCAAAACAATTAAAAGCTTGTGTATTATGTAACACAGGCGATCATTTAGTCCCTGTGGGACAGCAAAGGCGATCCATTCAATCTCCAGGCGACCTCTAGTTTTTATTAATTTTATTGTAGTTAGTGTTTACTTTGTAGTGCAGTCCTGTGAGATGAGATCTTGACAGCATATTGTCTACCATTTGTTAATCTATAAATTTTCCTCCAGTTGGATAAGAACGATTGTTTCGTCCAGCGTTTCGTTTTCCTGATACTGTCTAAATAACTATGATATTGACCTGAGATTGTGTATCTCATATTATTTATTGTATATTTCATCAATTTCAGTACGTATGATATCTACATTGGATACCTACCGCTTGCCCATGTGTTGGAGTTGAGTGCAGAACTCTCAGTTGTGGCCCATGGGGCTAGGATAGGATATTCTTCCCCTCTGACATTGTCTGATAATGTAAGTTTCTGACTTTATAACTCATCCACATATAATAAATATAACATTGTTCATCCCATTTTATGCTTGATTTATTAAGAACATTAAATTTTCCTGCAATTGATAAAATTTTCTGGTGGTCCTCAGTTCCGTAAATTATTAGGCAGGCTAAATGGTGACATTTTGAGTGTCTGAGCCACATTTTTATTTTTCAAAACATGCCACAACTTTGAAGCCATGGTACTGAATAACTGTTACAAGTACAACCTCGCTACCTGGAGGATTTTTTAGTCCACATTTGAATTTTGTCACAAGCTTTTCAGATTTTGACTACGGCTTCTGATGCCTCACACGGCACTTTTCTGACACAAAAATCATAAATTGAGAGAGTCCCAAAAAACCTCTTTAATATTCTTTGTCTTCCTTTTCAGTCAAGTGCAATCAAAAAGGGATGTAAGGGAGATGCCACTGTGCTTAAGCCAACCTTGATGGCGGCTGTACCGGTAAGACTTCTGAATTCATTGTTCAATTTAATAATACAGTGGTCCCTGCGTTGTGAGACTGCCCCTTCTGAGGCCATTAAACGGTCTCTCGTCGGGAGTGCAAAATTATTTTAAAATACTTCTTAGTGTGGAAGGAAGGCGGTCACATGAGGCAAGTCGGTCCTGCAACAGGAGGTCTTACAACATGTACAATACAGGTACCACTGCACCACCAGTATGTAAATATTGGTTCAGTGTTTTAAAAGTGGTTGAGCGGACATGCTCAATTGGTAGCTCTTTTTCAGCTCCAGCTGGGTCATGTGGACCCATGTTCGATGGCAGTTTCAATCCTCCTTCAACCTTTGCCTTATGTCCTCCTGTTCCAATTAGCTTAAGGTAGTTCATAAAGATACAAAATTGTCAAAATGTAAGGCCTCCAGTCACAGATATATATGAGTTTTTCACTGTATAAGTAAGATAACACATGTATGCTGACGAAGGGTTCTTTAGTAGTTTTTCTTGAGAAAGCAAAATCGCTTGTATTTTCCGCGATTTGTTCCTTTACCAGGAATTTATGGGGGGAGGGTTGGTCTAGTGGTAGCGTGCTGGACTGACTGCCAATTGCTGGGTCCCATGTTCGAATCCAGCTCTTGCCGGGTTACCTGGGCCTATGTTGGATGGCTGTTTCAATCATCCTTTGTCTCATTGCTGTGTCCTCCTCCTGTCCTAATTAGCCTACCAAGTGCATAGATACAGGACGTAAAGCCCCAATCATCCATCCATCAACCAGGAATTTATTTGCATCCGTACACTACAAATCACAATATATTTTCTTTGCGGTTGCAGGTCATTATGGACAGAATTTACAAAGCCGTTTGGGAAAAGGTCAACGAAGGAGGGAAATCATCGAAGGCATTGTTCACATTTGCATACGCCTACAAACTCAAGAACATAGAAAAGGGATATGACACTCCACTGTTTAACAAGTAAGTCCACAGTGCTAGAATTAAACTTCAAAGGAAGTTCTTCTGGAATTTAAAATGCTTCAGATGGCCAATGTGACTTACTTCCCTGAAATTTGCAGTTCTTCAAAAAAAAATGCAAGGTGGCACCACTATCAAATCTCATTCAATTTTCATCTGAAATTACATCAACACAGATATGACTGCTGTCTACTGGCTTGTTTGACTTCTATGTTTTGAAGGGCTAAATTATTAGTCTCTTTTTGACAAATTCTACCCTGATGAGTTGCCTCTAGATAGCCCACACTGGTGCTGATGGGGCGTAAAACACAAACTCACTCACTCACTCACTCTACCCTGATGATATTTTGCTTGTGACCGTCAATATAGCTTACGAGTCATGAGTCATGACCAACGTATATTCAGGATGTCTATCCCTCTAAATGGAGCTAAAGGCTCCTGATCGAGTTCTTAAGCCATAAATTTGGTTTGTGAAGTGTTAGTGAATTGTGCTGGACTTCACCTATTCCACTTTAAACTTTATAATATTCACCTTGTGATATAATTTCCCTCCTTCAGATTGGTATTCAAGAAAACGCGAGCCCTTCTCGGTGGACGAGTACGCTTCATGTTGTCAGGTGGCGCCCCCCTTTCTCCTGACACCCAGCGATTCATGAACATCTGTATGTGCTGTCCTGTTGGGCAAGGGTATGGGCTGACGGAGACATGTGGGGCTGGAACTGTTCACGAAGGTAAGCCATATTTACATTTTAGACTGATTAAAAAAACAGAACATGACATTGAAATTAAAGGTTGTTTTGATCCTTTCAATATACGATTGACGATTGGTTTTATAAATCAATTGAAGTACTTTGTCAAGTTGTCATAATACTTTTCAAAGACTTAAATATACAAATTGTCAATAATATAAGACTGAGTTGATCTTTTTGTTTGTATGTTCATCGTTCATGTCGTATCCATGAAAGGCTCGACCCAAAGTTAATTGTGGGTTATCTGTCTGGCTGGTAGTTCTTGCTCAATGTTATGCGTTGTTTTTGTCTCATTGAATATGAATTCTAAGGTACCTATTTTGCTTTGCAGCCAGCGACTTCAGCACAGGCAGAGTGGGAGCTCCCCTTCAATGCAATGAAATTGTCCTCAGGGACTGGGAAGAAGGTTAGTGAATATTATCAACGTTTTAGTGGATTCGTTTTGCAGAATTTTGGCATGACGACCAGGTTTAGTGGTAACAAATTGTGATGCAAATCTCCGGAACCCAGTTTAATTCACTCTCTGGTACAGTGTACCTTGCTGGTGCCGTGTCTTATCACATTGATTCACCATGGTCTAGCCAGTCAGGGGCCGTCCAGCGGTCCGGGAAAAGTTCCAGGTCAGGGAAATGTCAGGGAATTTTGATTTTGGTCTGACAGGGAAAATGAAAAAATGCTAAAAGTCAGGGAATTTTGAAATTATGATGTTGTGCGATGTCCAAAATTGCGCAACTAGTCACCAAATACGCAATTGAAAGCTGAGAAAAGAACTCAGGGAAACAATCCTAAGATAAAGGCTGGTCATCTTGTTCAATGAAATTGCTCCTGTAATTATAGGACACTGAATAAATTTCGGTCCCAATAAGTGTAATAAATTTGAGTATACGGAGCCAAAGTAGGAATAGTTTATCTCATGAACATGGGACAAATAATCTGTCATAAAGTTATGACTGTCAACAATGTATGTTCCTCGGGCATTTTGGGAATCACAATGTTCATTCAAAACAATAAACCTGAAGTTGACATTAAAATATGAAAATTCAAAAAATGTCCTTAAATTATGAACAGTAACGTTTATTTAACATGTTAAATTATGAACAATTTGCAATGGTTTTCTTCTTCCAGGTGGCTACAGGTCCACAGACAAGCCCAACCCACGAGGAGAGATCTTAATAGGAGGCGGAAACATCTCACAAGGTTATTACAAAATGCCCGAGAAGACCAAAGAAGACTTCATTGAAATGAAAGGAAGGAGGTACTTCTGCACTGGAGATATTGGCATGTTCTATCCTGACGGCAGTGTAGCTATCATTGGTAAGTAGTTAAGACTTGATGTGAGAATTTTTTGATGCTCTTACAATACATGGAAGCTAGGCAGTAGTTCTTTCGTGCATTCCGATCTTGTTTAACTGATAAACGTGTGTTAGAACCCAAGAAAGAGGTGTCAAACCAGCTCACACGTCATAATATATTCTTATCTATATTCTATTGTTAAAAGCGGTAATTATTACAAATTTTGGGGGGGGGAGGGTTGGTCCAGTGTTAGCGTGCTAGACTGCCAATCGCTGGGTCCGGGGTTCGAATCCAGCTCTTGCATGGTCACCTGGGCCTATGTTGGGCGGCTGTTTCAATCATCCTTCGCCTCATTGCCGTGTCCTCCCCCTGTCCTAATTGGCCTACCAGGACGTAAAGCCCCAATCATCCATCCGTCCATTACAAATTTTGCCACCATATCATCTCATCTGCTTTTGGGTGGTGGATTAATAAGGATAGCTAACATTCATTCTGTGAAGAGTTGTGGATTTTTCTAAATCCATGACAATTCTGAATTTTCACCATCAGTTTTGAACGTCGATAATAATATGGTTCACCTCATTTTGTTTACAGACAGAAAGAAAGATTTGGTCAAGTTACAAGCTGGAGAATACGTCTCTCTTGGCAAGGTAGAAACGGAGCTCAAACTTTGTCCGCTGGTTGAAAATATCTGCGTTTACGGAGACTCCATGCAACATTTCACAGTGGCCTTGGTCGTACCTAGTCCCAAACATGTGAAAATCATCGCTCAAAAATTGCACCTTACCGCAACGGACGACATCCAGGCGTTGTGTGACAATAAGGACATAGAGAGGGAGGTGTTGTACGCCCTTCACAACCAGGCTAAGCAAGGTGAGTTTGTAGACATTACCTTTCACCTTTCAATTGGAGGGGAGTGTTGCTCTAGTGGTAGCGTGCTATGCTGCCAATCGCTGGGTCCAGGGTTCGAATCCAGCTCTTGCCGGGTCACCTGGGTTTATGTTGGACAGCTGTTTCAATCATCCTTCGCATCATTGCCGTGTCCTCCTCCTGTTCTAATTAGCCTACCAAGTGAATAAATGCAGGACGTAAAACCCCAAACATCCATCCATCCATGTCATGGTTCATAAAAAAATTGTGGTAGGCTGACATCTCTTAGATGTATGTGCCATTACCAATGAAAGAATAAAACAGCAATATATTGAAAACTTAATTATGTTTGTTGACATTACCTTCCAATTTTCAATTGCTGGGTCCTGGGTTTGATTCCTAGTCTGCCATCGTCAACTGGACCTGTGTTGGATAGCTCTTTCAGTCATCCTTTTGTATTGTATAATGTATAATGTATATACTTGTCAGTCATGCCTCGCTGTTGTGTCGTCCTCCTGCCCTCATTGGCCTATCACAATGTATAAATATTGGATGTGAAACCCCAGTCATCCATTCGTCCATCCTTTGTTCTACACAATGTACGGCTGTTTTAATCGTCTTCTACCTCGTTATTGTGGTGCTAATGAGGTGTAAAACACAAGCAAAACTCACTCACCTCGTTATTGTGCCCGCCTGCTGTCCCAATTACCATCCATGGTGCGTAAATACAAGAAGTAAAGCCCCAATCATCCATCATTCTATGTAATAGACTCTAATGTAAGCCTCATAGTTTAATAGTTGTCTGCAGTCCCCCACACACATAAACCATTTCATAGATGGATATGATTTGGCTCCACAATTACTTTAACCAATCACTTGTTTGTTAATAATTTGGTATCATACTTCTGCCGTGTCCTCCTCCTGTCCTAATTAGCCTACAAAGTGCATAAGTACAGGACGTAAAGCCTCAATCATTCATCCATCCATCCATCTATCTATCCATGTTATTACTTTGGTATGCAAATAGTCTCATTAAATATCTTTTTCTTTCTCTCTTTTCAGCGAAGTTAGAGCGTTTTGAAATCCCCCAGCGGATACGCCTATGTCACGAGCTGTGGACGCCCGACACAGGGCTCGTCACAGACGCTTTCAAATTGAAACGCAAAAACATCCATACCCATTATAAGAACGATATCAACCGTATGTATGCGTGACGCCAGTAATTAACTCATTGTTAATTGTTATTAATGAATGTTACTGATAGATACGTGCGAGTGAAGTGTAGACTGCCCAAATTGAAGGTGATATTAAACTGTTCAATAACTAAAAGTTCTGATTATTAAGGATGTATCTCTATGATATAGGAAGAATTGAAGTAGTAAATCGTGACAGACTAGGCCTACTGCAAGAAAAATGTAATAAAGCAGCTGTATATTGTACTGTAATTCTAAAGTCCTGAAGTTAAACAAGAACTGTCCTTGTCTGATTGTTAACCTTTTAAAAGGACTGCTTGCATGTCAAGTAATAAATGTACAGTTTAAAAAAATCATGTATATTATGATGATAACATGTATAGTATTGTATACAAGAAACTGGTATAGACATACATCAATTCACTATATTATTATTTATTCAATGCACAGTCTGTCCTAAAATTCACCTTGTCATCTGGTAAACTGGTACTTGCCAGGTAAATAATCAGTACTTGTCAACTTGTAACTCCGTACTTGATAACTTGGAAGTCGGTACTTGTTCTTGACATTTTGGTGATCAGTACTTGACAACTAATAAGCTGCTAAATCAAAAATGAGTAAATCAGTATTTCACCATACTTGTGTAAGTACTATTAAATCAACACTGATCAATCAGATTAACAGTGTACTTGTCAACTCTTAGTCCTATTAAATCAGTACTTGATTAATAACAATTGATAATTGTGCACCACAAAGGTACTATAGATATGAAATTGTATTTAAATTGTATTTAAATTGTATTTGTTATGTCTGTTGGTTGTTATGTGTGAGTGCAAGGTATCGCTATGTGCCATTTTCGCTGCTAGGTAATTTATGATAGGCAATTGATAGCTTGGTTGCACATTTATGAATTTTGGAGTTGTTAAGAGTTGCTGAGTATCTCTGTCCTTGTAGTAATTGCGCAGAATGATTTTGTGGAATTTAAAGTTATATGATTTGGTAACTTTGTGATTGTTTAAGACAGCATAATGAATATTGCTGGGTCCCAGGTTCTAATCCTGCTCTAGGCTGTAGTACATGTAGTGTAATTGCCAAATCACCTTATGTACAAGCAAAAGATAAGCTTATATAACAAAACTAAAATTATTATTGACAATTTTTATTGACTTCGCAATTCCAGTATTCCACATAATCATCAAACTATAATTGTTACAAGGGTAGTGAATGCTTATTGTAAATAGCTTCAAAGCGTTGTAAATTCGGCTGGCAGAGTATTTTGTTGAACATTTATTTGGAATGTGTGACAAGCTATGAACTTTTTTATTTAGGAAACCACAATTTTTGACTTTGTTGTTTATATATACATAAAATGTTATTTATGGATCCTATAGTCACCTGAATTGTGATACTGTAATTATTGAGCTGTAAATTTGAAGTTATTATTTATTCGTATACTTTTTAACCAATCAGGATTGTAATGCGATTAAGGACCACAATTATACTTAAAACTGATAAAACTAATTGTCTTCATGGCTCGTTTCATCCGTTTTGCGATTTGCTTCTCTTCATAAACCCATTTTAATCTCCTAAGGAGTGCAGAGTCTACACTATGGACGTTATATGTTTTAAAAAATTCATTTTCACTTTACCAATGAGAGCTTCCCTGGGTGACATAATTGAAACTATGACCCAGGGTATGAGTAAGACGCAGTACATATATTTCCCTATTATAAAAATTGTTGCATTTGTTTTGATGATGTTGATGGTGATTTTAGTACAGTCCTTGTGGAATTATTTGCTTGAAATATTCTCCTGAGTTTTGAAACATGTTAATTTTTCCGAAACAAAAAGCATGAGTTGTCGCAGGATTAGTATTTCGCACATTGAATTTGTAAACTGAATTTGTAAATAATATTTCAATTAATGCAAAGATTTTAAATGTGCATAATTTCACTGGTACTCTCACCGCTATTTAACATTACTACTTGCAATTTCTACACATAATATGTGACAACGGTGTAAATTTACATTTCAATGAAGAATGAGGAGTAGGAATGGTATATTCTACAGCAAGATTTAATAATGACATTTGCTACCCAAAAACTGTATATAGTGTCATCACTGTGCGAATAAAAAAAATGAAATTCTTACGAAATATTCTTTTATGATACAAATTTTTTTATGAGTAGTTCCAAGTCTGTGTTTCTTAATGGAAATTTTTGACCTCACTTCCGAAAGCTACTCATACTCTTTATTTGCTTGCGAAATGTACATGTATGGCTACGCTGACTCTTTAAATAAAATGTTTACTAACATTTTTTTTCTCAACTATGAACATGTAAGATATTTCTATTTTCTAACTTCACTCAAACTAATATCAATATCTTGAATATAGTTTATTGAACAATTCCCAAAAAATTTAGTTTTGAAGTCTTGAAATTATTTGTAAATATTCTTGAAAGTTAATTTCTGCGAAAGAATTTGACATTAACAATGGATCCATGAAGAAATACTTTGTACCAGGAAGTTTGTGTGGCACAAACGGAATTCCTACCTTATAAGTGTATATTGAACAATCTTCAAGGTGTTTATTTTAGTTCATATCCAAATGACTAAAAGTTTGAATACTCACACATATAGTTTCGCTTCGTCATGTTATTGTGTTATGGCATTATCACAAAAATATTTTCAGAATTGAATACTTTGATTTGAAATCGAATAACGTAATAGCTATGTAAGTAGTGATAATTTGAACCTTATATCATATATGATGTCCTTGCCTGACACACTTTTATATACTATTCATTTGCAAGTGCAAAATTTTGGTATTGCAAGCATATGAAGAGGATTGAATTGTAAAATTATTTGTTTTTGGCTGTAGAATTCTCCAGCCTTTTTAATAATGGGTTTTGGGGGTGTGGTCGATATTTGGAGGTGTGGTGCATAATGACAGGTATGCATTTTTGGCCATTATGCGTTGAGTTTGTGTTTGTGGTAATTGCTGGTTAGAAGCAATCTAAGTTGGCTAATTTGACAGCATTAGGCAAGGTGTAATGGGTTGACAGTTGTTCGGTTGAAACTGTGGCATTACTTGAAAATTTTTAATTTTTGGGGTGTGGCCATTTAGAGCCAATGAGAATGAGGGACTTGGTGGGATGGGCCATTTCAGCCAATAGGGAGACATGTAGTATGCAAGGCCTGGGAGGGGGGAGGACACATCCAGGGGGGTACTTGCAGAAATTAAATAGTTTTTTTCTGCTAGGCATATTGCTAGGCTTGGGTCACCTGGGGAGGTATTAAATGTTATATTCTATACAAGGCGCGGGGGGGAGGGGGGTCATAGCCGGGGGGTTACTTGCAGAAATTTTTATTTTTGCTAGTTATATTTCTAGGCTGGGGGTCACCTCGGAGGGAGGTAAGTTTAAAATTTTAGATTTTACAAGTCCCGAGGGGGGTCACCTCAGGGGGGGTACTCGCAAAAAAAAAAAAATTTCTGCTAGTTATATTGTCAGGCTGGGGTCACCTCGGGGGAGGTATTAAATTTTATATATTCTATGCTAGGCCCGAGGGGGGAGGACATTTCCGGGGGGTACTTGCAGGAATTATTTTTTTTGCTAGTTATTCTAGGCTAGGGGTCACCTCTGAGGGAGGTAATTAAAAAATTTTAAATTTCACAAGTCCCGAGGGGTGTCACCTCAGGGGGGGTACTCGCAAAAAAAAGATTAGTTTTTTTTTCGGCTAGTTATATTGCCAGGCTTGGGGCACCTGGGGGGCGTTATTAAATTTTATATTCTATGCTAGGCCCGAGGGGGGAGGACATTGCCGGGGGTAAATTATTTTTTTTGTTACTTATTCTAGGCTAGGGGTCACCTCTGAGGGAGGTCATCTCGGGGGGTACTCGCAAAAAAAAAGTTTTTCTGCTAGTTATAATGCCAGGCTTGGGTCACCTCGGGGGAGGTATTAAATTTTATATTCTATGTAAGGCCCGAGGAGGGGGAGGACATTTCCAGGGGGGTACTTGCAGAAAATTTTATTTTTTGCTACTTATATTTCTAGGGGTCACCTCGGAGGGAGGTAATTTTAAAATTTTAGATTTTACAAGTCCCGAGGGGGTCACCTCAGGGGGGGGTACTCGCAAAAAAAAGATTTTTCCGCTAGTTATATTGCTAGGCTGGGGTCACCTCGGGGGAAGTATTAATTTGATATTCTATACAAGGCCCGGGGGGGTCACATCCAGGGGGGTGCTTGCAGAAATTTTGTTTTTGCTAGTGTTATATTTCTAGGCTTGTGGTCACCTCGGAGGGAGGTAATTTTAAAATTTTAGTATATACAAGTGTCGAGGGGGTGGTACTCGCAGAAATTGTTTTTTTCTTTGCTAGTTATATTTCTAGGCTGGGGGTCACCTCTTAGGGATGTAATTTTAAAATTTTGGATTTTACAAGTCCCGAGGGGGTCACCTCGGGGGGGGGGTACTCGAAAAAAATAATAAATTTTTCAGCCTGTTATATTGCCAGGCTGGGGTAACCTCGGGGAGGTATTCAATTTTATATTCTATGCAAGGCCCAAGGGGGGGGGAGGATATTTCCAGGGGGTACTTGCAGAAATTTTTTTTTTTTGCTAGTTATATTTCTAAGCTAGGGGTCACCTCGGAGGGAGGTAATTTAAAAATTTTAGATTTTTCAAGTCCCGAGGGGGTCATTTCGGGGGGGTACTCGCAAAAAAAAAAAAAAAATTCTGCTAGATATATTGCTAGGCTGGGGTCACCTCGGGGGAAGTATTATTAATTTTATATTCTATACAAGGCCCGGGGGGGGTCACATCCAGGGGGGTGCTTGCAGAAATTTTGTTTTTGCTAGTGTTATATTGCTAGGCTGGGATCACCTCGGGGGGAGTTCTTAATTTTATATTCTATACAAGGCCCGGGGGGGGGGGGTCACATCCGGGGGGAGCTTGCAGAAATTTTTTTTTTGCTAGTTATATTTACCTCGGAGGGAGGTAATTTTAATTTTAAAATTTTGGATTTTACAAGTCCCGAGGGGGTCACCTCAGGGGGGGTACTCGCATAGAAAAAATATTTTATTTCTGCTAGATAGGCTTGGGTCACCTGGGGGGAGATATTAAATTTTATATTCTATACAAGGCCCGGGGCACAGCGCTCCTGAAGAAACATTGGGATTTAAAAAATGAGCCCGGAACGGGACCTACACCATCTGAAACTGCACGATCATATGAAGATTTTAAGACAAAAACGAAAAAAATCTGTTGGGAATTTTTTGAGAAATTCAAGTTTTAAGAAATCTGGTTTATCACACCACTCCAACACCCGTGTAATGGCAAATAAAACAATTAACATGCTTGAAAATGTGATGAAACCTGTTGGCTAGGCTCAGCAATTCATTTCATAAAAGTTTTGATGATGAATTTAAAATATTTACTGACTTTATTGAAATAAATGTGACAAATTGTTTGTCGCATGCTGTAAGAATGCAAAAATGCCAAAAGTAACCAATTTCACCAGATTTTCAGTCTTTCGTTGTTGAAATCTGAAGCATTATCCTTAGTATGGATACGTGAAGTTTCATAAAGCTTCCGAAAAGTTAAAGCATGCCTAAAATGGATATAAATGTTACAAGTAAGCTGACACTAATGAGAAAGATCAATCATAATTCAGCACTGTTTCCTAATTGGCCTGTTTAGTTCACGGTATAGGCTACATGCAAGAGTTCAAATATAGAGCAATGTGGCAGTAAAGAATGATGCATGTTAATAAGAATGGTGACATATCAGGTCACAGCAACCAAGCCATGCACAATTGCACATGCAAACTTCTTCATGAATTTGTTCAGGCAGCAATCATTTCCCTCATGCATGATATACATCAAGACCGAAATAAGCATGTGTATGGTTCAATATAGGTACAATTAAAAGTTTGGCTGAATTTCTTTAAATCATCAGCTGTTGGACAGTCTGTCAAAGTTGGCATCGCAGTTATCAACAACCTGTGTGGAAAATTCCGCACGATGTTTGCTTCACTTTTCCAGGTATACCTTGTACCTGTCTAATCGAAATGAGTGCTATGTTGGTTTTTAATTGAAATAATCTATGACACAAAGAGATTTACTGGATATGACAATTTCTTTGATTGGAAAGAATTAAGGGAGTTATCAAAGCATGTGTGTATGACATGGAATACAATAAAACAGGTGTCGTAAGGCTACATATTTTTGGTGCAACATACTGGACAGCATATTACAGTGCCGCCTGTAAGTAAGTGAAACGCATGACATTGTGCCATTGCATCAATGCTAAACATCCTCAGCCAAACTGCTTGGGGAGGCATGAATTCTCATCGGATGAAAGGGAAACAAAGTGGGTCATAAAGGCCGATGTGTGAGGCAAGTGGGATAAAATTAGCAGCCCATTTTCTTCAATGTAGTTCGAGTTAGGTATGGGTCAAAGTCTCTGATAAGTAAGTGAACCTCCCTTCCCTGTTTTAACATTGGGCCTGCGTTTCACTTACTTATCAAAGACTTTGACCCATACCTAACTCCGACTACAGCGAAGAAAATTGGCTGCTATTTTTATCCCACATGCCTCACATATCGGCCTTTATGACCCAAAATGTTTTCCTCTCATCGGATGAGAATTCTTCCTTCTAGAAGCATTTTGGTTAAGGATGTTTAACATTGATGCAATGGCACAATATCATGCGTTTCACTTACTTACAGGCGGCACTGTAAGTAATACTCTAGATCAGCAAGTGGACAAATTAATTTTCCCCTGATGGTTTCACTGCAAATTTAGTCTTTCACAGTGTTAAACTACACATAGGTCAATGCTCAGACTGGTCATTCGGACTAATTCCAAATCAGAAAGAGCTTCATTGCTTCCCACCCTTTCCTAGCCTATGAAAATACTTTTGATATGTTTTTTCACTTCAAAAGCCACAATATGCTTACCACATCCTGGTTAAAGAGTATCGTAAGTTCTTACCAATCAAACACAGGATAGTTCTTTAATTTGAGTCACTTCTAGCATATTCCCATTTTTACAGTGTGTGATAAACAATTTGTCACACTTTTTTGACATAATTCAGTAAATATTTTTAATTCATCATCAAAACTTGCTTGAAATGCATTGCAGAGCTTAGCCGACAGGTTAAAACACATTTTCAAGCTTTTAAATTGTGTTATAATATTATGCCATTACACATGCATTCTAGTGGTGGGATAAACCAGATTTTTTAAAACTTGATTTTCTCAAAAAATTCCCAACAGATTTTTTTGGTTTTTGTCTTAAAATGTTTGTATGATCGTGTTGTTGCAGCTGGTATAGGTCCCGGTCCGGGCTCATTTTTTTAACCCCAATGTTTCTTCGGGAGCGCTGTGGGGGGGTCACATCTGGGGGGTACTTGCAGAAATTTTTATTTTTGCTAGTTATGTTTCTAGGCTGGGGGTCACCTCGGAAGGAGGTAATTTTAAAATTTTAGATTTTACAAGTCCTGGGGGGGGGGGGGCATCTGTTATAGTTAGGCCTATATGCTAGGGGGTGAAGGCAGAAGAATGACCAGTTAGGTGTGCACCTGCTGTAACTAGTAAAAAAAACATTTTATTGAGTAGCCTACCTGTCGAGACAACTGAGATAGCGGGCATTTTAGCAGCCATCTTTCTTCATTCCTGGACAGCCAAATGTGACCTTAATATTTCACTAAAGAGTTTTAAAATTTGGTTCATGTCACTACTATATATATAGTACCCTGGTACCCCTTTGACCTTTCCGAACTTAGATATAGTAGTCATGTCTACGCCTGTGGGTACTGATTGGGAACATGACGATAAATTCAAGATGTAGGCCATTTTGGCAGCCATCTTTCGTCATTCTTGAACTGTCCTTTTGTGACCTTAATATTCCGCTTATTTTAGAGTTATGAAATTTGGTACAAGTATTCCACATTATGAATTTGTCGGCCTATAACTCTATATGCGCAACGACTCTGTTAGACACTAGTGTCTGCTGTCACCTTCTACTCGAACACTTGCGCAATGCTCACTGCAGCAAGTTGCACCTATACTTCATTGCTATACCCTCACGTCAAGAGAATCTAGTTTGCGCAGACATCACCGTACTATACCTCAAGCTCCAGTTCCACTGTTCCTACACTCATATTTTTTGCCTCAGACGCTCTCCCATGCTGCAAATCACGCCTTCTACTTTCCCATAGGATTAACCAGCCATTGTATCCGAGGATGCTTGTTAATTTGTATGCTAGCATGGAAATATCATTAGGCTGTTCAGAGTCCGCGAAAAGTGCTTTTGGTGTACAGGACATTCGGGCAGGTAGATTCTGAAGTTTACCTGCCCGAATAAGATTTTGTCTGCCCGAAATTTCATAAGCTCAACCAGTTAAATAAAGTCAACCTACAGAAATATTACATTACTCCAGAATATTGTAGTGTTAAAATTAGTTGAATGAGCATGGGCTTTTCTAGTAACCTAATATAGGCCTATATTAGCTAAAGATGACATAGGTGTGTGTTAAGTTTGTATAGGCCTATATGAACGAATGCATCCATATTGCTCCTATTGCTCACTGACGCATTGCTGTGGTTAATTAAATCTAGAATTAGCCATTCAAAAACGTACATTTTTTTTGTTGCTATTATTTTTTTACATTGGACCAGGTATTGTTAAGGCAAATATCATGCAGATTATATTTTGTTTAGTTCTTTGGAATTGATCCAAAACTATCTGTAGAATTTACTTTGCAGAAAACCCGTCAGGACCCTGCCCTATGTTCTGTTTTAACCTTGCAAGCCTCAAATTCATCTAGTGTAAACCTACAAAGGTAGGCCGTTGCTAATTGCAATAAGCTGAGGTGTTGACCCTGTTTACGTTTAATTGACCCTGTTTATGTTTAATTGCAATCTAATTGACACTTCTGACACCCATTGTGTCATTGGTGTTTGTCAATTGCAATGGACATTTCAAAGGCCTGTGCTCACTGCTTTATGTGCTGTATCAGCTCATTGACTCTCCAGCTAACCCATCGGACATCTGGGCAGGCAACCACTGTTCTTTTGCCGGTCATACGCGATTTTTGCCGGTTTTGACCGGCAAACCGGCACTTTTCGCGGACTCTGAGGCTGTTCATATACTGCCATACCTGTTGTAGAAATAACCTTTTTGTCTAATTATGTTCAGACCACTTATGTGTTACATGTACAGGCAAAACAAAAATAACCTTCTTTGGTCAACAAATTTATATTATTATACTATTCATTGCCATAAAATTTATGTCATACATGTACCTATATTAATTGTATGTCAATACATAAATATATATGTATAATATAATATGACCAATTTTTCAAGCAATTGTTAACAAATTACATAGCTTTGTTGATTTTGATATACCCATTTTGTTGATTAGTTGTTTTCACCAATGATCACCAAAGCCACATTCCACTGTATTTAACCCTTTGCGTCTCAATTTGTACAAATATCTGCATTCTGCAAGCAATTACCACAATTCATGTCCTAATTGTGAGCCGTGAGTGATAATAAACATGAAGAAACAAGGAAATTGTGATTTGTTTGTCATTGACTTTAATTTGTTCATTCTTGTTGAGAGGAGGGTTAGTTCCGTAGAGGCGTGCAGGACTGCGCCAATGTTGGACGGCAGTTTCAATCATCCTTTACCTCATTGTCGTGACCTCATGTCGTGATTTGCCTACCAAGTGCATAAATACAGGACGTAAAGCCCCAATCATCTATCGGTCATCTTGTTTATTCTTAGCTCAGTGGTAGAGTGCTGGGTTACCAGTTGGTGGTTCCAGGGTTCAAATCCAGCTCTTTGAGGGTCACCTATGGTGAAGGGCAGTTTTGATCATCCTGACGTAAAGCCCCAATCATCCGTCCATCTTTACCTGGAGCTTGTCTCGTCGGTGACTTACATTTTCTGTTTAGTGACCAAGTGTGTTATTAAATCTCTCGCTTTTTTTGTTGAAGTTCAATACTGGCAACCTTATGAATGATGAATTTTAATTAAAAATCTCCAACATTCTCAATTTTCAAACGGTCCTTTTGGTACGTGGGCCTGTGAATTTCATTATATGGTTTTGGTTTGACTTTGTATTTGTACATAATCTTTCTTTAGTGTTGCCACTGTAGGCCTACTCTGGGAAATTCAAAGTCAGTGGAAAGTAAGTGAAATATGTACTTCATCTCAGAAATTTGATATTTTGGTCAGGGAAATTTTGCATAAAAACTAATGTATGAATCGAATGGCGGTAGTTTTGTTACGAGAATGACAAAGAAATGTACATTTCTTTGATGATTGTGAAGAGGCCTTAAAATCAGGAATATATAGCTCAAGGCATTTGGAATGGACAATTTAGCATCAATCCTTTTCTCTTTGAAGTCGAAACAGAAATTTACAAGAAGCTCATTAATTGCAATATATACAATTTTACGCAAGAGCCTTTTTGCGGACAGGGCAACCTTGTTCGCGGACAGGGAAAAGTAACGGAATTTCGAAAACTGATACTTTTTGCAACCATGTCTTAGTCTGAATATCCTCTCTTCAATTCTTTAACTTGTCTTTATTTAGCTTGTCTATTTTCTAAAACGAAGAGCTATTGTCGTCACTCGATCGTCGTTGGCGTCATCGTTGTCCCGGTCTGATGCTTTGCCATTCCTCTCACTGTCTGAATTAGCCTAGGAAAAAGCCTAGGCTAAAAAAGTATTTCTTTAGTGTCAAAGAAGAGACTGAATGCTATCCAATTGTGATTCTTTTTTCTGAAGCTGGTCCAATTTATGATCAAAGCCTGTGTATATCAATTTACCTGGGCTTTGCTTTTTTGCTCATTGCCTCACCTTATGTCTGCCAATGCACCAATTCATGAAAGTGGTCTCTTTTTCCCCTAAGGACTGACATATCAGGTGATATTTGTTTCTTTTGTTCTTTTTTCTTCCAGTCAAAGTTGTTACAACAAGTTTATGTTTTTTAATGCCGGGGAGACCGGGGCTGGTTGTCACAGGGGCAGGTTGTCACACTTTTCATTGCACTAAACTATGGAGTCACACAGCTCAACCAATCATTGTATATTGCTTTTATAACCCACTGGAGTCTTTTTGAAAAATCTTGACCCCTGGAAGGGAGTCTAGTAGGCACACGGTCTGTTAAAAATTTCCTGTCACAAAAAGTAATTTTTTACCTTCAACTTGCATGCAATGCTACAGTAGTTTTTATCAAATAGTTGTTGAAAAAGGCACAGTTAATACACACGCCATAAAAATATTTCTTTTAATCATCATTAGAACAAATAGTGAAAATTTTGATAACAACAGCCTTGGTCACCCGTTTTTGGAATTTTCATCAATCGGGCAGGTTGTCACAAAAAAGCGGAGCAGGTTGTCACACTTTTTGGAGCTGGTTGTTACCTATTTGGACCAGGCTTTTAAACCAAACAACTAACACAAATATAAATTTGTGCTTTATACATGCTATTGATGACTGTAGATGTATGCAGATATTGCATTGTGTTTAAATACATCAATTTCAAATTTATGTGTAGCATTTTCAAAAAAAATCGTAAAAATCCTACTCCAGATCAGAATGCTTTCTTGCTGATTGGTAAGCCTTCATTTGTAGCACCCTTGTACACGGTAGCATGTTTGTTAAGGTCTTCACTGGGCAAGTAAAGGATTCCTCATATGTCCAAAATAACTTTTCTTGGTCAAGATCTGCCCTACAGAATTCCACTTTCTGCATTCGAGCTCATAACCAAAAGTGTGACAACCTGCCCCGAGAGTGTGACAACCTGCCCCGAAAATGTGACAACCTGCCCCGAATTCTGAATTTTAAGAAATGTCCAATAGGACATCAAGATTTCGAATGATATAGGTGTATATTCACCAGATAGGTTTAAGTCACTCCCCTTGCCATTCATACAGAATGGCAGTGCTCCTGCATGCTTGATACACTGTATAGAAATAGTAGCATGTTTAAGGTTTACACGCTGTGACAACCTGCCCCTGTGACAACCAGCCCCGGTCTCCCCCACTCTACGATGTTCTTTGTCTTATCTGTATACATTTTTTGCCCCCATTTCCAGAAGGAATTGATTGGATCGATGTTTCGGGGCTTTGCTTCCCGTATTTATGCTCTGTGGTAAGGTAAAATTTAATCAGCACATTGCTATCATTTAAAAAAACTTAAGATACTTAGGAGATTCAAGGGATCTTTAACTGAAGGAGCCGATGAAGTGTTTTTCGGCATTCGCGAGCCCGCATTGTCACTTTTTCTTCAAAATGGTACATTAAATCTCAGTGGTCTATGGGGGCGGGGGCACTGTATAGAGCATTACTAGCACTAGCACTCCCCCGGTTTACAAATTATTCCATTTGTGTAATGATTTCGCACTCATCCAATCCAGAAACAGAAATCGTAACACAAAACATATGGAGAGATAGATCCCTAGGGTTATTCATTGGTGGTGTGTATTAGTATTACTTGGCATGAAAATGTATCATTTCTTGTAAATGGTAATCTCTATCATCTCTTTAGAGAACAGCATTGCATGCAAACTTGCCATCAAACTGATGCAATTTCTCACTTGCTGTCATGTCTATGCTTTGAATCAATTAGTTGGCCTCTCAGATGTCACAAGAACTGTTCAGGTATATCACTTCATGATTGGACATTATTATTCTGTCTTCTTTCCAATTCAGAAAATAGCTCCTTTTGCACCAAGCAGTCAAAATGGAGGTTTAGGATGAATGGATTCCATTCATAATTCATTATTATCTGTTGATATTTCATAGACTTTACACCAGGTGGGATTGCAGTGAAAAGTCTGATTTGTCTTTAGAATGTACTAATTTGCCTCTTTCTCCAGATGGTTAGTGCATGTTTTCAATGGATATATGTAAGGAATTTGCATTGGATTTTTTGTGTTCCATAAAGATCCTACAATCTCTTCATTAATGTTATTACACTGCCTTGCAGTGCCAAATATTGGCAAGTAATTTTTCTGCACCACCAATTATTAACAGTGTGATTTTTATTATTTGCTTCGATCACCCATATATTTATTCTCTCTCGTAGTACAAATGCAATTCTGATGCCAAATAATATTACTAGATCTATATACTGATGCATACCAGACATGCAAGGCCTTTGTCAGTGTATTTCATGGTGTAAGTCCAATACAAAGTATAATGATACGCTTTTCAGTTTTTTTCTTTTTCTTCTCTTAAAGGATTAGATTTCTTTACACGTAAATCTGATTAATCAGTGATTGTGTGTTGATGAAAAAGTTGGCTGAAGTTCAGTTTGCTTGTGGATTTTATATTTTTATATAAGATTGCACTGTGGTAAGCTAACATTTAATCAGCACATTGATATCATCTGTAGGAAGGCCTCGAAACAACTTTAAAACGTACTGGAGAGATTCAAGGGAACTTTCAAATGAAGGATCTGATGGCAGTCTACAGAACATTCATCATCATGTCAGACTTTAACTGCGATATTACCATTCCTGGTACAATCATCCACACCTCTCATGGTCTAGTGTAATCCTACCCTGATAACACTGACTGGTCACTGTTTCTTGAGGTTGTAACAAAAAGACTAACCCACCTCGGGTGTGACAGACAGAAGTAACAGTTTGAGATCTCTCAAAGCAATGGAATGAATGGCTGATTGTTCATTGAACATTGCCTGTTTGTTGTTACAATGAGTGTCTTTGAAGAAAACCACAAGCAATAATCACAGGCGAAAACAACGTGATCCATGTATGCTTTGACTTGGTCAGTCCACTCCACTCATTAGCTGTCATACCTTTTCTAATAGTAACTAGAATTCGTGTCGCAAGCGGAACGTACGGGAGTTCGCCGCACGCAGGTAGATATCGATGTAAAAGACTCGAGAGAGCGTCGCAGCGAGACTCACGCAGATCTCGAGGAAAACAAGAAATTCTGCTGTCAATGCATGATTGGGAAAACAGTGAAATCCAACATTCCTTTAGATCTGCAGGATTTCAGCTGAAGTACAGCAATCTCGTAGATTTGTGAGACCTTAAACAAGTCCTTCAGATTCGCAGGACAAGTCGGTGGGAAACTCAGTGCCTTGTTTTGCAATATAGATTGAGTTACAGACTCGAGGCAGGCAATAAAATTTATGTTATCCTAGTGCTGTGTTTCTTTCACATTTCATGGATCACAATACAGATCGTTTTTATGCCATTTATAGGTCTGAAAATAAGATAACTTCGAAATAACTTGCCAGCACTTTAACAGCTACTTGTAGATAGACTTAGTATCTATCTTTCTATCTTTCTATCTTTCTATCTATCTATCTATCTATCTATCTATCCACATGTTTATCCTCCCTCCCTCCCCTGCCTTTTTTCCTTCCTACTTTCCTTTCTTTTTTCGTTCCTTCATTCGTTCCTTCATCCCTTCCTTCATTCCTTCCTGCCTTCCTTCATACGATCCTTCTGTCATCCCTTCCTTCATTCTTTCTATTGAATCTGACTGCTGCTGTTGGTGCTGGTTTCATGGAGCTGCATGGTCATTTGAAATTCGCGCAAAAAAATGAACATTTTAGTTTCGTAAATAAAAATTTTAATGTCACAGAAGTTTACCAAAAGTTGATGGCAGCAAGATAAAATTATATTGAGACTGTATGTTCAGTTTCAAGGTGATAGGTGAAATAGTGCGACTTCCTATATGGTCGGAGGCTGACTGAAAATTCCTCCTGCAATACAGGCTGCAAGCAGTTGTAAAAATCCGACATTGGATTTTAAAATTGGACTCTGGATTTCTTCTACTTGAAATAAGCTTTAATTTGAGCCTATTGCCAAACCTGTAGACAAAATACAGATTTTTCCTGATAAGTTTTTGTGTTTCAAATGGCTTGAATTGGTTTAAATACTGCAAATCTGCAGGCATCTTCCAGGGAAGCTACAGTCTGTCACTCTGGTACAACACTTAGGAGTAAAGGATGCGGACCAAGTAGCTGCAGACCCAGATTAATGCGGACCAGACAGATTGAAGACAAAATAGGCCTATATTTTTTAAGCAATGGCACTCAACTAGCACTGACTAAAGCGCCGTGAATAGGCTTGCCTATTTCCGCACCGTTTTTTTGGTCCACATACTTAGTATACTTGGAATGCTTGTTTATCAACTTGCTTACTAAAGTTCAGAAATAGGCTTTAATATTACTTATTTAGAAGTAATAATAATCCACTTTTTAAAAATTGTTTGGTATATATATAGTCTGAAAGTTGAATGTAGTTATGTGTGACAGAGACAACATATTATTTTTTTTAGCCAATAGACCTATTTCACTGAATGTGCTGAACATTTGCCCCAAATAACTTCTATAGGTAATTCCATGATTCTTAATTTGCTTTCCGCACATGGAAGATGTATGCCCATTAAACCTAAAAACACTACTTCCAAAATTTAATCTGAAAGAATTAGGAAGTTATAAAGCCTCAATGTTCAGTGCTCAAAGTTACATGAAACAATACCCATGGAAAGTGCCCTGCGTTCACGTTTCTTGAGGTTGTATAATACTATGATCTCAGGGAACAACAGGAGAGTTGCAGCAATTATTAAGGTTTTGAGCTCATCCAAAGGCAGCATTAAAGCACGTAATCTGAATTGGCATGGGGACAAACAATGCTATGATTAATTTTGGACTCAGGCTTGGAAGGCTCAGCAACTGCCATAAGGGAACTTTCACTTGCGGTGCAGAGGGTTTCAAAACTGAACAATTGGACCTCACAGGAGATGAAGGACTGCATCCTCTATTTATCCTTAAATTGACATTTGGTTCCCGAATATAATTATTAATTTAATTACATTTATTGATTGTATTATTTTCAAAATACGTAAAATGGTGTGATAAGCACGAATAAATGGTATATATATATATTAAAAGGCATTAAAAATACACCAGCTTGGAGACACCTTGGGTGGACCAATCATAGGCAAGGGCGGGAAATCTATCAGCCAATGAAATTTTAAGAGTACTGACACCAAGCACCACTTTTCCCCTAGTGTTTACTGAGAGAACCGTCCCTGAAATTAGTCTATTAGTTCAGGTACTTCCAACAGCCAATAAGAACAGATTGAGTTTCAACCAATAGGAGAGGATCATCTTTAAATATTAATATTCAGACTAAAAGTCTAAAAGAACTGTCACACCTTGCAGCAAATATACTTTGATCAAGAAATGAAAGGGCAGTTATTCAAAAGACATGACTTAAAGTGCAATTATATTCAAATCTTGCAATCAATCAATTCATGGCTTTTGAAGAGATCAATTGTCTTGACAATAAAAAATATTTATTTTATCACAAAGATAGAATGAAACTGAACTAGATTTCATATCGCGAAGCGGAATGAAAGGAGGTGGCCATTCAACTTGGATGGCAGTTATTGTCTTTGTCTATATTCACGAATATTAAATGCTAACTTATGTGTTTTGTTTTGTTAGCATTTGGCCTGAATGTTTGGTCTGCATGGTAGAAAATTTGGTCGGCATGATAATAATTTTGGTATGAATTGTAAGTTAAAATGGATACATTTGTATGAATAGAAAAATATATTAATTCAGACCTCTAAGAAGTGTCAGACTTTGCAGTAAATATATATTGTGATCATGAAATGAAAGGGTGCTTAATGACAAAGGTCTGATTTAAAGTGCAATTAATGGAGACACCTTCAATTGTATGACATCTTTTGTGTGCATTTGGCCTGCATCTTAAGACTAATCTACGTTAATACTTGAAAGAACTTTGCTTTGTTACTGAAGAAATTAGGGAAAAGTAAAAGACTTGGAAAATGTTCACTGTTGGGGGTCAGATTCTTTTTCTCTTTGTTCTTGTTTTCGTATTTTTTAAATAGTTTTTATTTGTCTTTTATTGCTGAACATTATGTTTGAATTAATTTTTTAATGTATATTTAATATATATACGAATATAGACTAATAATGATAGAGGCAGATACATTATTTCCATGTAAAGACAGGGGACTTGCTAAAAAGCGGGTTGAAAGAAAGCGGGTAGCGGGTAGCGGGTGTATGCATAGTAAGCACAGGTAACAATAGGAAGCAACCTGAGCAAACAGAGGGCTATTCAATTGACAGTAGTACAACATTCCTGTCAGCCCGCTCCTATTTTACCCCTCTACCTCCGCTACTTGCAATCAGCTGACAATCAAGCAATTTGCTTCAGGACTTTTGCTATAAATAAAAGACAGGCTTTTGAAAGCGAATTGCACTTATACTGCTAATTGATGTGAGTCTATCTTCTTTTGTGGTTCACTTAAAATGCCATCATCTTCAATACAAATTTGGGGCAGAAGAGGCCTTGTACAAATTAGTAGGCCCCAATGCATTATGTAGAGCTACTCTGGTGTTTTTTAACATCCACAAAAAAACATGGCTTTCACATTTTCTCAGTTCTTTCAATTATTGTTGTCAATAGAGAACAAAAGCTGTTAATTAAAATAAGAAATGCAGCTATGTTTGTTCATGAGCTGCAGCAGAGATTATAGCTATTTTGTTTTTGCTGGTGACACCCTGGTGTATTTATAAATATAGGCCTAAGTAGCACATTGCAGAATGAAATTTGCGCCAAAATAGATAATTTTAACTGCATTTATAAGGTCTTTGGAACACTTTGGAACAAATAAAATGTATTGGTTGCTGCAGATGACATTCAGACCAGATTATATCCAGATTCCTCAATGTCAACTAAGGGGAAATTAGTCAAATCTGATGTCTAAGTTGTCATGTCTTTTCCACTCTTAAAAATGATTTTTAAAGTAACTTAGAATAAAGTCATATTTTCAAGGGGAAAAGACTGTGGTTGGTATGATTTTAAACATCCAGATTGATAGACTATCTTCTAAGATTTCCAAAATGGGGTCTGCCATTCCTGTGCATGGAATGGTTGTTTATTAATGAGCAGAGAGAGCGGGGAAAGGTGTAGCAGAAGAAGCTACGACCGAGGGGTAGCGGGTGGAGTTGTAGCAAGGAGCTTGTATGTTGTACCAGAATCTACCCGCTACCCCGCTACCCGCTACTCCTAGCCCGCTTTTTAGTAAATCCCTAAAGAGAGCACACAGAATACCGAGAATAGAATTAAAGAAGAGGTCCAACTACAAAGGCATTAGGCTTAATGAAAGTGCTAATTCAGTAATTGGAATGAGACTGTGATTGGCTAAATTGCACTTATAGTGTCACATGCAAAGGGCAGTTATACACAACATTTTAAAGTGCAATTAAATTCCTATGGTAGGGTCTTGTAATCTATACTGACTATAGATTACAGGGGGTTATCATGCATTGAATGCAATCAAGAAAGACTCCATTTGGATGACATTCTAGATAACAGTCCACAGTTACAATGCACGACTTTCCTTAGTAATTGTGTTGCCTGTGACTGGTGGTCCGCACGGAGCACAGGGTCCGCATTTCATGGTCAGCATGGTCCGCATTTTACTCTGACCCCTCCAAGCGCGAAATTGAAGTAATTTAGTCGATCTGCAGAGTCCTAATCTCGGAAATCGAGGGAATTTGCAGGCAAGAACAATCATGTTTAGGAAGCAAGGACAAGATGGTAAGTACCCACATGGAATGCCAAATAAGATAAAAGGCCAATGCCGACACTTTTCAATGGTTTAATTGACCCCAGCAAACCCCAAAACAAACCGAGAGTTTTATCCTGCAAATCCTGCATTTTGACAATTCGTACGGAAACAAACAGAGGTGTGGCCACCTCTGAATTAGTGTGATTGTACTTAATAAAGAAGAATAACAAATCCTCTTATTGTAAAAATGTGCTATTTAACATCATTTAGCATCAACAATGCACAAAAAAAGTATAAGCCAATGCATTTTCAACGAATTCTCAGCAATGAATACATATATCTCCATGAAAAAACGAAATAATACAGTCTAAGATATGGGAATTCTAAAGAGCCTAAAATTTTAATTTTAGCCCTAACAGAAGTGTCCGAAAAACTATTGGAAAGACATGAGCCAATCATGGACCAGGTAGCATGAACCTAGGATCTTGACCAATCAGAATCCCTTTTACATTTACACCATGACTGATATATGCATTTTCAACGAATTCTCAGCAATGAATAAATATATCTCCATGAAAAAAAGAAAGACATGAGCCAATCATGAACCAGGTAGCATGAACCTAGGATCTTGACCAATCAGATCCCTTTTACATTTACACCATGGCTGAGTCTGTGTGTAACACTGAGGGAGCAGTCAGTGAATGTAACTGAATTTATGAATGTTGATAAAACACTGGAATTTGTCCTTTTCCTCAAATATTTACCAAATTACCACTTAACTTTGTCAGGTACAACCTTAAAGACATAACAGAATAAATTTAACATGTAAGAAAGAAATTTTAAAACTTTAATTTTCCATGTCAATATGAATTACTGGCTGCTCCCGCGTGAATAAGCACCCATTTGGTTGAAAACTAAAACCTTAATATTAAATGAACCAGAATCACAAGAAGCAAAAGTCATTACCACGCCTCTTTTATGCATCATATTAGTCCCTTGAATCAAAAAACACTTTGGAAAGTGTTCCCTTGTCTCTGACAAGCGATCCAAAAATTTCTGACAATCATACCAATCCCTGAGGGAGAGAGCTGGCTCTCTCCCAATAAGCACCAGAGACGTGGCAGGTGAATGCAATACCGCACATGAGTCAGATTGTTTATGCCTGTGCAATAATATAAATTTTGCCGGAGCAAAAACTGACAATGCTGATGATTTGTCATGATCATACCCAATACTTTCAATGTTAATTTGATTCAAGGAGACTTATCTTGTTGGTGACAGCCAAACAAAAGGATTGTGCATCTGATTTTCAATCCAAAATCAGTTAAGACAATTAAAATGGCCTTCTCTTGATCATGACTAATCAAACTGCCTCTATGTTTCCCATGTTGAAAGTAGAGAAGATGACACTTCATCAGCTGTCATGTGTCACGAAGTGCATTTTTCACAGTGAACTGGTCCTCATTTTTTCTTTATCGAAGTGAAACGCTGTAAGTGTATTTCAGTTATACTCATACGTTGTCCATTTGATACTGGTAACATTAAATTTCTAAATACAATGTTGCTAATGCTAACAACATAAATAACTTCTGTGTGGCATGCCATGATTAATTATCTATCCACATTCCACAGTTTGTATCAAATGGGTAGATAATAGGCCTTCAATTGTAAAGCATGGGGCACATCATAGTTGTAATAGCATTGATTCTATAAACTCCCGTTATAAGAACAATGTCATACATTTAACATAAAATCATCCTCATGTTGTTATGATAATCTCATAATAACCCAGCTTCCTTGACTACGGAAATCTCCCCCTGGTTTGCCCCCCTCTTTGTTGCCAAAAGGCTCACTCACCTTCACTTCCACACATCCATTACCCCTATCAACCTCATATTCCCACATCCGCATGTGTCCGCATGTGGTTCATTCAACCCTCACCATCCACAATTTCCCATGTCTATCATTTTAAAAACTACTTTCTCAGCCTCCAACCACTCTCCCCAGCAAACTCGCCCTCACTCGGATTCCCAAAGGGAATCCGTCACTCGTATATGCTCTGAATTCTGGGATTGCCCCCCTATCCGTTGCAACGGCCGCCATTAGCCACGTGTATATCACGCTGCTGCAGTGCCCCAATTAGCTCTGCAATGTCACCTCACCCTCTCATCACCTCTGGCAGCTTCACCTCGCACCTGTCATACCTGTGTATGCAGGCAGCACCAGGAATTCTGCTCAATCAAGGAGTCTGCATAGGACTGAGAACTACTTCATGCGTAGGTGCACAATGTTTTGGTGAGTCCTGAGGCAGATATCCTTGCACCCTATCAGTGTGAAGCGTCAAATGCGAGTGCCAGTTCTAACGAACTGGCTCTCCGCTAGGGCGAGTATGTCTCCCCAGTGTAAACAAACCTAATTCCCACCACTAGCACCAGGTGGCCTAATTCCCACCACTAGCACCAGGTGGCTGCGTGTAGCATAAACACAACACAGCGCCCCTATTGCCATATCCAAGAACTACCCTCAAAAACAAATGCACGTGTCACCTTATCAGAACACTACCAAAGTGATGCCATCTCAGCAAACAAAACACTGACAGCCCTCTGCAAGAATTTCTCAAGAAACCCAACTGCATCTCAAGTTGCCAGGTAAGACGAATTTGGCACCAAATTGTGACATCAGGTTCTGTAACCACAGCAATTTAAAGTTCACTATCCAATGAACCATGCAATCACATTTACACCTAGGCCTATTATGCAATGTTCAGTACTTACAATAAAATGGAACATACATAAAAAAGTAAAATGTTGTACAGGAGGGCACCTGAGCAGAAACTGCTGTAACCCAAAGGGTAGGTGCACCCCCTCCCCCCTTTAGATAAACCCCGGATTATTAAATAAACCTACTTCCCGTTCGTAGAACGGGTAAAATGCTAGTTATAATAATTGTCCGTAGGCCATTGTCACGGGCTTAGTTCCAATGAGAATTATTTTATTGCATAGTTGCAATATCATTAATCCGAAGTTCTAGAGCAGGGCATTAATGATTATATATAATTATCGATAATGTTCATGATGTGTCATTACATTAATGATATTGTCAGGACATTCGTGTGGCATTATTAATCATGACATTCCTCAATAAAAGCTATTAGATCCGCAAATTTGAAATATGTTCTACAGCTAGATTTCAGTTGTATTTGACATACTGATACATTTGCTTAATCTATGCGCTTAGTAATACATATGAAGATTAAAGTTGAATCTTTTTAAAAAATAATTGTAAATAATTCCTTCTTAATGCCACAAAAAACTGTTTGTTTACAAAACAAGAAGTTATTGAAAAAATTAAAAAAATAAAACAAATTTAAATGTACTGCAGCTGAGCTATGGAAAATGTATGCCTCTTCAAAGATGTATTTTCCCTAGTTTTAAAATGGTCCCCTTTTTGGGTTCATGTGTCTCCGTTACTGGGTCTTTATATGCCAGACGCTCAGCTGAGCGATGAGAACCCCCTTCGCTCCCCCGGTTTACAATTTATCCCATCGGTGTAATGAATCTGATCCAGAAACAGAACAAGGTAAAACAAGATATATGGAGAGATAGATAACCAGGATTATTTATTGGTGGTGTGTAACAGTATTGCCTGGCATGAAAATGTATCATTTCTTGTAAATGGTAATCTCAATCATCTCTTTAGAGAAGACCATTGCATGCAAACTTGCCATCAAACCGATGCAATTTCTCACTTGCTATCATGTCGGACTAACCAATGAACTTGGTCTATGCTTTGAATCAATTAGTTGGCCTCTCAGATGTCACAAGAACTGTTTAGGTATATCCAGAGTCCGCGAAAAGTGCTTTTGGTGTACAGGACATTCGGGCAGGTAGATTCTGAAGTTTACCTGCCCGAATAAGATTTTGTCTGCCCGAAATTTCATAAGCTCAACCAGTTAAATAAAGTCAACCTACAGAAATATTACATTACTCCAGAATATTGCAGTGTTAAAATTAGTTGAATGAGCATGGGCTTTTCTAGTAACCTAATATAGGCCTATATTAGCTAAAGATGACATAGGTGTGTGTTAAGTTTGTATAGGCCTATATGAACGAATGCATCCATATTGCTCCTATTGCTCACTGACGCATTGCTGTGGTTAATTAAATCTAGAATTAGCCATTCAAAAACGTACATTTTTTTTGTTGCTATTATTTTTTTACATTGGACCAGGTATTGTTAAGGCAAATATCATGCAGATTATATTTTGTTTAGTTCTTTGGAATTGATCCAAAACTATCTGTAGAATTTACTTTGCAGAAAACCCGTCAGGACCCTGCCCTATGTTCTGTTTTAACCTTGCAAGCCTCAAATTCATCTAGTGTAAACCTACAAAGGTAGGCCGTTGCTAATTGCAATAAGCTGAGGTGTTGACCCTGTTTACGTTTAATTGACCCTGTTTATGTTTAATTGCAATCTAATTGACACTTCTGACACCCATTGTGTCATTGGTGTTTGTCAATTGCAATGGACATTTCAAAGGCCTGTGCTCACTGCTTTATGTGCTGTATCAGCTCATTGACTCTCCAGCTAACCCATCGGACATCTGGGCAGGCAACCACTGTTCTTTTGCCGGTCATACGCGATTTTTGCCGGTTTTGACCGGCAAACCGGCACTTTTCGCGGACTCTGGGTATATCACTTCATGATTGAACATTATTATTTTGTCTTATTCCCTATTCAGAAAATGGAAAGAAAATGTCATTTTTGTCCTATAACTTATGATTGATTACCAAAATGCACCAGAGTTACCTTCTTTCTTTTGCCATGTTATAGGAATTGATTGATGACTCATATCCAGTGAATGAGGTCATGTTATCTACAGTAACACTCGTCAGTGAATTACTGAATGAGTCGTACTTGTGAGGTCATATTTCTCCGAATGACAAATGTACTTCGCATACTCCAAAGAACATGCAGTCTATTTGCAATATAATATGACCAACAAAAATAGAGACAGCCTTGATATCCCCCCAAATAATTATAATCACTTTTCTCCTGTCTGGCTGTTGAAAAAAAATATACCTGTCAATGTTAAGTACCAGAGTTGTGATGTTTGACTGGCACAAACATTTTTTTGTCTGATGGGTGATGCTTTACCATTGGGTCAATGCTGAACATCCCCAACAAAACTGGCAGTTGGAGCAAACTACATGGATTCCCAACCGGTGAGCTGAAGTCATCACGGAAGATATTTTAGTAGTGTCTGACAAATACAATTAAGTTATTGGAGAAAGTGGCAAATGAGTTTTTGATAAGTTTGTTTTGTTTGTTTGTTTGTGTTTTACGCCTCTGCAGCACCTTAGTGGGCTATATCGAGGCAGGCGACCGCCGTATGATGATTGATGATGAGATGAGAAGACCGAGAGTCTGGCACATATCCTATTAAATCAGGGATTCCCAGGGTCTTTCAGTTTCCCCAGCATAGAATACTGGATACAACCCACCTCCATTTAAAGTCCCATGGGCTCGGACTAAAGTGAGTTCCCGGGGTGAGAGTTTTTGATAAGTAAGTGAAACACTAGGTCAATGTATTTAAATGGAAAAGGGGGGGGGGGTCACTTATTAAAGGTATTGCCCATGTGTAACTGTTTGTAGAGCAAAGAAAATTGGTAGTCATCCCATTTATCTCATATGTCATCCTTTATGACACAAAATGTTTCGATCTCATTGCATCAAAGTCGATGCTTCCACAAGCAATTTGGTTGAGGATGTTTAGCATCAATTGAGCCATTGGCAAAGCGTCATCCGTTTCACTTACTTAGAAGTAGCACTGTACCTACCTCACTTAAGCTAAGACACAATGGTTGCCATGACAACCAACTTGGCAAGCATACTTTTTCGTGCTATGTTTTCAAATGGAGGTTTAGGGTGATCAATGACGAATGGATTCCATTCATAATTCATTATTATCTGTTGGCAAAAACCTTTCATATACTTGTAACCAGGTGGTCTTGCAGTGAAAAGTCTCATTTGTCTTTAGAATGTACTCATTTGCCTCTTTCTCCAGATGGTTGGTGCATGTTTTCAATGGATATAATGAATTTGTGAGGACTTTGCGTTGCATTATTTTTGTTCCATAAAAATCCTACAATCTCTTCATTAAAGTAAGACCCTTGTTATTACACTGCCTTATAGTGCCAAATATTGCAAGTTATTTTTCTGCACCACCAATGATTAACAGTGTGATTTTTATTATTTGGTTCGATCACCTATATTTATTTTCTTTCCCAGTACTAATGTGATTCTGATGCCAAATAATATTACTAGTTCCATACTGATGCATACCAGACATGCAAGGCCTTTGTCAATGTATTTCATGGTGTAAGTCCAATACGAAGTATAATATTATGCTTCTCATTTTTTCTTTTTTTTCTTTCTCTTCTCATAAAGGTTTAGATTTATGAACACGTAAATTGGATTAATCAGTGATTTTGCGTTGATAAAAAAGTTGGCCGCAGTTCAGTTTGCCTGTGGATTTGCCTGTGGATTTTTTACTCTTTTCATAAGATTGAGGATTTTTCATTTTTTTACAATGATGGTGTGTAACAACATGAAATGTCATTTCAAAAGGGCCAGATGCTGGCATGCAATAGACTCAGTGTCTGTAAATAATTGTTCTGTCACTAAGAGCACATTGCATATGTGATCGAGGGGTACCACAAGTCCCTCCCCTTTGGCCAAACTAATTTGTGGCTTGCCTCAGTATCTCCGGTAAAAGGCATAAAATAAATTCCCTACGGTAAAGCAACATTGAGTCAGACAGTAATTCAGCACCAAGGAGGCAAGGACAGTGTACATTTTTCCATTCTCTGGATTTATTTTCCTGAGGTTGCTGGATCAACATTAAGTGAATATAGTTATTCAGGACTGAGGACATTGGATGTGTTTCTGTTCTATGAATGTGTGTCATTTTCAGTATTGTATGATCCTTTACTGTTCTTGGATTAAATTAAACAAGAAATATTTTAAAGTGATGTGTTGGAAAAGTTGCGGTTAACAGTTGTTTTGGCTGCTTAAGTATTGCAGAAACAATTGTAATCCGAAGCTGCACCAACGTGGACAATATTTTGTAAGTTTTGCCAGTACACTTATTTTATTAACTTTTGTGGATGACGAAATGTTACATTGGTGGAATAATTATTAATTGATTTGCCTTATCATCATGAGTACCACATACATAGAAGGCCTCACTGAAATTACTACCGAGTTACCAAGAGCATCGACTTTATCGGAGTCAGGAGCCGTACCTGACCATTTTTATTTTGCACAAAGCTTTTTGAAATATAGTGAGCCATTTTTATTGGTATTTGGCCTGACTGGTAATATTTTATCATTCATTGTGTTTTCTCGTGGATCTATGAGAGACTCGGTGACGGCGTTTTTGTTTCGCGTCATAGCAGTTAACGAGTTTTTGCTGCTCTTTTTTGACATTATTCCATCACTGCTACAAGAATATGGCAAGATTGAGACCGTGGAACTGACGAGTATAACTTGCCAGTTATGGAATTTGACAGTTTACTCCTGTCGAGATAATGCCGCGTGGGCTTTGACTTTGGTTTCTATCGAGAGGCTGATTGGAGTTGTATTTCCTCATAAAGTTAAAACTATTGTCACCAAAAGACGAGTTATATACATACTCTTAGGGCTGGCATTAATCATGATTCTTAAAAACTGTGTCTTCTTTAAGATTGATGAAGGATTTTATGACTCATACATTGATGACTATTACTGTCGACTGAAGAAGGAATTATCTCCTGGTTGGGAAAAGTTTGTTAAAGCTTATAACGTCATAGATTTTGTGGTCTACAGTGCTTTGCCGTTCTGCATCATCTTATTATGTAACATCATCATCATAACTACCCTTATTAAAGCTGCAAGAACCAGAGCCGAGGCTACCCAAGGTACTGCAGGGTCTGCAGCAAAAAATAACCAAAGCATGACGATTATTCTTATCACAGTTTCTGTAACTTACGTCATTTTATCTCTACCAATCTGTGTCTACTTCATTTATGACAAACGAACATATGCCATGCTGACTCTGTACTATTTCAGTTTATTCTGCCGGAATCTTAACCATTCTATAAACTTCTACCTTTATTTACTCTCCGGGAAAAATTTCCGTGCAGAGTTAAAAACGCTTTTCAGATGTTGCACCGACAAATGAATGTTCATTATGAGACAATGAAACTGTCTGATATTCTCAATATTCTATTTCACATAGTTAGTTACTACTTCTACTACAGCTACCTCCAGACCAAAGATGAAAATTGTTCATTACCACAATAGTTTTTCTTTCTTGTTTAATTTTAATGTAGGGTGTGTGTTATATATGTATATATTTTTATAGTAAGTAAGTACGTAATGTTTTATTATGGTCTCACATTGTATAATTTATAAATGTGTGTATATGAATAAAAATAATTATGAAAATGTGATGTTGGTGATGGATATCATTACAGTGGAAAATAACCGTTCATTATGTTATGATCTGGTAAAAATAAATGAACTTTTTTACCTTAGCCTGTGCTTTTGTTGGTCTCAGAAGAAATGGGATCAGACAGACGTACAGACACATGCGACGGAAAACATTAGTCCTGCAGCGGGACTAATAATATTGTTATTTACCTATATTAAAGACACAAGCATTACTATACATCATAGAAAACATTTTTCGTAAGTTTACTTTTGAGGGCTAATTTGCATACCGGTTGGTGCTCATGTACATAACCAATTACAACCAATTCCTAGAGACTACATGCAATGAAAGCAGTATTGTAAGGACTGCAACAAACATCTGCTTATACATAAATTGTTGGTCATTGGGATGCATTAGCCGAACAAGTGTTGAAGGTCACCCTAAACATTTTAAGGGCATTTTATCTGATGTGCACCTGGTGATCTGATGTAAAGGTTTGTGATATAACACATTTAATGGATGTTTTTATCTGTTTTTGGATGGTTTTACTGTGGGCACATGCTTTCTAATACTCACAGTAGCAACAAATGTCAAAATGGGTACAGGATCGTAATAAAAATAGGTAATAAAACCTACCAAGAGTAGCAGTGTTTAATGATTCAGCTTATTTATGTCACAGGCAGAAACAATATGAATCGTGTATGCTTTGACTTGGTCAGGTCATTCCACTCATTATCTGTATATATAAGAACAAGGTATGACAGCTCAAGCATTCTAGCAGACAGACTTGAACGAATCAGCAGGAATAATGCCTTCAAATTCAAACTTTTCACAAAGGATACACACAAACATTGGTCCCGGTAGTTCCTTTGTTACATATTCTAGATGTCAGACATAACTGGTAGAGTTGACAGTTGTTTTAAATAACGAAATTAAGCAAAAAATTAATCTAAAAACCGAGTTCCACACTGAACTGGCACGGAAGTTAATTGCTGTGACAGCCACACCAACAATAATAAAAATATGTCAAAATACTTGCTGCATTTTGAACACTAATTTTCACAAAATATTTGTAAGATAACAAGATTGTTGTTGTGCTAAATGTTCAGTTTGAATTAGTGTCTTTAGAGTCTTTTAGAAGAGTTAGAAAAATCGAAGTGAGGGCATTCATGCATGTCAATGCAAATTGAAATTTCACAGATTTAAGTAAAATTCTGTTCTGACGGACCGAAAAACAAGCTTGACATGTGAAAGAATTAATTTTTAAAACTGTCATACACTGCAACAGGTTAAGAAACCACAGCCTAGCTGTGAACTGACAAAAGTTGAATGAAACTTAGTAAACAATGAAAACATAAACTGCTAATATAAATTTATATTAAAACAGTGGAAAAGTGTTATCTTGATTTCAATCATGAACCATGCACCTGAATTCTGATTGGTTGCTCTCTATATGGTCAAGTTATGAACAGTGATTAACTTGCCCAACAAATGGCATGTCCAGATCGCAATTCTCAGTTTTCATATGACTGCCTGTACCTGTGTATTAAATCGATCTCTCTATCTTATCTATCTTATCTATCTTATCTATCTATCTATCTATCTATCTATCTATCTATCTATCTATCTATCTATCTATCAAAAGATGTATCTATTATATATATATATGTATGTGTGTATCTATTATATATATGTATGTATGTATGTATGTATGTATGTATGTATGTATGTATGTATGTATGTATGTATGTATGTATGTATGTATGTATGTATGATGTATGTATGTATGTATCTATCTATCTATCTATCTGTCTATCTATCTATCTATCTATCTATCCATCTATCTTGCTGCATACATAAATTTGCTGCTATATATCTGCCAGGTCCAATTAAGTTTCAGTTGGCATTACAAAATGCGATCTGGACAAGTCAAGCATGAACTAATTTAACCTCTGTGAAAGAGGTAGGTCTACTAATTTAAGAAACAACCAATCAGCGCATCAGAATTTATTCTCTTACAGATGATTTCATATTTGTAGACATTTGAGGTAGAAAATACATCATTTTTCTTGCAATTTTCATTGGTCGAGAGAAGGTATGACACTGCTCTCTCCAGAAATGTGACATAGTGTTTTACATGGTTGACCATGGCATTCTAAGCCATTGATCGCCTAACAGGGACTGACTTTAGCAGTTTCAAGTGAGAGTTTCAGTTTGTGTTTCACACATTTTTAGTACACACATTCTGCAGGTCCGATACTGTGCATTCAGACGATTGGGATCAGCTGATCCAAGTAATGACTGTTTATACAGAAAATAAACATGAATATTTGTGAATGTAACATTTTCTCAGAGGAGGGGCTCGGCTCAGATGACAAGAAAATGGGCAAACAATCACGGGGTCCCTGATCTGATTCCCACCCTGATTTTCTTATGAATATTATTTGTTGGAACCTTCTGTAAAAAAATATACCCCTTTGGTTTCATGATGTTAAAAATTGATGCTCCATCAGGCAAAACTCCCACCCCCCCCCCAAGTCATAAATTCTATTTAGCCTGCAAGGTACATAGATTCTGGAAAAAAGGTAAAAATTAGCATTGTCCCCCTTGAAACATGTAGCACCCGCTCAGATAAAAGTCTCATCACCCCCTCAACCCAGGCATAAATTCTGAATAGTCCCTTACTGATGTCATAGACAATGCTTTTGGTAAAGGCATGATTTAGTGTTAATAGATATGAAGCCATCCAGAGTCAGCTTGAAACTGATTTGATATCAATTGAAGCAATCAACAGTTGTACATGGAGTGTGAAATACAACAGTTCATGAAGAAATGAAAGAGTTCATGTGGATTGCAGTTTGACATGTGTGAACAACTGCCACAATACCAAGGTGGCCTTTGCAGTATACTATTGGTCAAACTTGTGACATCATTTTACCAGCAAACATCACTCGCTTGAATCAAGCTGAAAAAAGTGACACGCAATGGGCAACTTGACCAATTGCCTGGCAGGATTTTCTGATTTCAGACCAGAAAATTTGCAAAATATTTTGTAATTTGATCAATGTCTACAAATATGAAATCATCTGTAAAAATGATTGACAGAGGATCACTTTATTGAACTAATCTGTGAAATATTCAGAAATTTTCCTGAGTTTCAGTTTTTCTCAATTCAGTTTTGTCAGTTTTGTAATTAAACTGTTGTATACAAAATTAGCAACAGTGTTGTTTCTCAAATTGTTCATTTTAACAGGAGGAAGAGGGGGAGGTCCAGCAATTGCGTCCTGGTCCGCTGTCACAAGTATTTGATTGAATTTTACAGTTACTTCTGTCGTCTGCTACTATGACAACGTACCAGTTCAGTCTGGAACAGTTCTTGAAGCTGTCATACCTTTTCTAATAGTAATAATAGGAATCAGAAGAGTGGTAGAATGGTCAGTGGAGCGAATCTATCACACAAAACAGAGATTGTTTGTGCCTGTGTTTATGTGTATTTTGCAAGTCACAGGTATTGTAGTTTATGTGTATGTGTGCCCAAATCAGGAAAAGGGACTTTCAACGGCAGATTTACGTATTGTGAATGGAAATGTGATTTTTAAGGATCAGCTATGTCAGTTGACTGAGGAAAATAAACAGTTCAACAAAAATAAGTCCCCCTTTGGATAAATTTGAATATCTCAAAGATTCCATCGCTGATTTTTATGACAGTTGGCTGAATTATAGCCACGCATATCGACCTTACATGTGTGTATTTATGGCTCAGTGGCATTATTCCTGCTGAGCCAGCAGCCTTCAAGTGAGCCTTCCCCTGTTTTCAAAAATCCCAGGCTTTTCTAATGGATATGAACAATTTCACCAAGCGAGGGAGCCACCAGCTTGACAAACTTCATCATGTGCTTGGGGAAAATTTGTTTCTCAATCGCTTTTAGACGACAGCTAGGAACTTCTTTTGTAACACTTTAACAGTTTAGTTTCCTTGGATGCAATAACAAGTAATTTGAGTAGTGTTTAAAACATTTCAGTAACATTTTTGGGAAAAGCCAAAACTTTTTTTTTTGATATAGGGGTAAGTGCTCTCAGGGTCTGCTGGCTCAAACCAAAATTAAGCAATAAACCTACAAATACACAAGCACACTGTCAATATGCAGGCCAACAAACTGGCCAACTGTCACAGAAATCGGAGAAGAGGTCTTTGAGATATTCACGTTTTTATAAAGGGGGACTTATTTTTGTTGAACTGTTTATTTAGTTTCATTTAAAAAGTATACTTAGTTCGAATACCATAAGGACTAAATTCGCTTTTTTTCAATAGGTGATGCCTTGCTTAAACAAAGGTTGCTTATTGGTACATCTCATCAATCAACCCTTGAGAGGGTTCAAAAACTGGACTCAAAGCACTTCACTTGCCATATCTATTTATCTATCAGTGCCTACTAATATGAAATCATCTGTAAGGCAATCAGTTTTAAAACAATTATCAACACTAGAAACACAAAGTAACAAATACATCCATAAAAATAAAATTTCATTCATAATGTATTTGATTTTTTGCACAATTTCAGAAAGCTTTATATTCAAAAACATTATTAAAATTTTTTTTTAAGTGTAACAAAATGTTTGTAGTTAAAAGTAAAACTAATTGAGGGCCACATTATAGGTAATGAAGTTGGGTATACCTTACCGCATAGTATCAAATGTGTTGCTATAACATGTTTGGAGTTACATTGCGAAGAAGTCCATGATAGTTTTTTGTCTCACTGTGCAGCGTGGGCGGGGCACACCCGACACAGTGACACAGCGGGTGGGGCACAGTGCTACCAAGGTGTCTGCAACTGGCACTGTAGACCCCTCAGGCCTGCTAAATGGTTTTATCTATTGCTTCTGTGTATTAATAAAATTACAAGAGAAAAGAAACCATAATTGTCTGGTGCGTTACATAGTGTTGAGATCCACGAACCAGACCTGGCAAAGGGCAGAGGAAGTAAGCCAAAACAAACCAGAGTCAGGTGTAAGGGGGTGATACTTAGGGCTCATGTATGTCTACATAGTCTAGCAAGAACTGCCAGCTAAGTTGAGTTTTTATTCCCATGTTTGTGCCAATACAGATAATTACAATTTACAGTTGGGATCAGAAGTAAACATACAGCACAGGGTGATCATTTCAAAGTTGTGTGGCATTGTAAAGTTGGTCAGTATTGATGTTATAGTCCTTCGTATATTTACGTGGAATCTCAAGTTCTTTTCTTTGCTGTTGAAGTTTGATGTTGGAGATGACTCTCACTCTAGCATTGCAATTTATGTAAATTAATTAGAAGCTGTGATGTCAATCATGTCATTTTAAACTGGGTCAGGTTCCCCGGCTTCTAGCCAATGTGAATCCACCAAAACTGAGCGTCGCTGTTTCAACACAGTGTCAGAGTGAAAATTGGGTCTAGCCAATGTGAATCCACCAAAACTGAGCGTCCCTGTTTCAACACAGTGTCAGAGTGAAAATTGGGTCTAGCCAATGTGAATCCACCAAAACTGAGCGTCCCTGTTTCAACACAGTGTCAGAGTGAAAATTGGGTCTAGCCAATGTGAATCCACCAAAACTGAGCGTCCCTGTTTCAACACAGTGTCAGAGTGAAAATTGGGTCTAGCCAATGTGAATCCACCAAAACTGAGCGTCCCTGTTTCAACACAGTGTCAGAGTGAAAATTGGGTCTAGCCAATGTGAATCCACCAAAACTGAGCGTCCCTGTTTCAACACAGTGTCAGAGTGAAAATTGGGTCTAGCCAATGTGAATCCACCAAAACTGAGCGTCGCTGTTTCAACACAGTGTCAGAGTGAAAATTGGGTCTAGCCAATGTGAATCCACCAAAACTGAGCGTCCCTGTTTCAACACAGTGTCAGAGTGAAAATTGGGTCTGGAAAACCCCATGAAAGTTTGACATCGCTGCCTGTCAGTCAATGATAGATCATTGGGACCACATCAGCAGTCTTTCTTCAATATATCAAGGTTGAAACTATAACGCGTAGCTTTACTGTCAGCCCATTGGCTATCAAAGTGTGATGATGTGGTTGCAGGTGCTATCCCTGATGAAACGCTTGCTCTGACATGGTGTTGAAACTGTGACACTCAGTTTAGGTGAATTCACATTGGCTTGAAGCTGGGGGAGCCTGACCCAGTTTAAAATGACATCACAGCTTGTAGTTAATTTACATATATTGCAATGCTAGAGAATAGATTCAACAGCATAGAAGAGAGTTGTGATTCCACGTAAATATGACGAGGACTGTAAAACACTTCCCTGTCAGCGTGCCTCGGCGGTCCGGCGTCGGCCCGGCGTCGGTACGATGTCAGCAGCAACGGACTTGCCTTAGGCCGACGTTGGGCCGCCGAGGCACGCTGATAGGGTTCAGATTATTTGCTGTGATTGTATTGCAACTCACAGCATTGAAAAAATCAAACATTACATGTATGCGGTTGATAAGAGGCTCTGCATTGACCAACTGGTTGAAAATGGCCAAAATTTGGTTGGTCTAAAGAAAACATACGCTGGTGTTTTTGTCAACCTCTGATCTGCAAAAATTTATTGACCTGATTTTTCCTGAGGAATTCATTTAGCTGCCCCCTCAAATATGGTATTCCCATTTTTCTTAACATGTAGAAGGAGAGAGTAAACAATAAACTACCGTAATATGATGTGAATCGGGACACTGGGGTGAATCGGGACAGAACAGACCAGCATTATATCCCTTCAAAAAACACCAACTTCGGTGTTTAAACAATAGCAATTGTGGATAGCTATGGCTAGCTCTGGATAAGGGTAGCTTAGTTTAACTTGGAATGGCTATGGATGTATAGCTAAGGCTAGATTTTAAATGACGAGCCACTTTTAGAAATTTGTACTGTAGTATCATTTATAGTGGATTTAGTCCAGAATTCACAATCACCTGCGAAATGAGCAGAAAACAATAGTTTTCCATATTTTTCAGTCATTTATCACATTTTCTTAAATTTGCATACTATTAATGAAATTGATTTCAGATTTTTCTCAAAATATATTTTTGGCATTTGGAACATGTTTTCTAATGTTTACTCACAAGATGCAATCACTTAGGGAAGGTAGGAAGTATTTATTGTTGAAATAATGGACTGTCCCGATTGACCCCAAAATGTGGGGTGAATTGGGACAGTGGTTTTTTTGGCCCTGAGCCTCAGCAATTTAAGATATCATTTCAAGCTCCTAGGGATACCGAGATATCATGCTCAGACACATTTTGACATAATATTTTGATATCTGAGTTGATTTGTGACCAAGTTATGACAGAAAAACGGCCAATTCTGTCCCGATTCACCCCATATTACGGTACATGTTAAGGAAAATAATTTACTTTTAGTTTAGAGAGGCTACCTGTTGTATGCCACATCTGAGCAATTTCACATACCAAGGTTTTCTGTACAAGCTGTGATGAGATGGCATCAGCCTGTTGTGTTACAGAATCAATGCATAAGCACTCAGGGAAATAGACTCAGGCAAGACTGTAAAGAATAACATATCTTCATAATCCGTGGGAAAATTTGAAATCAACACACTTTGATTGGATAGCCTGTTATCAGTCACTTTTGAGACATTCCCACGGGAGGAGTTATCTCTGAACAAAAGAACCTACTGGTTAAGGGGGAAAGAAATGGGCAGTCATAGAGTCTCAAAGACCAGCCTCTTCTGTTTTCTAATTACCATACTCAGCAACTTGCTTGCATCTGATTGGTCTGGGACATGGCCATTCTCAACAAATGTGATAAGGTCTTTTTGATAAGGTGTGCGTAAGTTGGAAGTAGATGGAAGAAGAGAATCATTTTGGTAAAAAGGTGAAGACCAAACCAAAATTAACAAAGAAAGAGCTCTATGAAGAATTACAGGCAAGGGGGAAACAGCTGCCAATAAACACAGATAAAACAAACATTGCAGAAACACAGCCTGAAAGATTTCTTCTGGTGCCAAGTATTGTGGAAATTAAAATAACTCCACTTTACTTAGTTGCAGAAGTATTTTCCCTTTTCCCAGGAGTTATCAGTATAATACAGGTGAGCTTGAAGGTGTCTTTTTTGATGAATTGGCACTCCTTTGAACTGAAACTTCTCAGAGGGCATGTTGGTGCAATTCTTGTTTGTACTTGTTAACAGGCATATCCCCTTGTATATAATTCCCCCAAAAAGGCGTTCCTGCAATGGTAGTGGTATCTTGTTTCATTGGGTGCTTTTGATTTGCCATTGCAGGAACGCCTAGAAAAATTTCTTTGGAGAAACTAGTTTTGAAAAGTTTCTTAATGAGTTTCACAACATTCAGCTGGTATTGCATCTTCAGATTGATGATTTCATTTTTACTTTATAATTGCCCTGAAGAACTTATGATGACCTGAGACTGCTGGTCGCCACAGATTTCGGTCTCTGTGTCAGCCATATAAAGGCACCAAATAAATGCTCCACTGAAATCAATTTAGAGTCGGACTTGAATTCAGCACCAAGTGCTGAGGACACTCTATGCTTTTTCATTCCTTGGATGTAAATTTAAAATGGATATATAGAAATGGTTGTAATTCGACGTTAAAGGGAAATACATAATTACTGTTGATTTGCTTGGTAGACTTTAGCTTGAAGCGGTATCAATAATCATCACTTTAATTTCAATAGAAACCATGATGGAAACCACATACACAGAAGATGACTCATCAATGACTACCTTGTTACCAAAAGCATCAACTTTATCCATTAATGGAGCCATACCTAACCATTATTGGTTATCTGAAGACTTTTTGAAATATAGTGAGCCATTTTTATTGGTATTTGGCCTAACTGGTAATATTTTATCATTTATTGTGTTTTCTCGAGGATCTATGAGAGATTCTGTGACTGCATTTTTGTTTCGTGTCATAGCAGTTAACGAGTTTTTGCTGCTCTTTTTTGACCTTATTCCATCATTGCTGCAACAACATTTTCAGGTAGAGACTCTTGAACTGACGACTGTAACTTGTCAGTTATGGAATTTTGTAGTTTACACTTGTAGAGATAATGCCGCATGGGCTTTGACTTTAGTTTCAACGGAGAGGCTGATAGGGGTTGTATTTCCCCACAAGGTTAAAACGCTTGTCACCAAAAGACGAGTTATCTACATACTAATAGGACTTGCTCTATTCATGGTTGTCAAAAACCTCATATTCTTCAAGGTTGCTGAATCAGTTCATGACACGTACCTTGACGACTATTACTGTCGATTGGTTGAATTATCTCCAGCTTGGGAAAGGTTTAATGACATTCATACCGTCATAGATTTTGTGGTTTACAGTGCTTTACCATTTTGCATCATCTTATTATGTAACATCATCATCATAATCACCCTTATTAAAGCTGCGAGAACCAGAGCCGAGGCTACCCAAGGTACCGCAGGGTCTGCAGCAAAAAATAACCAAAGTATGACGATTATTCTAATCACTGTGTCCGTAACTTATGTCATTTTATCCCTACCAATCTGTGTCTACTATCTTTACGACGAACGAACATATGCCATGCTGACTCTCTTCAATTTCAGTTTATTCTGCCGTAATCTTAACCATTCTATAAACTTCTATCTTTATTTACTCTCTGGGAAAAATTTCCGCGCAGAGTTGAGAGCTCTCTTAAGGTGCTGTCCACCAAAATGAATGGTTCAATCCCAGAAGAAAGAAGACCACCTATGCCTCTGGGCTAATTGTGATATCTTAAAATGTCTTCAACTGACTTTGCTTTTTTTAAACTAGCTCACTTATGTATTCTAAATGTTATATGTACATGTTCTATATACATATAAAGGCCTTAAGGTAATGTGACCAAGTGACATAAATTTGTTTGAGAAAATTACAGAACAATATAATATTACTATAAGGCCTGAAAATGTGACTTTCAAGAGGCCAAACTGGCACACTTTGTATTTATTCAGACATAATAAAGTTATTCAGAGCAGTTCACCATTTGTTCTTCAAATGTGGAGTCTAATGTTGTTGCAATAATTGTACAATTTTAAAGATTCTTCGGAAAGCATGATTTCGAGATTGATCACTTTGATATTCATCACGGCTGGCCTCATACAACGGTAAGTACCATTGTTATTTTACATTTTCTTTCCATAAACAGAATTTTGAAGTATTGTTTGGCCCTATAAGTGGAATTGATGTACATCATCAGAATTTGACGATCTGAAGTTGATGCTGGATATTCTTTGGTCAAGAATGATGTCTTGTTCACAGCTTCATGCTGCAATTGTTGCAAAAGGTCTGCCGGACCTCATCTTGCCATTCTCTAAAGTGAAAATTTGATGTTGCAAGCCATTTTTTTAGGTATAAAAGTGGTGGGGATATGGCCCAACAGCCCCCGCAAAAGCCCAACTAAACCGCTGGCATAGATTTGCCCCACCGTGCCAGTAAGTGCCATTTGATTCTCGATTTCATGTACAATTGCTAAACTGTAGCAATTCACAGTACAACTGCATGAGGGTGAAACTGAGGAATTTAAACCATAGTTTGAATTATTTTATTTGTGAGAAATTTTTATTATCGCATAACAGACGGGTCATTCTACAGAAATTGTCATATTCCTGTCCCTGGACTACCAATGTTATTAAATCAATAACTAATTGTTCTTTATCCCTTTTTGTTAGTTAGTGATCAATCGCAAGCAGGACCTAAACAAAAATGTTTAGTGTTAATTGTTTCATTCATTAATCTTTTTTACTATTTTTTACTCCGCTAAAGTCACACATGTACCTGATTTTGCATGTCCCTGCACTCGTTTCTGCCAATTACAACCTCAGTATACCTGTAAAATTATCTGAATGTGCCATATTTTTAATATGAATGTAACCAGAACAATGTCATTTAACTTGTGGGCTTGTTTTAATTTTTTACTCTCAATTGAATTTTGAGAAAACAAGCTGTAAAGTCTGTCCCTGAGTTTTTCTGTCTTTACCGGAACACAGTACTTACTATTTTTGGCACCATTCGTTTTCTTGCACAAGTGTCAGCATCAGTCACATAACACTATAAAACTACTTGAACAGCTTGACAGAAAGATTGTATGCTGAAGAAAATCACACTGGCAAAAGATATTTTATGTCCATTTAAAACTACTATTTTGAGTGAGTAGGTTTATTATGTGTCATTACCGCAACGGACATTTAACAATCAAGAAAGGAATGCAGCAAAATTTTTCTTCAACTGTCATGTTGTTCTAGTTCATATTTCTCAAACCTCCCTTGCTGTCTGTGCTGCCGGGCCTCTTAAAAAAGTACTGAAGCTGAATTTGTCATTACCGCAACGCATCATTACCAGAACAGTTTGCCAATGTTGCGGTAATGACTCATAGGAAATGCATGTTACTTTTAGTCAAATTAAAATTGAGAAAAGAATCGTGGCAACCATTGCCAGATGTTTTTCAGAGCCTTTGTTGACCTCCAGAATAATTAAATCATGCATTTAAAAAATTTTTAAAAACAGTAAAATTGCCATCCAAATGGGAACATTTCTGTAGAATGACCCAGGAGCAGACAAGTTCGACTCTGACTCCACCTAAAAATGGCCGACTCCGCAACTCCGACTCCTGACTCAGACTCAGACGGGTGGTTCACTAACTTATCAAATATTGTGGCCCATGGTTTACTCCCAAGTACAGTGAAGAAAATTGGCAGCCATTGTTATTCTACATGCCTCAGATATGGGCCTTTATGACCCAATATGTTTTCTCCTCATTGGATGAGAATTCATCCTCCAATAAGCAGTTTGGTTGATGATGTTTAGCATTGACCCAATAGCAAAATATCACCTATTTCACTTTCTAAAATGTAGCACTGTTTGCTGCTAGATATGATGTGTGTGCTGAAATATCTGATTAAAATTTAATGGTGACTGACGCAGACAAATCATAAAAACTTTTGTACTAAAATTTGTAGCCTAGTGACATCACAAGGCCAAGTGGAATGTTAGTTTTGAAATTGTTTGGAGCTCAAAGGCTGGAAATAATATCACACAATGTGTTTGTTCATAAAATAATTTATTGAATATATTTACACAGGGTGTATACACTCACTAAAACTTTTTTTCAGGTGGACCCTGTTAAAAACATGAATATGTACATTAAGATCAAATATATAGATATACATATATGTATATAGAAAATGAGTTAAAGTTTAAAAACTGTAAAACATGTATATAGATTAAGAGGTTAATTTGTGAGTTTTCCAGCTTCTTTTAAAAGCATTAAAATCGTAAGTATCTTTGATTTGATCTGGTAAAGAGTTCCAGGAATCAGCACCACAATAAAGCAAGTTTACGTCTTTCTGAACAAATCACAGTTAAATTGTAAAATTGTAAATTGTTTATTTGATATAGCGCTGTCTTTGAAAATACAAATCGTCAGATGCGCTTCACAGATAAAATCGAATGTACAAATAAAATTTACAGAATGTATAAATATGTATATATATATATCACAAAACAGAAGGTAAAGTTAAAATTGAGTATATAAATGTGTCTTTAAAAGTTTTTAAAAAATGTCGTCATTTTCTGCCAGTTTCATGTTATTTGGAAGTGCATTCCACCACTGAGGTCCGATCATGCTAAAGGACCTCGAAGCAAAAGTCTTTCTTTTTGTGAAGGGGACTCGCAATTGCAAAATGTTGTCACTGGAGCACAGACCATCTCTCCTTGTAACTGCACCATTGATAAGGTCCTGAAGGTATTTAGGTGCTTGATCCTTTTAAAAAACACTTGTATGTAAGTGTTAGCACCTTATGTTGCACTCGCTGTCTGATTGGGAGCCAGTGTAGTCGCTTTAAACTGTTATGAGAAGAGTCGCCATCGTTAAGAACAAGTTTAGCAGCAATGTTTTGAACACGCTGGAGCTTTCTGATGTCACATTCTTGGAGTCCTGCGTAGACAACATTGGCGTAATCCAATTGTGACATAACAAGGCCCAGAACCAGCGTCTCGCATGCCTCTTTGGTCAAGACCGATCGAAAGTGCTTGACTCGTTGGATGTTCCACATCGCTGACTTACATTTAATTTTGATGTGATCTTTGAAATTGAGTTCTTCCTCTATTGATACTCCAAGGTATTTGATGGTGCTTGATCGATGGACTGCATCGCTGCTAACTTCAATGCTGTTGGTATTGCACTTCATTACTACAGGGGAACAAGAAGTGCAACGAAATGATCATGTGGTCAGTTGTTCAAGTTGTCTTGTGACAAGCAATTTTTCTATGCACCAGTGAGCACTAAGTGCAAATATTTCCGAAGCTGAAGACAACACTTTTATTTAATCCATAAGTTTTATAATTGGAACAACCATTAGGTCTCAGAGAGAGGGGAGGGGGCTTGGAATTTTTTTTTTTTTAATAAAAAAGAGAAAAGTTTATTTTGTATTCTTTCTTGACTGTCGTGAAGTAAATAATTTCTGAGGAGGAGCCTTTATTAATATTTTTTAATATTATTTCACTGTTACAGTGCAGTTCCGAAGAAATGCTGTTTGAATGGTTGAAGTCTTGGAATTTGCTCAGTCAAGTATGAAAATTTGTGACGTGGCAAAGCTACTTGAGCACCAAACACATTGTCATTTCGTTGCACTTCTTGTTCCCCTGTAGTAACTGTCTCTTGGAGCCGAACATGATGAACTCTGTCTTGGAAGCATTCATCTTCAAGCGATTCTCATCCATCCAGCTTTTGATATGGCAAACTGCTCCAACTTTTTGACAGTCTCAATCTCATCATTGCTATCTTGTGTGGGGAAGGATAGCTTTACTGCATGATCATCTGCATAACCATGCAGTGCAACTCCTGTTGGTATAACCTCCTGCAAGGTGCCAGCATTAGCAAGATATAATACAGGACCCATGCAGGATCCCTGTGGAACGGAGAAGGTGAGGTCTCTCCCTGTGGAGTAAGATGTTTCTACATTCACCTTGCGCATCCTAGGTCGTAAGTAGGAATCAAGCCACATCAGAGCATTATTATTGAAACCATAATGACACTGGAGAACATCCAACAGGATACGGTGGTCAACTGTATCAAATGCAGCACTGAGGTCTAAAGCCATCAGTACCGTCACTTGCTGTCGCTCCATGGCCCACAAGATGTCATCGATTATCTTGGCCTTGGCACATAAACATTCATAGGATGGCTTCTTGTGTTCATTCCAGTCACATGAAACAGCATTGTAATATTATCACTCATACAATTAGGATACAACCCATAAATACTTTTAAACATCCATAAAACTGCAAAATAGTGACATCTCTGTCTAACATTCATTCATTTTTTCAATCTCTATTACGTACATGTTCAAATGAATTTGATACTTTCCTGGAGTCACGTTCAGTAAGGGGGCGACCATTTGTTTTCCAGGGGGGGGGGTTTGGAGTTTTCCTTGGTGGGTAGGCCTAATCTTTATTTCACGGTAATGGCAGCAGTAATTATTTATTTTGAGTGCGCTAAGTCGCCAAATATTCATTCCTAAATCAAGCATCACCCTGTTAAGAAATACTCCTACCAGAAATTATTTATTTCAAGACTGGCCAAAAAGAATTTATTTGTTTCACCAAAACTGAGCAAGAAATTATTTGTCTCAAAAAGACTCCTAGCCCCCCTTGATATCAAATGATAGATAGATAGATATGGTAAGTGCAGCCCTCTAAGCCCAGTTCTGGGCGCTCACAAGGGTTGATTGATGAGATGAGCGAGAGAGAGAGGAGTCCTCAACATGTTACACGTTTACCCAATGTGAGGGATCTTTTGCTTGCCCAGCACAGACACTGATACAAGGGGCCGCCAATTTAACGTCTCATCTGAATGACATCCAGCTGGGATTTTGCTCATAAAGGTACACTGAAAATTTCGGGTTCCCCAACCAGCAGTCGAACCCATGCAGACTAAGAACTTCAGCGAAGCAGGTGGGCACCTTTTAAGGTCTGGCAGAAAGTAATTTTTAAATATTTTTAAAAACGATATAGTTAAAACCACTACACCACCCAGCTGCCAAATGGTTTCCCCCTAGGGTGGTCCAAAAACTCTTCTAAATTTCTCTAATTTGAATCTTGCATTGTGATCTTATATCAATAGAAGTTATTGAATAAATTTTAGCAAAATCAATTAATATTTAGAGGTGGCTCACAGCCATTAAAGTTTAACATGTGATTTTTCTGCAGCAGACCTCAAACCTCAAACTCATCGGTACTTGAAAACCGTGCGATAATAGCCAATTATTTTGATCAAATAATCTTTTTTTTATGTTAAGGATGCCCGATCAAGTCCAGATATTCTTTTTGACTTACCAAGTTTTGCAGCGGGTTAGCATAAAACTTACATTGGTCAATTTTCAAGCATTTTTTCATAAAAACATGTTGGCACATATTTCACTCACTATGAATAATACATCCAAGATAACCCCAAAATGTTACTTCACCATGCAATTTTATCATATACTAAAAAATCGCCAAAAACAGGCGTAAGTTAAAGTTTTGAAAGTTTGAAAGTTCTGTAAGGAATCCAATGTCAGCACGAAGGCTGTTTTAGCTTGTTGCCATCATGAACATAATATAAATAAATAAATATACAACATAGATAAAAATGTTACAATATCACATTTAAAACAAATAATCAATATTTAAAAAATCAATATTATGCCAAGTAAAATCAAAAGTTACGCATTAGAAATCATGATCATGAGTCTGGAGATTTCAGGTGAGCAATAACAGCTTTTTTTAAATGATGAATGTTCTTTGAATTTCTAACACCTGATGGTAAATTGTTCCATAATTGTTCCCCTTTTCGTTGAAATGATTTACTGTGGCAGTTTGTTTTGGCGGAAGGAATCAACAACAAATGCTGACATATATTACATTGTATTCCTCTGCTCATCCTGATTATTTGATTTTGTCATGATTTATTATATTGTATGTATGTCGTTTGACAGTGTATGAACTAAGACCTTTTGATCCATTGTTCCATATCCTCCCATCCTAAACACACATGACTTGGGATGAGGCAGATGAGGGTTGGTCCAGTAACCTTGTTTCTCTGCCATTCTCAATTTTTGCTGAAGTATAGGCCTAAATTCACTTTGACTTCTCTGAGGGATTATGTTTTATGTCATCCAATGCGAGTATTAAGACAGTCTAGACAATATTCAGGCAGCAATGAGCAGCATTGCATGTCATTGCCCAACTCCAGAGGATATGTAGAGTCTTGGATTAAGAATTTAAGATGTAAAGAATTACAGATATCTTTGTCTGGTCATGGATTGTTTCAACTGATTTAAGAAGCAAATATATCTCGGTAATGTAATCATTAGCTATATTATGTAATACATGTATGCATCTCTAAGGATATTGACAACATTGCTGAAGCATATATTATGAAGGTGTAATCTGAGTTATCTCACTGTAACTACCATCGCTGAGTGAATGATTAATTGTCAGGAACGTCTTACTGTTCTGCCCTACAATGGTATGGCGACATGTAATTGATTCTTAGCTTTGCGAACCTGCCGACACAATAGCTTTTCTGCCGATGGAAAAAAAAATAGTGCGTACAGAATTTTTATCAAATTGACATTATAAAAAATTTAGATTTCACCTTTTGTTGTCCTACCTACCGACCCGAGAAAAAGTGCCTGAAATAAATCCAGGGGCCATTTAGTGCATTGTAGAGGTTAATACAGTAGGAAATAATCATGCTAAAGCTAAAAGACTTTACACACGGATCACCAATACCAGATTACATAATGTAGAGCAAAAATTAGAATTATTTTTGTTCAAAACCTGACCTATCATTCAGGGCAACTTTAATTATTATGAAGGGGTCATTTTAATCTTTAAATAGGTCGAAAAGAAATTTAATCTACATGAAATATCAACTATTCAATGATTAAATTGATTATACATGAAACACTGAGCATTCCATCTGCAAGCGAGTAAATTATTATTCATATAAATATTGAAGGCACAATAATAGTCATGTGAAAACTGTTGTGGAAATTTCACGGCTTTGCCATTTACATATACTGCTTTAGTCATGACATAGCAATTTTTTTTTCAAATCACCATATTGTATTTTGCTCATCATGATTTGTTATATTTCAGAAACAAAAATGACACTTTCATAATCCAACCAGTTTTGTCAATAATTAGGTCAAAATGACTTCCCAAAGGGACCATGGCTATGCCTGGGTTGCTCTGGCAGCAATGTGTTTCCTTAACATCATGTATGCATTTTCTTATTCAACCCTTGGAATATTTATGGTCGAGTTTCTCGGTTATTTTGAAACTTCGACATCTAACATCACATGGATTGGAGCAGTTAATATGTTTTTCGGCAACTTTGCATGTGAGTATAAAATGTTTATTATTTTATTACATATTGTCTCATTGTTGCACTATTTTTATAAATGTTTATTATTTTATACCATATTGTCTCAACAGGACACCATTTTAGAAATGTTTATTGTTTTATGACACATTGTCGCATTAGGACACTATTTATAAATGTGTATTATTTTATGACACATTTCCTCAATAGGACACTACTTGAGAAATGTTTATTACACTCCTGCTCATAAATATGGAATACTTTTTTGGAAAAAAAGTGTCAAATAAAAGTAAATTTCAGAGTGAGAATGTAAGGAAGATCCGTTGTAAAGGTCAAGTCATCTTCACTAATCACTCTTTGAAAACCTCAACTGCATATTTTGCAAGAATTTTTAATTTTTGGTGTAATACACCTCACCCTAAAAAAACCACTGAATTTCCATATTTTGTGATGCTGTGACTTTTCTTGGGGTTTACGCTGTAGCATGCGTTTTAAACGACAGCATGTTCTTCCCTTTAGCGGTCATTGGAAGTAGTTACCATTGAACCAGACCATCATGTGCTCCAGCAGAAGTTGCTAAAGTTGTCAATTTCAGTGGAGAATGTTGAAGTATTCCATATTTATGAGCAACGGTGTATTTTATGACATTGTCTCATTAGGACACTATTTTTAGAAATCTTAATTGTTTTATGACAAATCGTCTCATTGGGACAACATTGTGATGAATGTTTATTATTTTATGACACAATTTCTCAATTGGACATCATTTTTAGAAATGTTTATTATTTCATGACACATTTTCTCATTAGGACACTATTTTTAGAAATGTTTATTATTTTATGACACATTGTCCCATCAGGACATCATTTTTAGAAATGTTTATTATTTCATGACACATTTTCTCATTAGGACACTATTTTTAGAAATGTTTGTTATTTTATGACACATTGTCTCATTAGGACACTATTTTTAGAAATGTTTATTATTTTATGATACATTTTCTCATTAGGACACTATTTTTAGAAATGTTTGTTATTTTATGACACATTGTCCCATCAGGACATCATTTTTAGAAATGTTTATTATTTCATGACACATTTTCTCATTAGGACACTATTTTTAGAAATGTTTGTTATTTTATGACACATTGTCCCATCAGGACATCATTTTTAGAAATGTTTATTATTTCATGACACATTTTCTCATTAGGACACTATTTTTAGAAATGTTTATTATTTTATGACACATTGTCCCATCAGGACATCATTTTTAGAAATGTTTATTATTTCATGACACATTTTCTCATTAGGACACTATTTTTAGAAATGTTTGTTATTTTATGACACATTGTCTCATTAGGACACTATTTTTAGAAATGTTTATTATTTTATGATACATTTTCTCATTAGGACACTATTTTTAGAAATGTTTATTATCTTATGACTGTTTGTCTCATTAGGACACTATTTTTTAGAAATGTTTGTTATTTTATGACACATTGTCTCATTAGGACACTATTTTTGGAAACGTTTATTAATTTTATGACACATTGTCTCATTAGGACACTATTTGTAGAAATGTTCATTAATTTTATGACACATTGTTTCATTAGGACACTATTTTTAGAAATATGAATAATGTTTATTATTTTATGGCACATTGTTTCGTAATGACACTATTTTTAGAAATGTTTATTATTCTATGGCATTGTCTCACTAGGAGGCCATTTTTAGAAAGGTTAATTATTTTATGACACCATGTCTCATTACAATGCAATTTTGAGGAATGTTTATTGTTCTATGACACTTGCCTCATTAGGACATTATTTTTAAAATTGTTTATTTTGTTGCATCATTGTTCCATTAGGAGGCCATTTTTAGAAAAGTTAATCACTTAATGACAAAGTGTCTCATTACAGTGCAATTTTTAGAAAGGTCTTTTATTTAAGGAAACCTTGTCACCTGATGGCTAAATTTTCTGAAATGTTAATTTTTCATGACACCTTTTCTCCTTATGCCTCCATTTTGTTTTCAGCAATTTTTGGGGGACCACTTCTCAAGAAATTGGGTTGCAGATTGGTTCTGGGAGCCAGTTCTATTTTAATCTGCATATCATTACTTCTCAGTGGATTGTTTCCAAACTTACCAGTATTGTACCTTTGTTACGGGGTGTTTTCAGGTTAGTGATTTAATCAAATTTTTTTCTGTTTCATCGTAAATTGGAAGCATTTTGTAATGGGGGCTTGGAGTCTTTCACACAGGGTATTATTTATTTCACAGTATAGCAGGCAGTATTTATTTATATTGAATAGGTAAAATCCAATCCAAAATGTATATTTCTGAATATCCATTTCTAGGGACTATGGCTTTTAATAATTATTAAAATCTCTCCTAATGACTTGAAACCATTCTAAATGGTGAAAGGCCACTTCAATAAATAATTGTGAAAAATTCATAAATAGAAATAAGGTGTGTGGTGAATAAAATTGTCGCTTACTTAAATTTAAATTCCTATTGGTAAAGGCACTTTGAAAATGAAAGTGTTGAAAAAAATTGTATAATTTCAGGTATTGGTTTCCTTTTCTTTCACACGGGAGGATTGGTCATAATCCAGCACTGGTTCGACAAACGACGTTCATTAGCGAGTGGAATATACATGAGTGGAATGAGTATAGGGGTATTTATTTGGCCTCCGGTGGTCAGATGGCTGATTGACTTGTATTCATGGCAAGGAGGCTTCATTGTGCTAGGGGGTGTATTCTTTAATGGACTGCTGGGTGCTGCCATCTTGAGGAACGCTCCGGTCGTAAAAAGTAGTATGGCAAACAGAACAAAGTCAAACTCACTTGTGAAGTATGAATCAGACAATCGATGTGAAATATTTCTCTCAAAATTAAAAGAATTTGTGCCATTGTGTGTATTCTACATTGGAGTAGTCCTAGTTCAAATTGGACACATGAATATGTTCATATACACACCCGTCAGAGCAGAAGATTTAAATATTGACCGACTTAATATACCTATAATGATCTCCGTCATGGGTCTAGCAGGAATAATTTTCCGACCAATCGCCGGATTCATTGGAGATATTCCGAAAGTCAACAGGACACTAATGTTTGGTGCATGTGCTGTTGTAGCTGGAGGATCAGGCATGCTAGCGACACAGTTCACTACATTTCCATTGCTGATAATTCCTCATGTTATATTTGAAGTGAGTTGTGGTAAGAATTTTTTGGAAATATTGCATAGCTTGCATTTTAGTTTTTTAATGCCATAATAATATGATGTTTCATTTTTGTTTTTAAGCTGGTTATGCAGGCATAATAGGAGCGGTTCTTGTGGATATAGCAGGACTTGAAAACATAGAAATAGCCAGTGGCCTGTTTGTTGGCGCCTTGGGCATTGGCAATGTTCTTCTTCATCCTATAGCAGGTAATTTATTTGGTGATTAATAATTGCTCAGTACCCATCTCTTAGAGGCTCATCTACAATCTCAACAGAACTTTAGTTTGATTTGGGCACCCTACACTGTAAAATTTGAAATTCTGAGTCACCTTAAGGTGGCTCGCTACCCACGAAATTACGTCACCTGCACATATTTCCGCGCAGCCAGGCAGGCCCTATCTATGGTAGCGTCACGATTGCAGCTGATACTGTTTCAGGATATTTTTTACTTCTGAGAATTTCAGGCGTCGGCCGCTTTGTTTAGCATTTGTGGGACTTCTAAGAGGGTTAGAGACTTGTGGTCTTCACCATTAGATGCGCTATGAAGAATACTATAAACCGACGGAGTTTCAGCTTTCTGCTTTAAGAAGAAAATTTCTACAAGCGATTTTCGGCAAGCATGTCTAATTTCGCAAAAATGACACTGTTATATAAATAAATTTTTATATCGATTTCCAGGCCCGTTGGAAGCCTTGTCAATATCATTATATTGTTCCTCACTTAATTTGGAAACAGATGACAAAGAAATAGAAAATTCTATCCCGTCTTTTTTTTTTAGCGCTATGATTCATAAAAAGATAAAAATTTTCAAAATCTAAACTTTTGTTCCGAACCCCTAGGAAAGTTCTTTAAACTAAATATATCTCTCTGGAATTTTAATCAGCTTTTCCATAAAACTTTCCTCTTTAATTCCATGCTTCATTTAATAACATAGGATGAATGGCCGCTGAATGGCAGGGAAAACTTCACAGTAAAAAAATTAAGAAAAAATTTTAGTTTTTCAGGTTTGTGTGGACTGACTTTCTTTTACATAACCTCAAATATTTTGAAAGAAAGGCTGGTAGCGACCACTTTTGTTATATATATATATATCCTTGCTATAAACTATATTTTGGATCATTTTAAACTATTTTTAAGAAATCCTATCTTGGAAAGTTCACGAGTATCGAGCCACCTTAAATGATTGAGTGAGATGGTTGCACAATTCCTTTGAGCTATCATAGCTTGTAGTTTTAAGTTATAACAACAAAAAGATTTTCATAACTCAAAATATGAAGCCATGTTAGCTCAAACAAATTGTGCAACCATCGAGGTATATATTTTTCACTATTTGGCATGTACACGAATTTGTAATCATGCAAAAACGAACATATACACAAATTTAGCATTCGCGTAAGTGTGAAATATTGCTTTTCACGAATTTGTGTATGTGTAATTTCGAACATTGCAACCTTAAACTTGGCTAAAACTAACTCTAAACCTAATTTTAACACTAAACCCTAATTATATAGCACTTCCACGAATGTTAGTATTGGCAGATACACGAATGAATAATATAGCACATTCACGAATGTTAGTTTTTACATGTACACGAGCACCTATGCTCGTTTTTTCATGTCCACGAATTCGTACATGCTCGTTTTTACACCTCCACAAATTCGTGAACATGTCAAATAATGAAAAATATATACATGAACCATCTCACTCAATCATTTGAGCTGACTCAGAATTTCAAGTTTTACAGTGTACTGATTTAAGAGTCCATTAGTATCAATCTTCAGTAAAGAATACACTCTTAATGCAAAAGTTTCTTGATGGTATATATAAAGAACCCAAAAAAGGTTCTACATTTTTTAAAGAGTTCAACTGAATTGAAAAGGTCTAATACAGGCAATACTGGCGGTAAGGCCCCATGATAGGACCCTATACTCCCAACATGACAGAAAGGGGTTCCATTGTGGGAGTTCAGAGCAGCTGGATTATCTAAGTGTTGCTTTTGTTTGCTGTTGGGCCCTTTTTAAAAGTCGAATAATGAACCTTTTGGGTTCCTTATTATGCTTATCTGTACCAGCTTATAAAACCCTTAAAGGTTCATATAAAACCTTTTTGTTAAGAGTGTATGGTCAATTGGCCATCCACGGCAAACTGATGTCTTTTCTTGTTTCTATGTTTTCAGGGGCAGTCTTGGATTCAACAGGAAACTCCACAATACTTTTCTGGATTTTTGGAGCACTTCAAAGCTTCGGAGGACTTTTGATAATGCTTATTCCTTTATTACAAAAGATAGTTATGAAAGACACAACTAAAGATATTTCCAACAAAGACCTAGAGCTCTTACCGGGTGCTGTAGTGAAAGTTAATTACAATAACAAAGACAATGAAGAAAATGCATGAATGAATAATATTATATAGGATACAAAAATATTTGATAATGAAGTTAAGAGGGCTTGAGTAGACTCTGAGCACTTACAAGTACTATGTGATGCATTTTATTTCAATATTGAGGTGACAAAGAGTTTCGTAAAAAAAAGTGTGAAAGATCTTTTTACTCAAAAGTCTCCACGATTTATGCTTAGTTCTCACGAGAGTGGTTAAGTGACGGCGAAGCTGTAGAGGTGCCAGGAACTTCAGTTTCGCCAACTTTCGGCGTTTCAAGCCATTTTTGGACAATTATATAATCAATTAGAGGTTATACATCGTCGTTGATGGTTCCTATTACGACGAGGCTCTCGTTTTCTACGCCGAATGCCTCGTAATTACTGACGAGGCAAGCCCCAAAGAGGAAGAGACTTGTGTCGGCGAGTTGTGAGGAGCCTCGGTGCAGTTCCATTGCTTCAATGTTAAACTAGATTCGCCCAAGGAGTCTCTTGGTTCGCCCTAGCATCCTCTTGCTTCGCCCTAGCATCCTCTTACTTCGCCCTAATCTTCAATTACGCCCAAGCAAATACCTGTTACGGTGAAGCAAGTAGCTGTTTCGGCGTTTCAACAGCTTGTTTGCGACGGCGAGTTGTTCTCTTTTTTCACCGAAGTTCCATTGACTCAATGATAAGTAGCCTTACCCAAGCACTCTCTAGCTTCGCCCAATCTGCCTCTAACTTCGCCCAAGCTGTCTCTACCTTCGCCCAGTCATTTTGGGGGTCTTTCAGGTCTTTTGCATCGTGGCTTCTTCCTTCGTAAAGATTCAACAGGTTGAATCTTTCGTGAAGCAAGTTCTTGCTTCACCATAAGGTCACGTGATTTCTAGGAACTTTTGGCGAGGAAGTTTAAGATGCGCCGTAGACGAAAATATCGTCGCCGAATTGTTGAATGTAGCTTAAGAACCTCCCACTTTCCTGGAAAAGCAAGAAGCGCCGCGACAAGAACCCTCTGTTATGTCTCCGTGTGAACTAGGCATTAGCAGGAGATATAATCCACCATGCAAAAGAACCAGGAATGTAAGTTATTGAATTAACAGTGGGGTGACTTTCACTTCTTATTGGACCTTCATCCCCAGGCCATTCTGTGAAAATTTCTGTAAGGCATCTAGACAAAAGTTAATAACTTGATACATATCACCATTTTGAAACATATTCTCATATCCAAAATGTAGGTTCCGGCGAAAATTATATTACATAATGGAAAAACACCATGGATTCATTTTTAAATATAATTTATTATTCAGTCAAAACAATCTGTTTTTAAAGCTGGTCACAAGTTTCAAATAAAATGTCATTAAAGAAAATAGCACAAGTTTAAAACAAATTTACATCTCTTTACTTGCAGTACAGTTCGGCATCGATGAATTAAATGAAAAATACAGGTTGCCGTGGTAACGATTTTTAGTAGCGTTGTATCCCATTACTCCGAACTGGTCTTTTGCGTCTATTGGAGTGCAAGATTCCTAAAAAAAAATTGATATGAAATTTAATGAGAAAGTATGGATCTAACTTTGTTTAGACATCACCAAGATACTTATACCATTGGAAAAGCTGGTATCTAACTGACAAATGTGCATGTTAGCACCCGGCTAGGGATTATCTCTGTTTACAACAGCAAACAAACACTCAGATTATTGTTTATTTTGCAAAAAATATAAGTTAAAACGTATAATAGAAGAAGCATATGATGTCTAAGTCAGTTAGACACCTCTTTGTCGGGTCCTAACATGCATTTTTGTCAGTTAGATCCCTCCCTCCGGTCGGGATCTAACTGACAAAAATGCATGTTAGAACCCTCCAAATCGGTGTCTAACTAATACTTAACATTCCTTTGGCTCTCCAGCACAGCTTTGAAAAAAAGCAAATTAATATAAATGACTAATTAAATCCATGAGCCCAAGTGTCCCACAAACAAAACATACAAACAAAAACATTTTTAAGGCGATAACATCACAAGACCAAGTTGAATGCACTCTAAAAAATTTCAGACAAAATTGGTTTTTTAGATTCAAAATGGTTTTTTGAAAAACCAAATTTCAATGCAAAAAACCAACATGGATTTTTTTTTAAATCCATGTTGGTTTTGCATTGAAATTTTGTCCCGACATTTTTTAGAGTGTGTTCATTTTGAAACTGTTTGGGATGCTTTTTTGTAAAGAGCTCTAAAGTTTTAGATGCAACAAATGAATCGAAAATGTTTGTACTGTATCATAAATATGATTACAATGGATGCAAGAATTTGAAAATAGTGGCCCGACTCTCCCCTATAAATAAAGAGTGCTATGGTAATAGATTATGTGAAAGGTCACGATTTTCATTTTCACTAAAAATGTTTTAGAAAATTTCTTGTATTGAGCAAAATCATGACCTTACAAGCGCACAAGCAGAAAAGGCACCCTCCTGTCTGTGGACCAATCAGAGAGCAGTACTTCTAGCCATTTTACTTGAGAAAACCGCAATATCCATTGCAGCAATTGGAATGGACCGTTGTACACGTATTTTATATGTGTCTCCTGAGCTTCTCTTCGGTGTAATGGCACCAGGAATGTGGCCAATGAAATAATGATCAAACAATATATTGTCTGTGGGTCAGAAATTAACCCAGGACCTTCAGAGACATGAATTCAGATTAAATCCAATGGAACTTACCGGGATTTTAAATGGATCCGAGCAGGCCTGGTACGCAGTGTAACAGCTTGGATTCCTTACTGAGTCTGTGATGTAGTTCATTGCAATCTCATGGCTACATTCATCTTGAAAAATAAAAAAAGGGGGATATAATAAATTGTTGTAAAATAAATGTTAACTTCTATAATGAATAATAAATCAGCAAGCCTAAAGGCCAGTGCCCCTTCTGCGATCACTGACCAGTCTGTCGTGGGATGCACTCCTTGGCGTGCAAAATGCACTAAAAATACTACTTGGTGCAGAAGGAAGGTTGTCAAGTTGTTATATTCAGTTTCAGAAAAAGAGAAGAGCATTTTTGCGCTTCATGCAGGCAATGATAAATTATAGTAGATAGACTGACTGATATAAAGACTTCAACAAAAAAAGTCCCCCCTTTGGATAGTATCTCAAAGATTCCATCGCTGATTTTTAAGCCAGTTTGCTGAATTATAATAATAGCCTCACATATCGACCTTATAACATGTGTATTTGTAGCTCAGTGGCATTATTCCTGGCTGAGCCGGGAGCCTTTGAATGAGTCTGCCCCCGTTTTAAAAAATCCCAGGCTTTTCCAATGGATATGAACAATTTCACCATGTGAGGGAGCCACCAGCTGGCAAAACTTCACCATGTGTCAGGAGAAAATGTGTTTCTCAATCGTATGTAGAAAACTACTGCAATAACAAATTAAACTTCATATTTTTGAAAATAGGGATATGTGCACTGGCTCAAACAAATATTAAGCAATAAAGCTACAAATACACACGCACACTGTCAATATACAGGCCTACAAATTGGCCAACTTTCACAGAAATCAAAGAAGAGGTCTTTGAGATATTCACGTTTTTGTAAAGGGCGAATTACTTTTGTTGAACTGTTGATATAGATAGATTGATGCAGCCATATCGTTGACGTATGGTTTGAAATATAGATATACCAACAGACAGATAGATGGATTAGAGATTGGTAGATACTTACAATCATGCTCCTCTGAAAAAAAATCAGACAAAAACCAATTACTATCATAATAATACAAACATTTGTAAAAAATCTTTATTTGATATTCAATAATATCATATTTCAAACATTATTTTATTGAATTACACGGTACACACCTTTGCCATTTTTTTGTGTAAGGCATCCTGGTTGCCTCTCTCCTTTGTTTGGGTAAAAATCAACTTTTCCTCTTGGTTCAAGGGACCCAATAACAGCTGGAAAATATAACAAATTTGAAGTTTCAATTTTAGAATTAAATGGATATTAAATATAGAGGGCACATTCATGCAGTAGTAAACCACATACACTCTAAAAAATGTCGGGACAAAATTGGTTTTTTAGATTCAAAATGTATTTTTGAAAAACCAAATTTCAATGCAAAAAACCAACATGGATTTTTTTTTAAATCCATGTTGGTTTTGCATTGAAACCAAATTTCAATGCAAAAAACCAACATGGATTTTGCATTGAAATTCTGTTTTTCAAAAAACCGATTTTGTCCCGAAATTTCTTAGAGTGTGGAGAGTTGATGTTTTTTCTTTGGACTGGATCTTCATGTGTTTTAGTGGCTGGAGACTTTTTTTAGATGTCAACACAATGATGGATTTACAAAAATAAGAAAATTAACTTACTGTCAGTGTGCACAATATCCACATTTTTGGCAGATGAGCAGAGTAGTCCAGTGTTCATTGGGTATCCATCATGAGGTGGGTCAGACCCTGAATGAAAGTAGCATGCAAATATTTGTAAGATTATTGCTGAATTTTTTAAGGCATTTCTCAGAAATTTTTAATCCGCAAGACTATCATGCATAATAATTATATTTTTGATAAAATTGTAATAACAATCTGAGAGAATCTCAAACATTTCTGCTAGTCTCTCTATTTGTTTTTTAAAAATAGTGTCTTAAAAATTTCAGAGAGAATTGGGATAATTTGGCAATGACCAGCTTTTTCGGATATTGTCCTCAAAATTTCTGCGAGTATATATATTTATACCATACCTATGAGCCTTCAGCCAATCAGAAGCCTGTATTTGGCTGGTATATATCATATATTCTATGTTGTTCACTTATACGCCCATGGGAGTATATAGGATATATTAGCCTCATTGTTTAACAAAGCTCACAACAAAAACAGCAAAACTGTACCAAACAGTGAATTATAATTACCAACAAAAGTAAAACAAAAGTATTATAAAAACGGAACACCAACACAAATCTGTTAATCCTTTAATTTGACCCCAATTCGGGTTTTTTTAAATGTCAATAACACAACTAAGGGGTCAACCATATTAGATCTCAGCTTTCTCAGGAGGGGGAGGAAGCTTTGAAGCTGTTTATTTTATTTTATGAATAATTCCTTGTTTGTTTAGTTTTGTAATTGATTCCTTTTGAGTAGTCTTGAAACAAGTGGTGGAGGTGTTTTGTTTGATTTAGAAACAAATATTTGAGGACGTCATGCACTCAAAATAAATGGGCCCAATTGCTGCTGCAGTTTCCATGACATAAATAATTTTGTGTCTATTAAAACTCCAATCCCCCTTTCTCATCTGATGGTTTCAACCTAACAATCGAAATGCATGTATTCTTCTGGGTTTTTTTATTTTTAATTTTTTGTCCACAATTTATCTTTTGCCTACAATTTTCCCCCATATATTTTTTCCCCAATTCCCCTCTCCCTAATTTTTTACAAAAATTATTTGTTCCAATCTTTTTCTTTATAGGCCTAGACTTTTTTTTTCATCCCTACCTATATTTTTTTCCAATTCTTTTTTTCACAGACATTTTCCCCAAATTTTTTTGCCATTTTCCCCCCAAATTTTTCTTTTCACTTTTTTTTTCAATTTTCATCAAATTTTTTTCCTTGCATTCTTTCCACATTTTTACATTGTTTTTTAAAATTTCTTTTATTCAAAGAATTTTCAGTATATAAAACGTGATTCTTTTCAGATCTATGCTTTCATGTCATTAAATTAATCCCACATGACAAATTGTTTTTAGCTGTTTTCTTTTTCTCTCAAATCCTTCTTGTTTTATTTTCTTTTTTTAATCTCTTAAGTTTTTGTTTTATTTTGTTTTGTTTAAAGGTATAAGTCAGTTATATCCCTTGTTTTCGTGAATATGTGATAATCCTCGGCTAACGCCTCGGATATATCACATATTCCCTCAAACGCGGGATATAACTAGCACATATACGCTATTTTATGATTTTCGCCTCGGAAGATTTTCAATTTTCATAGATATGGCATCACTCCTAGCATTTTAGTAATCATTCATCTTTCTTCTGCTGTAACCATACCCACTATTTTTTCACAAAGATCAACCCTATTAGTTATTTTAAATGTATACCTGTGATTCGATCGAACATCGGCTGAGCAGTTTGGCTGGTATATCCACATGCATGAGCACCGATACTGTGTCCAATGCACCAGAAGTAAGGGTTCCTCCCTGTTTGGTTTCGCAATTCATTGGCGTAAGTTCCTATTAATGCGCCAAGAGTCTCTGTGTTGGCTGCCGAAGGGTAGTAGTCTTTGTCCGCTGCGCCATTCTTCCAGTCAACACCAATGACGTTGAGGTCGTCCTAAAAATTGAAGCCAATTTAAAGCATATATTTCTTTTTCAATGTGTCACAGCACAACAGGAGATAATTTAACGTATAAATATATGTCACTGCACTGCAAGGGAAAATAAACATAGACGCATGGCGGGGGCAGGACAGAGGAAAAAATTGGGAAAAGGTCAAAATTCGGTAAGATGATCAAGTAAACATTGTTGAAAATCAGTGGTATCCAAGCAATTTTAATATATAAATGGCACTGCCATGAAATTCGCGCAGCATTGTCATAGAACTACTGCATTACGTTCAGCTTTTTAAGCAGAAGGCTAATTTATATTTTTAAAGGACTGGGCAAATCTATGTTAAATTTGGTTCCATTGTGTTAAATTACATAACTGAGATCAATAAAACCATAGCTATTCAGAGTTGACTGTTTACTATTAGACTGTTACATAATTTGTTGATAGTTAATGAAGATTATGTAACCTTAAGTGTTGTTATGATTTCTTACTTGGTGATCCATTTAAATTATTAACTTTTGTATTGACTTTTAATTTTCAGTCACTTCTTACAATCAGGGGGTATGGAAATAATTATTTCCAATGTTGATTTAAATCCCTGAAATATGTCATTGGAGGTTGTTATAGGACAAGACTGAAATTTTAAAGTTATTTTGGAAGATATTTAAGGCATTTTAATTATTTACCAAACTAAACTGTGACTAAACTACTAGCTCCACTTTTATGGCAACTACAGGCACTTCCTGTTTAGGCAGTCACTGTAGACAGGAGCACTACACAGAATGAGCTGTCCTTGTGCTAAGTGAGCTTCGCTCATGGCTGCCTTCGGCAGCCATGAGCTGCGCTCATATTAGACATGGTACAAAATTTGGATCATGAAGTTGAGGTAAAAGGCGCTCACCCCCCCCCCCCCCACCCCAAATTTGGCATGCAACACACCTTTGAAATATGCCTAAAGGAATATATTTTCTATTATCTACATGTACTTTATAAGATCCTAAAACTCAGATTTGCAAACATTTTTTTGATTTGATGACTTTCTTACCCTGTTAAGTAATTCATCCTTCAGTTCTGAAAAAACACCTTCCATGGACTGACCCCATCCGTGCACTATGAACACTGTGCCTCTGTCATTTGTGAACTCTGAACTGGAATAAAAAAACACGAAAAAAAAACAAACAATAATGTATACATATGAGATTAGAGTTTTCAGTAGAATGGTTCATTTCTTTTGCTGTGTCTCCAAATTTGCCAAATGCACATCCGGGAAGTGTAAGCTTAGAACAGATTGTAAGTAACTATTTTGGGCTTTTAGGGCTCTATGTCAATCAAACACTGTGAATGATTTTTAACACAATGATGCATGTTTATAATAGGTTCAATACTATATAATGGGTATTTACCAATCTGAAATTGATGTGGTCTTACCTTAAAAGTTTATTCCATAATGTATCTTTTTCTGTTTCGGGGATATTTCTTTTAACCCCCTTGGAGGACGACTGCTTTTACGACCCCTCTTTTCTTCACTAAACCCATTTAAAATGTTTAATTCCTTTCTTTGACTTTATGGGCGATTCTTGTACTTTATACATGTTTAAAAAGTGTGTACATGGCCAATTGTGCAGCGTACGTAAAACGTACGAAAGCTCTTTTATGCGTATTTCGTACGTAAATAGCCTGATTTCACGTACGTAATACGTACGAAAATTTACGTACGTGAAACGTACGTAGATTTTCGTACGAATTTCGTACGTGTTGACGTACGTAATTCATACGTCAATTTTACGCGTGAAAATCGTATGAATTACGTACGAAAACCATACGTTTTCTAGACTTAGAAAAATTCTGATATTTTACGACATTCTCATTCCAACTAGGCCAGTGGGCCTATGGGCCTACCTCAATGTTTGGAAGTGACTCTGTTTCTATGAAATTGAGGCGATAACCATGACATTTTTTGACAAACAAATAAACATTAGATTCTCAACATTAATTACTGGTCTTTGGACTATGATTTGCTTTGTTCGCTGATTTTTTTTAGTTATTTTAGGTACGTCTAAACTTAAGCCCATCCTGGTAACCACTGCACTGAAAGGGCCAAAGTAAATGACCTCAAAATATACTGAAATCTAGAAAAATCATTCGAAGACATAGCTTTGTTTTTTTTCATTTCTTTATTTTGTAACCTTAGATACAATGTCTTTTATCATTATAGCCCTATAACAAGCATGGTGTGGCTGACATGACCAATGATCAGAGGGTTATTTCCCGTTAGGCCAGACATAACAGTAATTTACTGATTCTTACCTTCTCTGACCTACTGAAACAACTGATTTACATACCCATGAAGTTACTTACTTGGTTGACACAAAAAACATTACAGCTTATATTTTTCGTCCAACCGACTGACCTTATTGCTTTAAGAAGGCTTTCAAAAATATAATCATTATTCATTAATGTTACTATTAAACTGACAGTTCATTCTTTGAATTTGTGTAGTCAGTTGTTGGGAGGTACTGATAATCAATGAACAGCAAGCATGTACATTGTACGTACATGTAAATAATACAATTAAACACATCATAAATATATCCATAAATAAACTGATTGGGGAAATACTTGAAAATCCAATCTAAGGCCTAACTGGTACAGCCCACTGTTCATGATATTACACAAGTTTGTTCATATTAAGTTCTGAACTCCTGAAGTAGGGGGGAGGGTTGGTCTAGTGGTAGCATGCTAGGCAGCCAATCACTGGATCAAGGGTTCGAATCCAGCTCTTGCCAGTTCACCAGGGCCTATGTAGGAAGGCTGCCTCAGTCATCCTTTGCATCATTGCTGTGTCTTCTTCCTGTTGTAATTAGGCTACCGAGTGCATAAATACGTCCTGGACATAATCATCCATCCATCCATCTCTTCTGAAGTTAGATCCTTGTTCGTTGTGGTCACTCTACCTGGAATTTAAAAAAAAGTGACATTTGAAAATTGAAAATCCATAACTATCATTGCATGATTAAAAAAAGTGATATTCATGGGAAATTTATCTCAGTAACGGAACCCATTTTTAACTGTCAATCCCAATATCTTACAAAGTCAAAAGATAAATTTGTCTTTAGATTGACAAATGAATGAATCAGTGGCATAACTAGGGGTTCTCGAATGGGGGGGCACCTGGGGGGCATGCGACTTTCTGCAGGGGCACCCACTATACTATTTGTATATCATAGCCAGAGTTGGAAAGTTCATATGGGGGCACCTGGGGGCGCACAGGTCCAATATGGGGGGGTACGTGCCCCCGTGCCCCCCCATAGGGACGCCACTGGCATGAATGAGTGACTAATAGGCCGCGTTAGTGGAACTCTCCTTTTATCTGCTCTCTGGCGTCTCGGCGCAGAAATAAACTTTTTCCGGGAACACGCCGCCATTTTGTATCATTGCAAAGTAGATGGACGCTTGGATTCCAGACTCCAGGACAATTGTAAAAGCACTAAAACACTACGGATTGTATCGCCGAGTCTTAAATGGAATGTTTACCATGGATTCCGCCATCATCCAGTCGATTGACAACTTGTATCTTCTGTTACGGCCCGACCAAGATGGAAAAATGTGGCGGGAGTCGGCCTGACCGACTTGATTGAGCGAAATATCCGGATTAATCACAGGTTTTTCCTTGTAAAAGTGGCGGGATCCAAGGATTAGACCCAGAAGTACACTCGGTTGGGCTAATCCATAGTTGTCAAGCTGATTAATTTTAACTACGTTATGGACCTCGTAAAACCCGGCCCCATTGCATTGTACGGGCCTACAAAATGGCGGATGTTCCCGGAAAAAGTTTATTTGACATAGGCGTACAGGTGGCCGTTTCTCAGGGGGGAGGCTGTCGCTAATTTGCCCTGAAATTTCGCCCCTTTGTCAGGGGGCAGGGGAGGGGCTCCCCTCTCACAGTGGATTTCAACCACCGTCAAGTTAGAAAGATTCTAATGGCATGGCACCTGCTGGATATGGTACACAATGACATTCATATTGCATAATTGAAAATTGGAAAAAAATCTGTTGGGAAATTTGTGAGAAAATTTTTTACTGTGTGGCTGCAACATAAAAATTAATTTTTTCTCTGAAATTTCCCAACAAATTTTTTTCTCACTTTCAGTTATAAATGTAATCCGCAATGATTCTGCATGTCCTTGCGGACCATATCCAGGAGGTGCCATGCCATAACTAGAATTTTGTTTATGGTGGTTATAACCCCCACTATGCGCTGACCCTCTGGGCAAATGTCTATAGATAGGCCAACCAGAGTATTAATTATCAGATCTAATTCTAACTGTATTCTTCACTAGTGTCATTTTCAAAATAAAGTGGTGGCGCATTTACAACTTTTTAAAATTTTTTGCGTGGGCACAGGAGAGCTACGAAAGCTCTGAATTTTTTAACCCTTTTTTTGGCAAAAAAGTGGTGGGGCATCAATCCTAGCTCCTGTCCGTACAGCAAGGGGCGGTCTAGACGATTGTTCGGGTGGCTATGGACTTTACTCCCACAAAGAACTTTTTTTTCCTTCGCGGTGCGTCAACGAAAATTTTTTTTCACATGCGGACTCTCAACAATTAAATTTCCATGTGCTGAGCAGACTTTTTCTCCAGTATCTAGTGGGAAACAAACTTTTTTACACCAAAAGTCCATAGCCCCCCCCCCCCCAAGACTTGGCAACAGATCATCTGGTTACAGACTGGTCGGCCCCAAAGCCATCAGAAGAGCAGCCGCTTTCATAGGCGTATTTCACAATCTAAATTTATAAACATTTCAAATTAAATTGCCTGGAAATCAATAATTTTCGGTAGTTTTTATTTAATTATCTGCCCGAACTTTTTAGCCTTTTTGCCCGAATCTTACTGTTTCCCAAACTTTTGGGGGGCGATCGCCCCCCTGCCCCCCCCCCTCCGATACGCCTATGGCCACTTTACTGGGGCCAGCACAGTCCAAGCCTAAACAAGAAAATCAGGGACAGTCAGTAGGCCTTACTGGTCATTAATGTTTCTGAATCTGATTAAAATACACATAAATTCTCGCAAGCTTGGAAATTTTCATGACTTGAAACTTTAGTAGTCCCATCAGTCATCACACACAAAAAACTACCAGATAGGCCTACCTTCCAAGGAGAGATCTCTGATTTTGTTGGCATGTAGTCTTTCCAACTAATTCCAGCCTGTGATGACACTGATGAATGAACATGGAGCCCAGCAGTATTGCATTATTGGCTGTCTTCTGCTTCTTCATTTTTGTTGTTGTTTCTTCTGCTGTGAAGACATTTCCACCAGATGACGTCACCAGTCACTGGTCACCAAGGTGATTGTTGATGACATCACAATAGGCAAGGTGCTTGTGACGTCATTGGAATGTTGATCTTCGGTGGACTGACAGGCCAGGCAGGAAAGCTCATCAAAAATGTTTAGAGAATTTATTGTTGTGTCTACAAAAGAATCATCGACAAAACACACAAAACTCAAAAGGTTAGTGCTTCAGAATATACTCAACTGATCAATAGCTCTACTGGTGCTCAAATTTATGATTAAATTCAGTTTAAAGCTACCATATGGTAGGCCCTACTGCTGGGAATTTTTTCCTGAGATTATCATTGTGTTGTCATTTTTCAACTTGATGTTGTGGCTTTTTAAATGGCATTACTCAGGTCTATTAATTTTATCACTTGTGCGGAGTTTACAAACACTGGAGCTTAGTCCAGTAAGGGTTAATTTAGGTCTGGAAACACAGGTCTGGGCCAACGCCATCTTTGCTTGGGTGAAATAACAGAATCTTCAGGACCTGGTTTTGGGGTGATTTGTGTCTTTGAAAAATCTAAAAAAAATACTAGCATCATCTACCTTTTATCTTTAGAAAACACACTGTATTCTTGAGATATTTTTATGAGGCCGATTTATGTAGAGATGACAGTAAATTATGAATATAGCATGTAAACAAAACTTCGGACATCAACCTCGAGTGCTTCGGACGCACTTTTAACATAGAAAGAATGGTTGTACAGAGCCGAAACTTAGCTCAAAATGTAGGAAATTAAATTTCTACATTGGTACCACTTAGAAGGTGCCGCGTCCGATATTAAGGCCTCCAGAGCGTGCTGCGTCATTGATGCAGCAATTGCACAAGAAAAGGTTGGATGGATACTGAGCTCTGCTCTGCTGATCTAGGGTTAATTAATGAAAATTTAAAAAAAAAGGCGCTCCCACCTTCAGGTGGGGTCCTTTATGACTTAGGGGGTGACCATTTAATAATATCCATGTCCGGGGGGGGGGGGGTTTTTAGATTGATAATTTTTTTTACTCGGTTTTTGAAATGAAATAATAACGTCCTCAATTCCTCAATTTAACTAGGATTAATTTATATCATTTAATTAACCCTTACTGGACTAAAGCTTGAAGTTTACTAAAGGGACATTTATGTGCATCCCCAGCTTACTGCCTGAAGGGCCATTTATGTCCCTAAAATCTGCTGTTGTCCCTGATGACGTCACAAGCACAGAATTGTTTCTTTTTTCCCAAGGGGTTTATGTCATGACTTTATGGGTGGATTGAGACCATTTTTGAAGAGGTATCAGACGCAAAAGCTCCATAGAATTTTAACTTAGCCTATAGATGTTATTCCAATTTTAATATAGGCTAACTGATTCGTATTTTGTATTTCAGGGAACTGAAGGAAGCCATGTCTTACTTCATTGTAAGGAACACAAATTTCGAGGCTGAAAAGGGAAATTAAATGCTAAATCTGCTACTGCAAACATACAAAGAAAGGTACTAAAGCAATTTCAGAATTTTATCTGTACTTCGATGTTATGGGGGCCCATTGGTGGGATTGGCGCCACAACTTTTTTTGCAACACGAATAGCACAGCAATGTTCATCGCTTCTTCAGGAAATTTGATAACATATTTTGATGGAAGAACTACAATTTTGACAGCGTTAAATTTTACGTCAGACACTTGATATTTTACGTGATTGAAGCTACTCAATCATGGCGATTAATATTGTGCATTATTATACAAACCGTGTTCCAGCTAGGATTTGATTCGGGCATACACAGGGCCGTAACTAGCTATGAGGCACTGAGGCACGTGCCTCCCCTGAAATTCTGCCAAGATAACATCATTGTACATTATCTAATGATTTTCACAAGAGGCCTTTTTCACAAAAGACCCAAGTTGACCTTGAAATCTCGCATTTTCGTCATTTTTGATTGAACAATATGATTATCCTAGCTATCTTTTGTTATTGTAGGGAATTTTTTTTCTCAATTCAAGCTAGACAACCAAATTTATGAGACAGTGAGGGAGTCCTTAGTGAATCGGAGATTTGGAAATATGAGGCACAGAGTGAGCAGGGAGGGTTGAACAGGGATATATAGTCGGGAGGGAGGGGACTGAAGAGAGAGGAGACAGGAGCAATAGGTAGATTTTGGGAAGAGACAGAATAAGGGAAGGTATAATTTTGGGAGAAATCAACACAGGATGCGGTATGAGCAAAGAATAAGGCAGATCGAAGGAGGACTTAAAACATGATATTAGATAAGAGCTGGGAAGCAGGTGGACAGGGAGAGTCAGACATAGTGAGATGGACTAGACATGGCAAGGGGGGAGGGGGTTGGCAGAGAGAGGAATAATAGTGAGGAAGCATGCAGACAGAGGAGGCAGAGGGAGGATATAAGACTTATCGGTGAGTAGGAAAGAGAGCTATAGGGAGGAGGTAGTCCGAGCAATGCTTCTGATCCCAGAAAGGGCACAAGAGGAGAGGAAGAATGGGAGCTCAGAGTTAAGAACAAAAAGGTTGAATTTCAGAATTTAAGGAGGCACCCACAAGCGACAAAGGGGTGGAATAGGAGAACAGTTTTTGGGCTGGACTCAAGGGATGGAGCAAGCAGAGATAGTTGTCAGATGGAGGGGGCAGAGGTAGCTGAGGTAGCAGGGGGGAGATGATCTATTGGAGAATAGAGACAGAAAGCAAGTGCTGGGGAGGAGGTAAAAGTGAGAATAAGACAAGGGAGTGAAGATCGACTCAAGACATGGTGGAGGCATGAGCTGAAGGGAAGCAGGGAGAGAAACGCTATTGATATAGAAATCTTGAATAAGAATGTAATAAAACAATGTGGAGGCAAGAACTAAGAAAGAGGCAGAAAAGGAGAATCAAAGATAAGTGGAATGAGGCGTGAGCCAGGCTGCCAGGGAGAAGGAAGATAGAAGAGCTATATCCTGCAAGAGCTATATCCTGCAGGAGCTCACTGGGAGGAGGCTTGATTTGATTTGATAAAATTTCTTTCTTTAACTAATTCATCAGCGCACGCGTAAATATATACAGCCCAAAATTTATAAAATGACCAGAGATGGGATGCTCTGATTAAATTAAAATTAACATGTATAGGCCTACAGTGATGAAGATGGTAGGATGGCTCACAAAGGCTTTGTATAGAGCTCTTATTTCCAGCATAGAATCAGCGAGAGGGAAGCAAGAGCCAGAGAAGAAATAGAGAATGAGAAAGTGGAGAGGGAGGAGGCAGTGTGAGAGCGAGATGGATGCAGTGCCATCTTTAGCTAATTCCCCATGTAAGGCTAACGCACGTATCTTTGTCAGAGGTAGCTAATTGAGTAGATGGACTCATTACCGGGGATCCTGCGGGAGACACCCTAGCACTTGCCACCACGAAACACCTACTCAAGAAATACCAGAGGCTCGACAGTTTAGATTCACTTATCCATTTAATACTCAATTTATAGACAGTTACATTAAGAGTCATTCAAAGAACAGACGGTATCCAACTTATCAATACATTAAACAACGATCTTAACCAATTACATATACTATTAACTAAATACCTTCTCAATCAACCATGACCTATAGCTCCTTTATGAGGAACCCTAATGATCATACCTCTCACAACAGTACCCCTACCTGACGATCCATCACTGCGCCAGGGAGACAGAGACCCAGCTGCCACCTTGGCAGAGCCTAGCTCTGTTCTGGCTGGGCAAACAAGCTTGCCCCCAGAGATTGACACTAGGGTGCTCTGCAGCTGCGCAGAGGCACCAGGGTGGCCGTTGCCATGGAAACATGGGGTGAGTTCTACCCCGTTGCTATCATTGAATCTCATTACACAATAATATAATATATTACATTACTTTTATACAATAATAATATAAATGACATTATAGAATTAAGATCTTGAGGTTCATGGTGATTTGAGGAAACTTCCTACAAGAGGAGAGAGTGAAGACACCTCTGAAGCTAAAAGCTCAGCGGTGACATCCCGACCGATCGAGGATTTTTTTATAAGATGGTTTTTCTCCGGTTTGAAGAAAACATCATTTAACTTACAATCGAATATGGATTACATTCACGTAATAATGAATTAACATATACCATGCCTAATAATGTAACTTTCATTGAAAGGAATGCTTTTCACAATTGCTTTTAAAGATGGAAACCTAAAATGCTTCATGCTGATTAACAAAACGATTGAAAGGATTATTAATAGATTTTTGGTATAAATAGAGGAAACACGTCTCATTGCACCTGAACTTTGTGAGTGCTTTAATGAAAGTTGTGGTGACATCAGGATGATGTAACCACTACCACCGGGCAGGCGGTAGGGGGGGAAAATTTTAAGATAAAATCGGGCGTGTGCAATATGCCCATGAAAGACAATTTGGAAAAAGGAAAAAATTTTGAAAGGGAGGCAAGAATATGACTTGCATCCGTAAAAGGAGAGGAACTGAATGACAGTCCTTTTAATGGTGTCAATGAGATGCTGAAAGGGGAGCTCAGAGAGGAAAGTGAAATCTAAATTTTAATGATTGACAGAAAAGGACAAGTTATTCTTACGACCTATTTGCCAAATTTTTTCAATTTTATGAATCGTTGGTTCGTCGGCCAACGTTATTTTTGGAAAAAGAGCCGCTAATTACATGGCTCCTCAGCAAAAGAGACTCAAGCACCAGGCGAGTCAAGTAGCCGTTTTTATCAAGGGTAGTTACGGGTATCATCCCTTGCGTGTCATTGTATATGCATAGAGCTAAACCAAAAGCATAAATTGCAGTAAGACAGAACAGCCTTATAAATTTAAATGGGCTGGTATGTCCGATACCCTAAACTACAAAAGTAAGTAAAATGACATATAAGCGATAAGCAATTTGAAAAGCAACAATTAAATCATAAACAAAATATAGTCTAAGCGCGAATATCAACAATAACATGGATCAAAGCGACAATTATTAATTTAAAAGCGACAATTAGCAGAATAATGAACGACAATTTGCAAAATAATAGGCAAAATGATAAAACAATAGTCCAGTATGGAGATAAACAAATCAATAGTGGACTATAGTTTCGTAAAACTTGTTACGTACACTCTAAACATTTCCAATAAACTGTAGGCATAGGGCGTACAGAGAATTAAAACAATGCGAAAATAGGTAAACAGTATACTGGTACAGTGAAGCGATATTGAAAACACATGTACATACTAATACACCTGAGGAAACTTGTATAAGAAAGCTGGCAGAGATAATGCATAAATCAAAGAAATATTTAAGAGGATTAAGGTACTAGAACGTCGGTTTAAAAGAAAACATTAGCTTAAACAAGATACAAATGCGTGAAGCGAGATCAGGTATTTACAGAAATGGTTCAGTGCAAGAGTTGACCTGCGACAACAATCCGTGAACATGTGGAGACATAGCTAATAATTAACAGTGCATATTGATTTTGTTGATGTATAAATGTCTAATTAGCGATGCATAGTCCACAATACGAGGGAGAGTCAGTTCATGATGTGAAAGATAACATTATTCATACATATGTGGGCAATATGATCATAAATTTAAAAGTCATAATAATACGAAAATTGCATTAAAGGCTAGCATTAAAGTTGCGAGAGAAAATTATTCCAAATCTAAATTATTTCAAATTTTAAATAACAATTTAAATAACATGTATGTAGTACTGTAGTTGTCATGGGCATAGTTCGTGTGTTAAGTTCTGGACAATAAATTGGGGCTTATGCGAGAACATCAAAGGGGAAAAGGGCGTTGATAGGGCACTGCGAGCGATACCAACGCACCGGACGTGGTAACCGTGAAGAGCGCTGGACTTCGGGGGCGTAACGGACGAATCTGGCCCGGCTGGGCAAGACGATGGGAGCAGCATAGGACCAGGTAACAGCATAGTCAGTGTGACACAGATACGACAAACGACGTGGCATGGCGACTTCCTATGCCGACATGGAGCCCAAAGCAGTAGTTGTTATGACTACAGCCAATGGATCATTGTTGGAGCGGCAAAGACTGGCGTCAGGAAGCTGCCGAAGACTTCTGTATTCTTGGTGATCATGTTAAAGACCCGAGGGACTGATATATCTGCAATACCGTGAAGACTTGCCAGACCGGCTTCGTTGTGTGATTGACCCAGGTTAGGGCCAGGCAGAAGAGGTGGTGACTCGTTTGTCACAACTTTTATGTGTGTATGCAGACATTCCCGATATTGGGTGGACCCGGGTGGGTCATGGAGATGAAGACGGCGTCATGAGTCTTTGTTCATGCACTTCCTGAGATCACAATGTTTATGTTGTTTTATGTGCGAGCACAACTTGTGCGAGAACGCTAGGGAATGCGTGGTGAGGAAACTCTTCTGAACTAGACACAATCCATATTAGTGTCTGGCGAGGTAACCGATGTCAGGGGCAATCCATATTAGCCACCTGAATAAGTGAGTTACCCAGAGGAAAAGAGTGTCATTAAGAAGATGCAGGCCGGAAGGTAGTTGAGACAATCCATATTAGTCACCAACTAAAAATGAGGCCATGCTCTTCAAGCACGATTGTTTGTTGATGCTTGCTGTAGAAACAGAGGCAATCCATATTAGCCGACTGTTAAGAAGCCAAGCAGGAGATGACATCACCATATCATCATACAATGTGAGCTCGGTTGTGAATGGTGACATGTGCGACGAAGACTGCACAATGCCAAGCCAGACACAAAAGTTCAAGAAAAGTTCTGCAATTATCTGCGTGCCTGGTTACGACAGAAATGGAGTGTAACGGAATGTTTACACTAGCGGTCGCCCCAAAATGGTGCCCTCTTCATATTGCCATGAGATGATTACAGGAACTTGGCCGACTCGGAGTGGTCGCACGTCCTGTTGAAGCGTGGTCCCATGCGCAATCATGGTGCCCAATTAGAGGTGGTGCCCAATCAACTGACTCCCGGATGTCCACCATGTTTGTCTCATGATAGGATGCCCATGACAGTAGATGTGACAATGGAAGGCACAGGAACTGTAAAGACTCTCTCAGATCAAAGATTAGAGAACATATGCATCGAATGTCTCCGTGATCACAGGTTGCCACAAGCAATCTCGCACTGATGATGGCTGTCCAGTTGGACCGACGACTCATGATCAAAGAGACATTCCCGCAAATCATGTGACAACACAACACAGCATTAAATGTAATTTTGAACGCAATAAAATGAGCAAGGAGCTCTCGACTCTTAGCAAACTGTCCGTGAGGAAAAAGGCACTCGATAAAGGAGAAATGAATAAAGGAAAAATGAACTAGAGTGGAAAAGGCAATGAGATAAGGGTATAAATGAGTATAAATTGGGATTGATGTATCATCATGCTGATCAGCTCCCCAAGATCAAAATGAATCACATCAATTGCGAGACATAGATGCAACAGTTTTGGCATAATTAATGACTGCCATTAAAGAAATAATTTGATAATAAAAATGATTTGATACTAGAGAATTTGCTATATAACTGACTAAAAGTTGTAGAGTCATTAGGTAAATCAGGTAATACCATAACTATCAACTAAAAGGGTGGTGAGAAAAAAAAAAAAAATGTGATAAAAGAAATTGAGATATATAGTGTGCAAAATTTATCAATCAGGTCAATGTACTCCATGCAAAACGAATATAATTATCAGTATTCAAATAAGTATCAATGGAAATAAGTATTCAGAACACCTAGGCAACATGAGTTTTCCAACCACTCTCCCTATCATATTAAAGAATGCCGCGTATGTCAACAGAAAATGTAAGAGATGTACTCTAAGATCATACTGAATTACTGAAATCGAAAGACTCGACCAGACCCGAAAATATAACAATTACCGTCAAAGAAATGTAAGTTAATAAAGTACTTTCCCTCAATTACACGCGTGTAAGAAAAATTGGGAGTATCATTACTGTAAACTTTTATCAACACGACACAACTCGATACTTCATCAACAATACTCAATGCCTATAGAAATTCCCAGTTTACTAATTAGTAAACGTATATGCAAATTGGTGGTCCTAAATGACCGGTAAATGACTCGACTGAAAAAGGTAGTTACAAAATATTGTAAGCTGTATGTAGGGCTGCCGCCTCTGTACAGGTGTAAAGATTAGAGCAGGTAAATTAAGGTTTTACTGGCTCCGTAGAAGCTTGGCCCAGTGGGATGGGCGAAAATGTTGCGGCAGGGGTTGCGCCATAATAGTTGCTGACAAACAACAAGAAACTACTTCCCACAGTAGCATCAATGAGGTTGGCAACAAGGTGAGGCGCCACCTGCCAGGCCACCGCGGTGTCATACCTATCTATGGACATTAAGTGGTCGGACGTCCGAATTAAGGTAAAAGGGAGTCATTTACAAAAAAAAAAAATTCTCTTTCCCCGAAATGCGAAGCGATGCTACAATCACTGGGTGAGCAAAATCCACAGAAACGCATTGAAAAATTTTGTGCTAAGGTTAAACTCACGGCCACATCGCCGGAACACATGGAACTCACGACCACACCGTCGGAACACATTAAACTCACGGCCACATCGCCGGAACACATGAAATAGCACAAGATATCCCCAAATTATGGTCGGGCTCCCAGTCCGACAGGCAGAGAACTTGCAACATATTGAGATACTTACTCAACATAATATGTTGCACAATGATTATAAGAAAAGATGCTCAAAGATAATACTCGATCAGAGCAGTATAATAATGCTCAATCAAAGCAGTACCTACATGTCATGACGGGAAAGTGGTGGATTATTGGTAAGAAAACACTGTATCAACAAATGCGTATAACACTTCTCAATTGGCAAAATTTTTGGCGGCTAATATCTGCAATAAACGACACTCACGACAGAAGCAGAAATGCAGAAAAGGAAACTAGTCAGTAAGTAAAATGGAATATCCACAAAATGCAGAATGGAATATGTACAAAATGCTAATGATACGAACGCAGTAAATTTAACAAAATTAATTCAACAAGTGTTGCCCAGTGTCCAAATGACGTTATCCAAAGGAAAATAATGTCACCATGAAACAATCCCATCATAAAATAGTCTCATTATAAAAACAGTCTCGCCATAACATAGTCTCATCATAAAAATAGCTGCGGAACTCAAAAAGTGATCAAGAATAACATGAAAGACGATTTTAATGCTTAAAAGACAATTGGATTTACTAAGGAAAGATCATGATGGATCTTTGTCGAGATACTTTCTCTCTGAAATATGCGTACTAAAATAATGGTGTTTGCTGAGGATAAAATGATAAGTCATTAAAGTATTACATTAAGTAGGGAAACAAGTCCCAAGAATTGCTGTCAGGCCGTTGAAGAAACCGGAATCAACAATCACTAAACTGGTGGTACATGTATATTTATGGAGCCATGCAGTAGTACGGCCATTGTACGATGTTTGATTCATTTAAGTATTAGGTTTATATGAACTGAGCCAAAATTATGCAGCTGTCCAACAAGGCATTGTGGCACTAAATATTATTGCTGAAGCCCATGTGCTGTACACACATTTTCCACTTGGCGCAGGAACTACACAGGCTGGGCCCTTGGTCAACTCGGCCCAATGTGATTTGTTTAACTATCAGTCACAAAGGTCATCGGGTGCAAAATGGGTCCTGGATTAACTAAATAGGTGCACCTTAGAGACAAAAGGGGCATTGGCTGGGTTGCAGCGATGAAAGTGCGACCCGTGCCAAAAGAAAGTAACATCTTTCATGTTATAAAAGCAGAATTCATAGTATTGCTACAAAGATATAAGTACCACAATGGTAATTAGGAAAGATATACAGTATGATATTGGATTAACAGAGTATATTATATCTAAATCCAAAGGTTTCGAAGTATATATATATGTGTAGATCTCTATAATGCTAGAATGTGTAGGTCATCATATGAATAAATGTGTATTGGTAGCTCATTGGTTGAGAATTTGGAATTATGATCGAATATTTCAAATCGTGGAGGAACAATTAGTAGTTGGTATGCTAGTAGGACAAAGACAATACCGTGTGGTAATGCGGTGCGGCACCGAAGAGAAAGCCAGGCACCCCGAACACTGTTCGGACAGAGCCAGTTTCGATCATACTACAATATGCAAATTGACCAAGGTCAAATGCAAAAAAAAAAAAGGAAAAGGTAGAAAGACCGCTGTCCTGCCCGGCAGTTTCAGGACGGTGTCATTGTCATATGCCGACTAGTGAGAAAATGTCTGCTGAATCAAAGGTTGATACAATGTTGAAAGAATTAACTGCTACTAGAAATGATTAAAATAACATCGCCAAGAAAGTCAGGTTTTAAATGTGTGGTAAAATGCACCTGTGTTCATGTATGCTGTAATGATTATTGATTGTAGCTTTATGAAGTTAGATAATTCTGTGTTTAGAATTAAGTGAGAGTGTTAAGAATGTGCAATTCCAACACAAGGTGGCATCATAGTAGTCCTGTACTCTGAGGACCTAAGGCCCTCTAGTGAGTATTTTGTACAGTACCATCAAAGGATGTTCAACTGGAAACACATGAGTTTTACTCTGTTATATTTCAAACTGGAATATTGATTAAATAACAACAGGCTAACATTGTAATTGATGAAATATATAGAGTTCCTGGAACTAATGAAGTTGAATGATATTAATTGCTATTAATCTATCTGTACTAAAGTTAGGGATCAGAACAAAAGGATCACTATTGGTACAGACCAAAATATGGACTTTGTGAAGATGAATTCTCACATAAATACACAGAAGTATATATTCAATAGAAAAACAGATATACAGCAATGAAGGAGAAAAGCAACATTACAGTATAGGCGTGGATTGATTATAAATGTTAAAATGATTGTAAGAAAATTTGGGAAATTTTTAAAATAGAACAACAGGAAGAAATGGTCTTACTGATAGAGGCATCAAAATCGTGTTTAAAGGAGTTCTATCTGAAAAAATATGAAGTTAAATTTGGAACACCCCGTGCAGGGTTATGTGCTAGGTCCTTCACTTCACATAATCCATGGTAATGGTATGCCAAGGTCTTTAAAATTTAGTAAAACTGTTATGGCTGCAGATGATACCACCATTTATGCGACTGGAAACAATGTTATATTCCTATACAGAAAAATTAATGAAAGTGTGTAGTTGTACAGAAAGTAACTGAGACAAAATTCCTGGGAGTTTGTAATGACAAACATTCAAAGTGGCCCTAGGAAGGTTTTTTGTTAAATGTAAGGTGGCTCAAGCTGTAAATAGCTTAAATCAGCAATTGTAGAATAACTTAAGTTTTGATGGCAGTTATAACATCCTCATGATTGTGATGGATTTGACTTACGATATGTCATTATGTAATGTAAATGTTGACCTTGGGAGTCTTTCGACCACATTTGACTCTAGACCACATTTGACTCTAGCTATTGTTTAAAGAAAATATATTAAAATGGACTGTACGCTTTGTTTGTTGCAAATAAAACAAGCAGAGATGATGGCATTTGTATGAGAATTTCTGAAGTATGCCGTTGGTAAAATTTTAGAATCAATTCTAAACGAAAGACTTGTATTCAGAATAGTATGCTAAAGAATGATGACTGTCAGCAATAGACCAGTAGAGCTTGCTGCTCCAAATCTGCAGGCCAGCCAATAGTTTCACCCCAAAAGGGTAACAGAGCTGTGACCAAAACTCCGACATTCTACCCCAAGTTGCATACAGGCTCCAATGGGATAATCGATGTTTTTGCCAATTAAAACCCATTTTTAGGCCAGTAGGTAAGCCTATAATGGTATGGGACCTTCAAGTTGGGCATGGTGGAATTGGATAAAGATTTTAGTAACTTATTTTTGCACTTTTTCAATACCTGGAATTAATTTATTAGTAGTTTATTGCAGGCTACAACAGTATAACACTATCCACACACAAATAATGCAAAACATAATCACTGATTGTGTGCAGCAATGTTTATACATAGCCAATGAAAATCTTAATGAAATAATTATTATAGATTTCTACCCTAAATATCTCACTTGATGGATCATGATTAGGCTGCAGATTTTGCTTCTTTATAGAGTAAAAGTTACATTTGGGTTTTTATAAATCATCAGGCTGCAAAATAAGTATTATAACGCTGTCTTAATTAGCCATTTTAAGCAGTCTTATATAAGTCATCGATTTATCGCATAGGGCGTTTTGATTGAGTATGATAATAATGCTTTCTTTGTGAAGCCGTGCATTGCCGACAATATTATTTTAGTAAGCCTGACATTGCAATTATTGAAAGTCTGTTAACAGTATATATAACAAAAGGAAAAGAACTGGTGTAAAAGTATACTTATGTTTAATTGTCAAATGTCATAATAGGCCTAACTGGTCAAGTCATTATTTGTTTTTGATAAATCAATATAGGCCTACATGTACTGTAATCGAAATTTATAAAGTCATTTTTGTATATTTTTATAGGATAGTAAACTAATTCAACAGGCCCATATGTTACCCCAGAAAATGTATAGATGATAAATCCTGTGTTAGCAACTTGTGAAACATTATTTGATTTTCCCCTATATATGCCTTTAAATACTTCTCTACATGTGTTAGTGTTAATTACAAAGGCATGTATTGTTTTAAATATGTCCAAAGTCAATGTACAGTAAACTATTCTTATCTGGTTTAGCTTGTGACCCACGATACATAGTTTATAAGTGATAAATCTAAACATTTGGGTCTAAAATGCTCCCAAATATATATGTTTGCCATGTTAAAAGGGGTACAGCAGCACACATGTTGTTGGACCTTTTGTGGTTGCTAGGGGAGAGAGAAGGGTAAAACACACAAAGTTGCCTGGCCATGCTTGTCTGGGCAGCTATGCTGTCTGGCCTGGCTGCCTGTGTCATGCTCCCCTCCCTAAAATTAAGTAGTAGCAATTTACTTTACTAGTTATTTTAATTTCTTTGGATTTATGAGTTGTGTGTCCCTGTGTGTTGAGTTTACTTTTAAAGGGTCATGAAGCTAGTTATGTTGTGATCAATTAAATAAAATTGTTGAGGTATGGCTTATCGATGGACCTAAAATAGTGAAACTGCCAGAAACTCCGGTGAAATAAGCAGGTGAGACAAAAAATGTTGAGGGTTTGGCGGAAATAAACAGGTGGGAGAAAAATGTTAAGTGGTTGATGGAAAGGTGCATTAAGGTAAAGTGTAAACTGGAAAGGTGTGCCCCTCAGATTTTGCACAGAAAGCAGAAATGGAAGTGAAGGCGTGGTGGCTCACTCGGCTCGTGCCGTCTCAGGATGAACGACACAAACATATGGCTAAGCACTGAAGAACTGGTGGTACAGAATAGTGGGTTTAGTCTAAACACAGACCAAGAGGATAAACACGAGAAGGTTAGGGGAAGGAATTTCAAGTAGGGTTGATGAAAAAGAAGGTTCAACTTACTGGGTCTGATAAACAGAAAGGAAAAATGAAGGTGTGCCATTCTCGTGAAAAGGTGAACATAAAGTGGATTAATGGAATCGTATTAGAGTGGTCCCTGGGAAGGTACTTTTGTTTATGTAAGCAGATTCTGAAAAGTCTGCAAATTCTTCTCCTGAAAGGTTATAGAGTAGCTCTAGGTATGTCTATGGCTTACAGTAAGGAAGAGAGGTCGCTATCCCTCACCAAATTATCGACTTTGCCACAAGTGTGAGCTTTGGTATTAGAGCCCGGAGTCACTGAGTTCAGGCATCATGACCTGACTTGGGTGCTTGATGACTTGACTTTAACAATTTTCATGACTTGGTAATTTGCCATGACTTGAGTATTTCATGACTTGACTTAACTGACTTCCAAATAAAGGTCTATTTGTTTTGCTTTCAAAGTTGCATCATAGTAGACTATATTGAATTGAGTTACTATCTAAAATGGGACTGAATCACCTAATTTTAATCTACATCTAACAATTTTAGTAAATTAATCTGTTTAAAGTATAGGTTAATGAAAAGAATGACAAAAGGCCTAAAACTCAGTGAATTTTGCTGTTAAACTACGACTGGACATCAAAGCACAGGCCTATTCTAAACGGCACGCCAAATAGAAATGGTTTTGCCTACTAAACATGTGTATGTGACTATCAATGTGATGAGGAATATTGAAACAACTAAAAGGGCTAGTAGAATTATAGAACAGATACCTGATCCATGGTAGTGCACGATAAACAGATCTCTCTCGTTGCTATGACAACATGAGCAACGTGGTTGGCTACTTGAATTGTAGGCAGTTCTGCACTTAGGAAAAATCCTAGCGATATGCTAAGGAAAAGATCTTTTCAGTAAAAGTGTGTAAAGGATGCATGGCTTGGTCTTAAAAAGATCACTGGTATAACTAAGACAGTAAAATCGATCGTGGTTGATGATGTAAAACAACATTGTAATGTCTTGAGAAAATTTTTACTCAAGGTTTGATGTTTATGACTTTAGAGACGAATGTTTAGATACACTTGAGAATATTAGACAAATGTGCGGTGACAAGGTTACTATAAATGTAAGTGACGTACTTCAAAGCTTCTTCAAAAATTAACAATTAACATTCATAAAGCTGGTGGTCCGGACAAGCTGAGTGGCAGGGTGCTGAAGTTAGGAAAAAGCTGTTCCAACAATGTGGAAAGTCTCAGAAATAATTCCACTTCCCAAAAAACCACAACCTAAAATACTCAATGATTTTAGGCCAGTAGCACTAACTTCGGTAGACATGAAATGCTTGGAAAAGATTGTCAAAGCGAAACTGATGTGGTACATTGGCTCTCAACAAGATGTTCTACAATTTGCTTATACTAAAAATAGAAGTACGTTAGGCCCAACTATCATGATTGTAAATGATGCCTTAAAATTCTTGGATTCACAAAATAGTAAACATAAAAGTCATTTTGTAAAAATTCTTTTCATAGATTTCAGGTCCGTCTTCAATACAATACAGGTTCATATTATGTTAAATAGACTTATAAATATGAAAGTTAACCAAAACATTGTATTATGGATTTAAAGCCTCTTGAGTCACAGACAGAAATATGTTAAATTTAATAGCACTTTATCTGAGACTGTGTATACAGAAACAGGCGCCCCGCAAGGATACGTCCTCTCACCATTGCTTTTTACTTTATATACAGGCTCCTGTCAATCTAGTTGTTCATCATGTAAGGTATATAAATATGCAGATGACACTGCCCTTGTGGGACTTTGTGTTAACAAGGACAATGATTATCAAAGGAAGTAAAACTTTTGTTACGTGGTGTAAAGATAACTATTTATTACTCAATATGCAAAAGACGAAAGAATTGATCATAGATTTTAGGCGATCACCACATGTACACGATGATCTTATTATAAATGATGAAGTTGTAGAAAGAGTGGCGGAGTACAAATACTTAGGGACCATAATTGATTGTAAATTAAACTTTGAAACAAATGTTAACGCCATCTATAAGAAGGCCAATTCAAGGATGTTCTTTGTAAGAAAAACTGTACAATTCACATGTAGATAATACAATAGTTGAACTTTTGTTTTATAGATCTATTGTAGAGTCTGTGATTATTTTTGGTGTGGCAGCATGGTATGGGAATTGCACACAAGTGCACAGAAACAAATTATGTAAAGTCATCAAATATGCTAAAAGGCTAGGTATGCAAAATGCAAAGACTCTGTTAGAATTATATGAGAAGTTTGCCAGGCAAAAGGCAGTGGCCATTAAAGTAGGCAACATCCATTGTATAGTTGCTACCAACCACTACCATCACGCAGGAGACCCCAAGCACAACATGCAAGAACAGCAAGGTCCAGCAAACCATTCGTACCCGCAAGCGCCAGACTGCTTACTTATGTATAAACTGTATAAACCATTGATACTGAGAAGGATCATGTTATTAAGAACCATATTCAGATGCTAAAAATGTTCAACTTAGGATCCTTCTGTGACGACATTGTTCATACAGATTTACTTAATAATGTTAGTGATATTTGCAATGTTCAAATACCTGGAATATCTAGAAATCAGGATATCTTAAAATTTGTGTTAAACGCTCCAATTAATCGAGATATTCAAAATAATTTTAAGTTTAAAATTGATAACAATGTTGTCCAAAATGGTTATGTCGCAAACTATATACAGGGCCTTCATTGTATGGAATAGTCTGCCAGAGGTACTTAAAACTGTGATAGTCTTGATGTTTTGAAATACAGGACAAAGAATTATTTTAATTAAATTGTTTTTATGTACTATATCTGTATATACCTGTTATGAGCCACATGAAAAACGGTTCGATTGAGTGTGTTTTACCATGTAAAATATATTCTAAATGGAAATGAAGAAAACTATTAATTGAATCCAAACTATATGCCTTATTATCGTAAGAAAACAAACATCATCTCTGGCTGTTTATGGTGAAACCAGCAGGTCCCCACTACATGTTTAGATAAAAAGGTTGGAACTGTCAATAGACCGATCCAGTCGCACTGCCAACCAAAAAGGGGTAGCCTATCAGAGGGCTCCCTGCAGTCACGTGACGAAATGATTAATAGGTGTTCTTGTACCCCACCAGGACATTCGGACAAACAAACCCCATACCAGGGTGTTTAGCATTGAATGAATAGGGAAATAAGCTAGTTTTTAACTGCATATTTACAGGGTATAAAATATATGTAGCTGTTCAAAAATTTGCAGTGATCAACAAGAGATGTCCAGGTACCATGCTGCTGTGATGTCATTGGGCAAATAACAATATTTGAATATAAAATTGAGGTTAAAGTTTCAGTCCACAGTTTGACCTTCTGCAGGCCTGTGGCCTATAGTATGTGAACTTAGGTGATGTAAAGGATGTTAAGGCATGCATAGGCAGCCATAGGCTAGAACACCAAACTATATATTAGTAAGTATAAGCCTACTTGAGTCAACATTTCAACTGAACAGAAAGTACTACTCTTTTTGCAGGTGGTTCGTTTTTCATTAACTTCAGAGATGCTAAGGCATACATCTTTCAGATATTACCAAGTATCTTAATTTAGTTACATGTCAAGTATATCAAAGAGTTAGACAAAAATACAACCACATTTGTTAAGACATTGCTTCAACTTCAATATGATTATACAGAGTCATTTATAGATCGAAGGCATTGAACAATCATGCAGATAGTATATATATAGGGATATATGTATGGCATTATAATTAATTTATCATTAATTATGCAATTGCTGATTTTCATGGCCGATATAGCAATACGTATTTTGTGTTCCCAACCGAACTTTCATATATATATAGAAGCTTAATGAAAATTAAAAAATTACGTAGAACATGCAACATAATGTGTCTTCATTACATGATCTAACCTGTTTCAAACTTGTTTCTTCATTGATTCATGGAAATATGCATAGCCTTTCATTTATATATGATCATGATTGCAGGCATGTGGTCTAGTCTATATAACTAACTTAGACAATATAAATGTATTAACTTAGCTTACAGTATGCTCATAAATGTGAACATAAAAAGATAAAATCCACTGGTATCAGTGCATTTTGCATTGGCCATTTGGGGTAACTCAGGGTTGTTTGTTCGAGCGAAGGGGGTAACCAGGGCCTGGCAGGGGTGGGAGGAGCTTCACCCTCAGAATGGATCGGTCTATTATCGAATGAGATCAGAAAATGCGCCAGATGTTAGTCTATTAAGGAGATGTCTACAAATTCAGAAAGATACTCATACTAACAGGGCTAATGAAACTACTTGGTTCAGATATATTTAATAAATATATATCATTAATGTGACTAAAATCTTGCTGAACCTGATGCTGTGTCAAACATGCCTATTGCTGATGTTATTAAGCATTATGCGAATCATAAATTATGATGTCATTCCAGCAAAATTGGAAAAATAGGTGGTAAAGTCCTAGTTTTTAATTGAATGGGTGTAATTAACCATAGCATTGTTCAAAGTATAAATCCTCATGATCTAAATAGGACTGAAGTATCGCCATTGTTTTAAAAGGATGATTGTTATTATAAAGGCAATTAGGTAGTTGAAAGATAACTTTATGAAGGCTATATTCAAAATGGCAATGTATGACACTAATTAGAAGGAACCAAAACATTGTATTTAAAATTGGTGACTCTTTAATCGAAAGTATAGCAATTCTATGTATCATTTTGTAGTCTAAATGATTCTATGCGACATGAAAAGTTGTTAAAGCGAGCTCTTCGATATGTATATAATGATTTCTCTTCTGAATATAAAATTTTACTTTTAAAAGCCAATAGAAAATCACTTTATTTGAGAAAATGAACACTTTTCTTTAAGAGGAAAACGCATCGAAAAATTAGAAAAATGCATCGCTAAAATATGCAATTTTCTTCACGAAAAGAAACTCTGTAACAATGGGAGAAAACAAAATGTAACCTCTCGAAATTGCGTAAGTCACGCAATAAAGTGTCAAGCGAAACAGCCCTCAATGCATAAGTCACATGTTACTTAGATTACTGGAAAGGCTGTGATTGACAGCGTAATAGGCAAACGGATAGAATGACGACAAAGAGACAGATAGCATGTCTCTGAAGATATTGCCACAATGACTCCGAAATCACAATTCAGAAACTCATAATCAATTGAGCAATAAATGGTTGGGTGTCATTAGCTGCTGCAAGCTTGGAATAAGGATAAAAATCGGCCGCAGTGACTCATAATTACTTTTTTCAAAGGTAGTATTTGATGAATTGCAGCCCATATTAAAATTGATGTGAATCAAAGCGTATCCTTACCGTTTGACAACAAAATCAGATCCACAACCCAAAATTAACATGGAATTTTGAAAATATTCCCTACTTTCGGTGAATTGCAACATGTAACAAGAAATTATGTCTCAAAAGAAGCATAGCCTTCGTAAAAATTCAATTTGGATATGTGATTAATTTGAAATTGCCAGAAAATTAATAAATGCTCTACAAATGTAGGTCCCTCTCCCAACTCAGGAAATACCTCCTCTTGCCTCTTGAAATTAATTTAAGTTATTATACAATTAAAGTTGAAACAATACATCACACAACATTCCTGCATTTGCCTGTAATTTGATGTATTCAGCATGAAGGTGGAAGCTTCCCCAAAATCATTAATGAAATATGTGGTGCCAGCAACGTTTTACCATTGTCCATCATGCAAAATGTGATATTACAAGGACATTTGTCATGTTACAATTAAGATGACCCGTTAGTTAACCATCATACGGATATTATCAAGGTTAAGAGATGTTTTACACAAAAATATACGAAACACAATGATACAAAATATGCTAGCCACAGGAAACAAGACAACAAGTCAGCAGAAAACGAAATAACAAGTCAACATAAAAGAGAAACAGGGCCTAAATGCATAGCAGCTGGTACCACTGCACAAACCATTCATATACCACAAGACAATGAAATAAAATCAGACTATCTCTTCTGAATCACGCCCCTACAAAACACTGACTAACAAATAGATCACCCATCATCCATAACAACATGCCAGACAATTTTGAGAGTAAAACTGCTACACACAGTTTCAATGGCATCAAGAAATATATAAAATTATCACCATAAACACCCATGACCGTGAATGCGATCTGCCAATATCAATACCAATGTATGCACATACGTAAAAATACAAATGTCATGATGCATATTTAAAATGAGAAGGTAATAGAATAGCAGGAAAGGGGAGTTGAGGACATTTGAGCAATATGCGAGTTCCAATGAAATAGAAATATTTAGATGCAACAGATTCCATGCTATTGAAAGGCGGATAAAATTACTGGTCAGGCTGGGGTTAACCACACCAAAACAGCTACCAATGTTGTAGTCAATCACAAATAAACTACCCCCTTAACATGATAATACGGCAGGAGCCATAAAATATTAGCTGAGCAAAAGGATGTTCAGATAAATGAAATACTTTCAAACGTGAGAAACAAAGAATCTGGCCAATGTTAATATAGAAATCTCAAAATTTTTTGAAAAGTTAATTAATAGAGTTGCATCATAGTCATAAAGGAAAGTCAAACAATGTGGTCAGAAAAGGACCAGATTGCCGAACTTTAAATTAGTGCAAAGGAAAGGAAATGACAGGAATGACATAAAATTACATGAAAAGATCCTAGTAAATAATTAAAATAATCGAGTGCCTTTCTCACCATCAATCTGCCAATAAGAGAGCCCTTACCCGAAATGAAATTAGAGATGTGCTGTGCTGAAGTGAATGCCTGAAAGTGCGAGAGATGCCCAGAGACTTGAGTGCGCCGTTGAGTCCAGGTCTGGATGAGTTGTGAGGTAAAGTTGTGAGAAGTGTGGAGGATGAGATACAGGTATATCGATACTTAAGAAAATAATTAATCGGACTATGTTTGTAGTTATCTACTAAGCAAGGAAAATTTCCAAAATCTGATATTGCTAAAATTTTGAATAAGAAATTTTGAATAGGTACTAAAATTTTGAATAAGAAATTTTGAATAAGCATAGTAAATCAAGAGACAGTGTGACACAGCAGACAAGCGCCAAGAAGCCGCAGACCGGTTTCTCTCACCATGCCATCTTTAGCTAATTCCCCATGTAAGGCTAACGCACGTATCTTTGTCAGAGGTAGCTAATTGAGTAGATGGACTCATTACCGGGGATCCTGCGGGAGACACCCTAGCACTTGCCACCACGAAACACCTACTCAAGAAATACCAGAGGCTCGACAGTTTAGATTCACTTATCCATTTAATACTCAATTTATAGACAGTTACATTAAGAGTCATTCAAAGAACAGACGGTATCCAACTTATCAATACATTAAACAACGATCTTAACCAATTACATATACTATTAACTAAATACCTTCTCAATCAACCATGACCTATAGCTCCTTTATGAGGAACCCTAATGATCATACCTCTCACAACAGTACCCCTACCTGACGATCCATCACTGCGCCAGGGAGACAGAGACCCAGCTGCCACCTTGGCAGAGCCTAGCTCTGTTCTGGCTGGGCAAACAAGCTTGCCCCCAGAGATTGACACTAGGGTGCTCTGCAGCTGCGCAGAGGCACCAGGGTGGCCGTTGCCATGGAAACATGGGGTGAGTTCTACCCCGTTGCTATCATTGAATCTCATTACACAATAATATAATATATTACATTACTTTTATACAATAATAATATAAATGACATTATAGAATTAAGATCTTGAGGTTCATGGTGATTTGAGGAAACTTCCTACAAGAGGAGAGAGTGAAGACACCTCTGAAGCTAAAAGCTCAGCGGTGACAGCAGCTTTCAGAGGGTAGGGAAGAGCTAGGAAGCTCTTTAAAAAATAAAGAGAGAAATGTCAAAAAGAGTACAGACTAGTCCTGAAAGAGAAGGAGGCAGGGTAGCCGGAGGCAGACAGAGACAAACAAGTTAGAGGTTTATAGAATTTGAAGTGGATTATCAGATAATTAGGGATGAGTTGAATTTATTCCATTCCATGATTATTTTATGAAATTTTAGGCATTTATCATGCTCTGCTTTCCATGGTGGAATTAGAGCTCCATATTGCACAGAATGCATCTCCAGTCCTCTGGATACCGTTGGCTTCTGGGGGCCTAGAGCGGCCCCCAAACCCCCTGCCTCAATGTGCCTCCCCTCTCACAGAATCCTGGTTACGGCCCTGATACAATTTTGTAGAAATGAAGGAACTTCTAAAAAAAGAGGTTTTTTTTCCAAAAATTTTTTGTCCTTTTTTTTAGGCATGGCAGACGAGGGTCGGGCATGGCGCGGCACCATGCTCAAATGGCCTAGCTGGAACACTGACAAATTTGTCGTGACATATCATAATGTTAAACATTGAACGATGTCCAGCCCTAATATTGAGAGGTGTCACATAGCCCATATTTTTTATGTAAATCCCCGATGACGAGCCCTGAAATCTCATTATTTTCAAAAATGAGATTTATAATATCTTTCAAAGCCATGGTATTCCAGTGCTTTTCCTAGGACAAAAATGCAATTAGCCTCAAAGGCCAATTTTGAGTGAAATGCATGAATGTGTGGCTAATTTGCATGCAAAATATGTGATATTCATTAGCCACAAGGAGGATGCATTAGCCAATGCTAATGTGGCTAATGGCTAGGAAAAGCACTGGTATTCCCATTACTTTTCTTGTGTTGTTTTCTGTTGACTTGGATGTTATTTACGCATATTTGGCAATTACAAGACATTTCTTTTTTTAATTGGATTTTTAACTGATTTTAAAAACAAATTAACTGGGTTTTAAAAAAAGTACAGATATAGGCTATTGCCACCAACACAGTATTTTTGTCATGAAGCTCTTATAGTAAACAGTAATACAGCTGGAAATAATTTTATTTTCCGTGTCAGGTCTTCTTCACACGGAAAAGGAATGCCCTTCCCTGAATCAGAGAGATACATCTCTATGGTCGCCATTCCAGAAGCCTCAGGTCTTCCATACACTTTAGGTAAGTATTAATGTTGTAAAATTCAGTTTAATATTGTTTCGTCTCAGACTCGCAGTGGCACTATGATAGAACTTAATGAGAGTGTGGTTCACAACAATGAGCAATGAATCTAATGAATGTCATGTCGCAGGGGAATAGCCTACAGCACAAGTCTGTAGGACGATTGTTTATTCTGCAGCACACATGACATGAATTTATATTTATATTTTATTAATATCCCACAGTCAAAAAGTAATAGACCCCCTCTCAAAACTATTAATAATTTCAACTTTTCAAGAGGCACCATTTTATTTGAATGGCCCTAAGACTAACCAGAGCCTCAAAACATTGTGACGTCATCACTTAACCCCCCCCCCCCCCTTGCTTCCATGACAATATGTATGTAGTTCACAACGATGAACCACATGCTGTGAATCACATGGTTTTTTGCCTGAACTTCACTGGCCATTGTGGAATATCGGCTCTGAAGTCTTGAGGTAGCACATATCACCAAAAAAAGAGTTTTCCAAGGGCTGTTTTAAGTTATCCTCGAAGAAACGATTTAAACATTCAGTTATTATGTCGACTTAAAGTTTGAGAGATGAAGTCAAAAAATTTTGTCAGTGCTTTGCAAACTTGAGTAGACATAATAACATCCTACCATAGGCCTACTCTCCCTAATGTCTGTGTTTTTCTGTTTGCAGTGCGGGCAGTGCCTAGAGCAGAGTGATGATGAATTGACTAATCAAGCTACGCCATATTGGATTACCAAATTTATTTGGTGAGAGTAATTCTTTTTTTAAAGCTGCCAATGAAAAATTTTTGCATCACTGTATAGTTTTAATACTTTCTGTCCAGTTTTATTTTGCAATCACAGCTAATTCATTCACGGGCTATAATGTTTTAAATGACTTCTTTATGGACACGTCCTTTTTCAATAGGGGTCCTTTGAAATTTTTACTCCAAATCTCATAATATTCCTTTATAAAATTTGTCTTGTGAACAGCAGGCTCATTTGGTAAACCTGGAGTACTCTGTCTACTGCGATACACTAGTCCTACAAAGGCTGACTCAAAACAAAGTCTTGATCCCGCCAGCATATTTCAGTCCAGCGATACATCACCCATAATTTTTGTTCTATTTGATTTCAGCTCTTTTTCACAAGACAAGGTCAGCCAATCCCTAATTTAGAGAGACACCTCTCTGGTTGCCATTCGAGAAGCCTTCACTGTTCTTTTGGTAAGCATTAATTATGTTCACTTCAACTTACTTACACAGATCATAGTTTAACATAAATTACAATGATTACATGTTCAGGTAGGCCTAACCAATATATATAAGAGGTACATAGCCTAAATGTCATACAGTTACTCTTGCAAGTAAGTACACCCTTCAATGATTTGCCATTGAAGACTATGTTTAAGTTGGCTCCCGGTTTTGACTAATATTACACAAATAATTTTTGCAACAATTTTTGTATCACACCATTGAGTTTTCCTATTACATGAACATCACTGGCCATTTAATTTGCACATGGGGCCTTTGTGCTAGATAGGGGTTATAATCTCGCAAAAGTAAGTACACCCCTAGCCCAATGCCAAAAGATAGGAGAGGATGTACTTACTTTTGCAAGATTATAACCTCTCTGGCATAAAGACCCCTGGTACATATTCAATGACCATGCTAGTAGATATAGTAGGAATCTTCAATGGTGTTAATCAATCATCATATTGATGATGCAGTTATTAGTGCTGCTATGGCCTAGCCATTACCGCAAGACAAGTTTAAAATGCCATTGGGGAGTTCAATGGCAAATCACTGAGTGGTTTACTTACTTCGGAGAGCAACTGTACATGTTCCAGATACTGTGATGAAAATCTTTTCAAAAGAGCATTCTGCGGTCTTTACTTCTGGCCGACTCGACACTGAACTTTGCATTCTCCATCATCACTATTTCCTCAACATTGTTACCAAACATTACTTTTTGAAAATGTTTTCGTCCGTTAAGCCCCATAACTATGAAATTGTATTTAGACTTAATCTAATATTATTTCAATTATCTATTTTTCAGAGACAGCGTAATGATGAATGTCTGCAGTCTCATGTTGTGGGAGAAGCCATGCTCAGCAAGACATTTTGGATTTGTTTTACGTTTGTCTGAAGCTGGGTGACACATTGGAATAAAATGTGGAGAAGCAGAAGAAAAATTATTGAAAATATAGACTATTGACTCAAATACAAAATAAACAGTATCTATCGCAATAATCGTGGTTGAAAACAAAGCATAAAGAAAAAAAAGCGGGGAAAATAAGGACAATTGCAATTGAAACCAAATTAAATTTCATTGAATTTATACCTGTATACTGTATAAGCTTAATTGTACCAATAAATATTTTAATTTCATATCACTGTGTTGTTCTACCCACCATTAAATTACAAAATTTCTAAATGTAATAGACCTGATTAATAAGCTAAATTCCAATGCCTAAAATAATAGATTTAACGTATGAAATTCGTACGAAAAGTGCCTATACGTAATACGTATGAAATACGTATGAAATTCGTACGAAAATGTACGTACGAACTACGGATCGGCTCTTTCTTGTGAGTTTCGTACGTAAAATTTACGTACGTAAAACGTACGTTTTACGTACGTAATTCGTACGTTGCACAATTGCTAGTGTATAGTACCAGTAAAATAAATGTTTTCTGATATCAATCTGAATTAGTGGCGGTTACTATAATAATTTATTTGGAGAATGCGAGCTCCTCATTATATTCACTTCCAAGTCAAACAACACCATGCTATGAAAAACCCCAACAGAAACTATTAATTTCAATATTGCCCAGAAAGAATTTATTCACTTCACAAAAAATGTGCAAGGGGGGGTTTACGAAAATACAAATTCAAATGTTTTTTTTTTAACATTAAAATGTACAATATACAAAAGCCCCCAGCCTCCCCCCCCCGCTACTGGTGAAACGACACCAGCTGATGTATCCTGTGACTTTACATCACAATATCGAAATGATTTTAATGATCTGAATTACACCTCACTTGCAAATCTGATGAACTGTGATGCTCATTTGTGCAGAGACTTTGTATTATTTTGCCATAAATGTTTAACCGTTTTTTAGAGTTTCCGATTTTATATTATAAGTAATTGTATCATTTCATTATAGTATGCCTAACATCATTTTCAATTTATAATGGACAAATTTCTCCCTTTTTGTCAATAAACTTACATTACATTACATTATGTTCTGTCTGTTTTTAACAAACTTATAAAATATTGTGTATATAAATTAACTTACGTTTGTAAAACAATGTAGATATTGAGTAAAATGACTAGAAAACGTGAGGCTGCCATCTTGGAGAAAATCGTCGAGAAATTATGGAAAAATCCTGAGCTGAGAATTAAATAGGTAAATAAATGCAAAAGGTCCTAAGATAATGATTTAAACTCCTTGTTACTTCTTCAGTCTGTTGTAGTAGTTGAATGAAGAACTTGTAGATAATACTATCTATAGTGATCCCTGTCATGCTTCAATGATTGTCCAACATGACTGAAAAATTCCAAGAGTTCAATGACTTCGTACTTTTAAAAATATTCAGGAACTAACCCAGGAAAAAAAGGGGGGATTGGCTTTCCCCGAAAGACCAAAACCAAAAAAAAAGGAAAAATTGTGTGTCTAATCTGACACATGCTGTGGTGCAATAAGTTTTGTCCTGTGCCAGATTGTATCAACGCTTAAGTATTAGTTAGATACCGATTTGGAGGGTTCTAACATGCATTTTTGTCAGTTAGATCCCGACCGGAGGGAGGGATCTAACTGACAAAAATGCATGTTAGGACCCGACAATGAGGTATCTAACTGACTTAGACATCATGTGCTTCTTCTATTATACCTTTTAACTTTAAATTTTTGCGAAATAAACAATAATCTGATTGTTTGTTTGCTGTTATTAATAGTGTTAATCCTTAGCTGGTCGCTAACATGCAAAACTGTCAGTTAGATACCAGCTTTTCCAATGGTATTAGTATCTTGGTGATGTCTAAAAGTGGTTAACTCCTATAACTTTACTTTTAACAGGGTTGCTTGGAAAATAACTTTGCCAAGTTTTAAGCTGATCTCATGTTATATAATGAAAAAATAATTTTCCCATTACCCCAATTAAAAGATAAGTTATAGGAGTTAACCACTTTAGGATAATATGTGTTTTGAAAGCGTTGATACAATCGGGCGCTGATGGTCAATTCTACGGAAGTGTACCACTTTTGGTAATTTTTCAGATAGCTCTAATTGCCAAGTTTTTAGCATAATTAAAAAAATTAAACTGGTATTTCACGAAGCTTGTTGAAATGCAGTAAATCCATGCTTCAGTTGCAAAAAGACAAGATTTTCCATTTATTTGAAATTTTAGCAAAATCCATTTTTTTGTAAAATGCATCAAAATAGGCGAAAATTAAAAATTCCTTTGACTACTAACCAACTTCTTGATACTACTAATGAGTAGAAAAATATAAAAACCAGTCGGTTGTGTGTGCCTGTTTATTTCATAGAAATTTGGTGTTTTTGCCTATGAAATTGCATTATTTACTCTCAGCGATCTGAAATTCGACAGACTAAATCAATTTTGAATGTGTTTACCACAATTAAATAATCGGGACCAAAACAATTTTCCTTCATATAATGCCTAGTTCTCACGGCACGTTACGGAGAACTTTTTTACCACTGAGGGGTAGCTTGAGTTGAATTCTAGGAAAAAAATGACCATCCCGGCGACATACAATGTTTATAAAACCATTACATAATTAATTAAAAGTATATCACGGCGGGGTTCTTTTTGTTCCCTGCAGGGAAGAAAAGTTGTACGCCGTCCCCAAAAGTTCGCCGGGGGAAAGGAATTTCCTCCTCCTGAGGGATACTTTTATATCGCCCCGAGATATAAAAAGGACCCCTCAGGGAACCTATAACTGCCCCTCAGGGAAGCTGTTTCACCACGGCGGGATGTCAAAAACTGCCGGCGAGGCTTCAAATGTCCCCCCAGGGGCAGGAGAGGTCCCCCCAGGGGCAACAGAGGTCCCCTCAGGGGCAGGGGATATCCTAATATCCCGCCGGAGATGTTTATGAGACGTTCTCACTGAAAAAATCCCCGCCGGACATAAAAAAAATCAAGAAAATTTTGGGCTCTGTTCCGCCGTCATGAAAAAAAAGTTTGAACCTGTTGAATCTTTTTTGACATCCACGGCGCAGTTTTTCCATTTCTAGGAACCCCTGAGGGGAACAAAAACTACCCCTGGGGGGATGTGAAAAGTCGACGGATGATCACCCAAATTCATCCAAATTACCAGGAAATAGCATCCCGCCGACGTCTAAAGTGCTCCGTAACGTGCCGTGAGATTGTAGCATAAGTCCCATCAGTCACAGTGATTTTGTCCCATCAGCCACACCAGAAAATAATGGATTTCCCAACCAAGGAGGGATGCAAAAAAGTAAATGTTGGTTTCATTTGAAGGAGGCCACACTCAATAGGAAGTAAATGCACCATGATACAAATTTATGGCATGCTTTTGAACACAGATATTTCAAGGCAAGCAAACACACCCAAAACCCGTGGTCAAAAATGTCCCATCAGTCACAGCAGTATATTACATTTAATAGCAGAAACAGCAATTAATATCCGGATGTGTTTTCTTCACTAATTTATTCTTTAAGGCAACATGAATGATGTAGCCCAGCCACACGATTCTCTTTTTAGTTTTTTCTGACAAATTTGGCCAGTGACATGGCCAGAAAATGTGTCAATTGTCCCAAAAGTCACGGTGGAAGTGCCCTGATGATAATTTGAACATGTTACAGAAGGGGAATAAGGAAAGAAAAATTCATATTACTAATTACAGGTAATAATTGGTGGTCGATATGACAGACTTAATTAGCCAGTTTACAAAAAAAAACATACCAAAAGGGCTAAGAAACAAGCAGATAAACAAAATGACACTTTTGTTATGTATAGTTTTTCGGTCTCACATTATCTCCAATCAAAAATGCAACATGACCGGCAAACATTGCATTTGTACTTTTATGTTTTGAGCCAGTCCCATATGATGTATGCAACTTATAAATTGCGTTTCAGTCGCAAGAAAGCAGGATTTTACCATCAAGGTGAACATTTCAACAAAATGTACTTTTCTTGCCAATATATATTTATAAAAAAGTGCCAATTTTTTAAAATTTTTACAGGAAATTATATATTTCAAGCATGTTATTGGTGAAATAAATTATTTATTTTGAGCGCATGACACCCTCAAACACACAATTCTAAATTAAACAAGTACAGCTGTAATTATACAAAAGTTCAAGACTGTCGAAAATAATTTATATTTGATATTTCACTAAACTTGACAATTAAGATAATTATGATCATGGTTGTATCGTGTTCCTTTAAACCAAAAGTTCCTGATACGAAGAAAAATGGCTGTCAGACAAGATCTCCCAAAAAAAATGAAATTTAAGTTTCATACATGCAGAGAGTCATTGTTCAAGATCCTTGTATTTACAGAGCTGACTACACTCTAAAAAATGTCGGGACAAAATTGGTTTTTTAGATTCAAAATGGTTTTTTGAAAAAACAAATTCAATGCAAAACCAACATGGATTTTTAAAAAAATCCATGTTGGTTTTGCATTGAAATTTGGTTTTTCAAAAAACCATTTTGAATCTAAAAAACCAATTTTGTCTGAAATTTTTTAGAGTGTAAAGTAAAAAATAAATAAACAGAACTTAGGTCGACATGCACTCAATATCAAAAGCAATGGAAAATTTTGTACTTACTCATCACTTTTGATAAATATTTCTCGGTCTAAAACAATTCTGGGCAAATTTCAAATGTCACGTTCCATTTAATTGCTGAATATGTATATAATCTGATTGACAAACTTATTTCAAAGTAATGATAATAAAGACTATGCAATGTAGAATCAGATTTAAAATAGTGATGTATGTATCCTGTTAATATGATAATGCCAAAGCATCGCGAGACCGTCTACAGGTGCAAAAAGATCCATCATAAATTATTTTAGGGCTGATGCCAAATCCAAAGGGCTGTGAAGCAGTGGCATAGCTACGGTTTTTTTGTGGGGGGGGGGGGGGGGGGAAGGAGCAAATGACCATTAATTTCTCAGAAAGGCAATCATGGACATGGAGGTCCAACAACACGTTTTTCTAATATAAGACAAGCTTTACTGGATTCTCAAGTAACATCTGAAACACTTAGAACTCTTTCAACATAATAAGCTTGTTGACTTTTCCTCCTAAGAAGAGCTAAAATATTGACAAATTTTTTTCATCAAACATAGGCATACGCAAACTTTTAGGAAGGGAGGTTAGCAAAATGGTTAACTGTTAACCACATAATAAAATTATTACTATTTAAAGCAAAAGAGATAGGTCCTAAATTATTACTATTTAAAGCAAAAAAGATAGGTCCTAAATACTTTTAATTTTGGTCTGTGAATGAATAACTCTCCTCTATTGGTTCCTGTCTATAGAATGATCACACCTCTACTTAATAGTGGGCCTGATACTAAGGAATTAAAAAATATACATGTATATATCTCAAAATTTCGTTTCCTTTTGTCTTATTTCTTTCCCCCATTTCTCACTGGGGCCAAACGGATGGGGCAACTGCAGTTTCCCCATCTTTCAATATGGAGGATGCAAATCTTGCTGAGCTGAACCACGTTGATTTAAGTATTTTCCCAACAGAACTACGATGTGAAAGGGAATGGGAATGTCCTGTTTGTTATAGAAATTCGACCAGTGTCCTTTACTGACTGGAAAAGAGTCTAAGATTTAGAAATCTGTTATATCGTAAATTAGCAGGTTTCAATTTCGGCGGGATGGGGAAACTCATTCCCGGGGATGGGGAACCTCACATTTGAAAGATTAGAAAGATGGGGAACTGAATCGAGCTGAGGTTAATTTAATGCTACTTTCCCCCAATATTTGCCTTCTATAGAACACTGCTGTGCCATATCCTCAAGAAAAATAATGCAGGAACCAAAATTAAATAAATTAATTCATTTGTTGTTCGGTACCTCTGTTTGAAAGGCAGGACAAAAAAAATTATCTTTCACTTAATTTAATTGCTTTAATAAATTCAGAAGTTCATAGTTGTATACAATGTTTTGAAGTAGACCAAGCTTCCCAGGGGTTGAATCCAGGCTTAATCAGCTCTTCCCAGGTCATCTTCACCAGTGCACCTATGTTGGATGGCTGTTTCAATCATCCTTTGCCTCATTGCTGTTTCCTCCATTTTTCCTAGGGCCTAATTAGCCTACCAAGTAGGGTAGACTGGGGTAAGTTGTGCCTTGGGGTAAGTCATGCTGCCCACTGTAGGGGCGAAATGAACAACAGGATAAAGTAGGCAATGCCACCCATATAAAACACACTTGACCAACATCATTGCACACCATGAGAAAAAACTGTCAAATGTAATGCTGTGAAAAGCCGCACTCACAAATTCAATTTTGTTGCTGAAAACTTGAAGTGCCAAAGCAAAGACTGACATTCATGTTTTTCAATCACTTAGAATTGGTAAAAAGATGATGCCCCTGTGGTAGGATGGAGTTAGAAGGTATATAGATCTAGCTTTCATGTTGTTGGATTCAATCAAGATTGCGTTGTACTTGTACATGTATTTTTGACAACCAGTTTTCACAAACAATCAATTTGGGAAAAGTTGCGCCATTTGGACGGGTGTAAGTTGTGCTCAGGGGCTGACTGGTCTATGTGGCAGAGTGGCAGCTGCCACGGGCCCAATCACTCAGGGGGCCCATTAAAGGTGCCAAAAATAAAAAAAGTCAAAAAGCCAAAATGTCTATCTTTGTGACTAAAGTTGTGTTCACACTTTCAGTTTAGGGCCCCAATGTGAGTGGGCCCTGTGTACGAAAGGGCCCTTCCACCTTGGGTGTTAGTGGAGTAATGCCAGAAATAGGAATATGGGGCCCATCGACTAACTTTGCCACGGGCCCGAAACGTCGCCAGTCTGCCCCTGGACTTGTGCTTATGGTTGTTTTTTTTTGTATTTTACACAAGGCCTGAAAATGTTATAAAATAAATTTAACTGGAATTATTTATTGCTTAGAGGGTGGTATAACACTTTTAGCGCTTGTTCTTCTTAGTGCAATATATTAAAATAGATTAATAAAAAATCAAATTCTATCATGTCATATCATAGGCACAAGTCGCACAAATTCATATGTCTCAACTTACTATTGATTTTCTGGAAAAAAAGTTTTAAATGCCTACCATGATCTTCCCAATGGTCTGGTTGCCCTGAAACTTGCCTCGATTCGGGTCAGGGTAATATTATATGACATCTGATTTTCAGATTACATGATTAAGATTTGGTTAGAATTTTTTGGAAAATCACCCTGAAGCAAAAAATGGCACAACTTACCCTGGTGGTCTCCCCTACATAAATACAGGATGTAAAGCCCTGATCATCCACCCAGCAAACTGCATCAGGATAGGGAGTGATCATACAGAGTTTATGTATTTCGAAATGTCTTTTTTCTTCTAATAAATAATTCTAATCAAGCAAAACCCCTCGAAGTCAGCTGTCAATTATTTTACCCGTAATGTAATAACAGGTTGGATCAGGGCACATTTGACAGCATGAGCTGGGTCTAACATATTAGGCCTAGATGTCAATTTACTATTTGAATCACTTGGTTACTTCTTACATCTCTGATGCAATTTTATCAACTATACCACACCAGAAACAAGCAAAGTTAATCAATCAGTTTATCAGTTGCCCCATCTCATGAAATAAGTTTCCCCATCTTTTCAAAGTTGCCAGACAGAGTTTCCCCATCCCGCCGATTCCAAAAACCTTCAATTTAAAGAAATTGGCAAGAATTAAACATCAACTTGCACTGTAGTATGATTTAACAGCAAACTATACAACTATTTTTGAGAGAATTTAAAGGCTTTTAATAAGAAAACGAGGCAGCCTTGCTACTCCTTGATTTGCATCCTCCATATTGAAAGATGGGGAAACTGCAGTTGCCCCATCCATTTGGCCCCAGTGATTTCTGGCAGTGCTCCACGCTGGTGAGTGGTGACGTTATGTCTCACTGGTTTGATCTATTTATAGCTTGATGAACAGTGACGTGACGTCATGTATGAGCTGTGCTATGACGTCATCACCATTGTTATCTCGACCCATTATGAATGACGTCACATAGACGCCGACACTTTTTTTGTTTGGCGCATGCAAAAAAGTTTCTTAGTATATCCATAGACTTGACGACGGACTCTGGCCTATGTGACGTTATGTTGTTTTATCATGTGACCTCACCGGTCATGGCGAGCACTAACTTGAACTGGTGACGTCATGGCAACAAGATTGCAGGTGGCGTAATAAACAGACCAGACTCGTTTCGGTATAGCCTATATCAGGCTACAGTAGCCTGCTATATCAGTTGCGAGCGTCAGCCTTACCAGCAAAGTGAGCAGACTGACTTGTCAGTCAGGCCCATGCACAAGTCCATGCTTGGCAGTGGAATACACATAATGTATAGTGGATGAAAAAAAAAAGAAACTATTAATTACCTCCCAGAAAATGGAATGAATTAGAAATGAAGGTGTGTAGCCGTAATAGCTATTGTAAATCCGAGGTGAGACTTACAGATGACAGTGAAATTGAATTGCACTTTCAATGGTGAAGGCCTATTTCAGTGTACCCCAACAGCAATTAGCACAATTGATTGGAATGTAATAACCACACTCAATGAAAGATATTGTAATAAGCACACTCAATTCTTCCAAGGTTCAATCAACACCCAGTAATTATGACAACAGCATTACAGTGAAACACTTTGATATAGAATTAGAGTGGACTGTGGCACTGCGAAAATTGCACTTTGAGTGTCATCATGCTGATGATTTGTCATGATCAAACCCAATACTTTCAATGTTAATTTGATTGAAGGAGACTTATCCCACTTGTTGGTGACAGCCAAACGAAAGAATTATGTATCTGATTTTCCTTTGAAATCAGTTTTGACAAGTCAAATGGCCTCCTATTGATCATGACTAATCAAACAGCCTCTATCTTTCCCATGTTGAGGCAGAGAAGATGACACTTCATCAGCTATCATTAGTCAAGAAATGCATTTTTTGCAGTGAACTGATCCTCATTGTGTCTATATCAAAGTGTTTCACTGTAAGGTAATCAGCCCATTGCATGTTGTGAGATTGTGAATGTACACAAGAAAATGATAGCGGAAATAAGTCTGACCTGCCCTGCGCTATGCAATAGAGAACATGTCAATAAATCTTTTAATATTGAATTTAACTAAAAAAAACACAATTGGTCCAATCTACGATGTTATAAATGAGTCATAATGATAAAATGAACCCTTGGAATGGCCTGGTTTGGCCAGTAGGCCGCTGCCTCACATCAGTTTGAGATCATTTCATTACATGAGCGGTAATTATGTCATTACTCATAATATCATTGACCTGCCCAACTTGTATCAATGCCCTATACCCAACTTGCAGTTTTTATCACAACAAACTATGATCAGCTTAATTTATAGAGCTGTGTGAATTACCGAGAGAAGATTCTGCATGGTCATTCACATTTGCCTGCGAATAATCAACGCTGTTCAGGCACTTGGGAGGAAGGAGCACAAGTTTGGATTTTTTTTTCTTGCTCAGTTTTTGTGAAATGAAAAAAATCTTTTTTTTTTATTTGGACATACTGAAATAAATAATTTAAATATAGGCCAAGAACCTGATAATCGTGTGGTGATTGAAATGTCTGTAAATCATTAGAGATTATGCATTTATAAAATTAGCCACTATAGTTCAACACTGCTGTTTATTTGCCTTCAGGATTTTTCAATGCCAAAAGTCATTTGAAGGCGTAAAAACCAGGGGGGCAGCTCCCCCCCCCCTAAAAATCTGGGAACCTTAAATTTACTTTGAATTTGGGCTAAGATTTGAAAATTCGGGCAGAGAGCTCCATTAGCCCAATTATGAACTGCCCCCCTGAATAAATTGCCACTTTGACGCCTATGCCCTAAGTTTATGGTGAACAAATTTTGATTGGGGAGCAGGCTCTGATTTTTGCTTAAAAGTGCACAATTACTTGACTCACAAAGTGAAGTTCACCTGTCCCTGTCTGTCGGTACTGGGTTTAATTGGCTTGAGTGGAGTTATAAAAAAAATTACAAATCTCATAGAAAGTATAGGCCCTATCTTTTTAACTGACATGGATGCACTTTATCTGAGAAGAAAATACTTGTACAGGTCACCTACTAATTATTGCCCTCTGCATTGCAAAATGTGAAATTTTGGGCTCAATGTTCATGATGGTCCAAAGATGTTCTAACTTACCGATGTAACATTTCACTGGAATCTTGTTTGGCTAGAAGAAAATCCCAGCTTTCTAGGACAAATACAAAAAGATAAGTCCTGATTTTTGATTTACAGGTGACACAGGTTAATTGCATTAAGATGTCACTGAGTTTGAGAAAGTCTCAAGAAAGTATGTGCCACAAGAAGTCATATCAGACAGTGTTGTGTCTGGCAAATCATTACATTAATGATTGGGAAATAGGGAGTCCCCCCCCCTTCCCACCAATCAAAAGTTATAATTTTTGTCTGCGCTTGCAAATGTTGATTTTGGACAGGGTGGTGAACTCTTAATTAAAAGGGGTAAAGCAGGGAATTCGGCTTTCAAAATTCACAGAAGTCAAAGTCTCTCCTGAACAGAATTTCTCTGTGTCTCAGATAAATTTTAAAACTTGTGAGTCAGTTTTTAAACTGGATGCTCAGGCACCAGCTGAACTCATGGAAACATCAAAAGCCTTGTACATGACATTGTTCTGTAGTGGTTCTGCCCGAACTATGTGGGCTAATTGGCATCCAATCTAAGCTCCCAGACACACTGTTATTATCAGAATATCATAATCACAAAATAAACTAGAAGACGGCCACCGCAGAGCGGTGACAAAACTTCACCTACTGCAGAACCAGTAACTCGAAATAGACACAGGTAGATGAGCAAGTAAAAATTACGTGGAAATGATACAGGAATCCTACTGTAATACATTGCAATACATGCAATTATGCAAAAAACATAGACCAGTACGTAAACCAACACATGAGTCAGTAGGCTACATGCACCATTGGACATGCACCAGTACATGCACCAGTACAATGTACCCATAAAATGGACCTGTACATGCCCCACTGAGAACATGCACCAGTAGTCCAGTACAATGTATCATACAGTGGACCAGTACATGGACTAGTACATGGACTAGTACATGGACCAAGTACATGCTCCAGCACATGAACCAGTACTTGCACCAGTAGTCCAGTACAATGTACCAGTGTAATGTACCAGTACAATGTGCCAGTGGAAAGGTTAGGTTTGGGTTAGGTTCTGGTTAGGGTTTGAGGGAGGCTTAGGCCCACAAACGATGATGCACTCGCACAGACCGACAAAGAAATTCAGAGAAATCCAGTTGACTAAGCTGGATTCGAACCCGGGACCTCACACATACGGCACCGCCTAGCAATAAGATGCGGCTGCTCTACCAACTGAGCTATCTCGACCTCCAGTGCGATGGACCAGTGCGATGGACCAGTGCAATGGACCAGCACAATGGACCAGTACATGGACCAGTACATGGACCAGTACATGGACCAGTACATGGACCAGAGCATGGACCAGTACATGGACCAGTACATGGACCAGTACATGGACCAGTACATGGACCAGTACATGGACCAGTACATGGACCAGTACAGATATGATCGATTGAAATTATGGTACAATTCAGAAATATGGACTTCAGAAATTCCTGGAAAAATGTGGTTTTTAACTTAAAATCGGTCTAGAATCAAAATGATTCCATGAAAACATATATAACTTTCCAGGACTATGTTAACAGAAGTTATGGATAGATCTAGAGAGGTTCATTGCAATAGAATGATTCCTTCCTTGTCAAAATATTGGTATATTGTCAAAATTTGACAAAAAACATGACATTTTCAGGGTCCGGCGATCTTTTATACCGTCATAGCTACGACAAAATGTTCAAAAAGGAAAACTAAGGGAGAATTTGGTCTTTCCAAATCTGTTTTCAGATTCTCCGTAACCTACCTAGAACCGGAGTGACGGTAGATTGAAATTATGGTACAATTCAGAAATACGAACCTTAGAAGTCACTGAAAAAATGTAGTTTTTGACTTAAAATCACTCTGGAACAAAAACGGTCAAAAGGAAATATATATAACTTGGCAGGATTATGTAAACAGATGTTACAGATATGCCCAGACAGGTTCATTAGAAAAGAATGATTCCTTCCTTGTCAAAATATTGATATATTGTGAAAATTTGACAAAAAACATGAAATTTTCAGGGTCCGGCGATCTTTTAAACCGTCGGAGCTACGACAAAATGTTCAGAAAAGGAAAACTAGAGGAGAATTTGGCCTTTCCAAATCTGTTTTCAGATTCTCTGTATCGTAATTAGGACCGGAGATACAGCCGTTTGAAGTTACGCTATCTTTGAGAAATGTGAAAAAACATCATAAATTTTTTGCTCGTTTTTTGACCTTGTGACCTTTACAGTGCAATGTAGGTCAATCCGAGGACCATGAAAATTTACAGGAAGCCTCTAGACTATTTTAACAAGTGTGCCTGCCATTTTTGTAACAATATCTTGATTCCTTCTATGTTAAAAAAAATTAAACGTCCAAATAGTAAAATATTTCAACATGTTTGACCTTGAGTTTGACCTTGAAAACATTTTCTAGGTCAAAATCAACATGATATTCTGAATCACAGTAGGTAACAAAGGGGGGGTCAGTCATACATTGTAACCCTGTAGGATCAATATTTCCCTGTCAAAAACGCCGAAATGTGTCATTTTTTAACATTTGTCGGTTAGCTATATTTAAAAATTTTTCATAAATCTGGCAAAGGAGGTAGACAAAACATGATTAGACATTATGAATAAACAGGTCAATGTTCATCTGTCACCCGGAAATCACGCTGATATCTCGAACAGAACATGGTGAAAAAAAATGCTGAAAATGGCACCTTTTCTAACTATTTCGGGGCAAATGACCTTGAAAAATGAGGTCAAGGTCAAACTTAAAGGTCTGAATGGGCTTATTAGGTGTATATTTGGGGGGTTTACTATGACATGTTAAGAGATTAAATCGATATTTCAAGGTCAAATTCTCAAGGTCACCGATTTTGGTGACGCGGTATGACTTTAAAATTACGTAACTCAAGAACCGGTACTGCCAATGAAAAATGAAGACTCCCGCAGGTGTCCCGTGCGTTCGGGCATGTAATGGCATCAACGGTATGTCTCTACGACTTACGGATTCGGCGGCACAGGGGTCAACCTCAAACCATGAAAATGGACTTTGTACAATGTGACCTTGACCTACTTTCATGAAAATGGGCCACACTGTGTAGAAATTGCCTGGGACATTTCCATGTACAGGAAAGTCTAAACCGGTAATAACCGGACGAGGTACATGTATTTGAAATATTGCGAAATCCGACTTTGAGAGGCTCTGTGACCTTGAAAAATAGGTCAAGGTCAAATTTTTCAAAATGATTCTCTTGTATTTTTGTAGGCTACGTATACAAATTTTTTGAAAATTTTCCGAAGAGGTTTATCGGGAAGAATAATAATAAATAATAATAATAATAATAAATAATACCGATTACAAGAAACTTCACCTATGTGTAGGTGAAGTTTAATTACCCCTTTTACTTTAACTTAATGTCAAGTGCTCTGGGATGTTGCCGACCAAAGGAATTTGATATTTTTTGCTGCCTATAGGCTCAATATCTACTGAAGAATTTGCTATACATGTATGAGCACTATAGCGATCTGCATGGAGGGCCTTGGGGCTGTTCCTGAGACATTGCTACGTCTCTGTAACATTATATCTCGTTTCCAACAAGTTGTATCATCAAATTGTATGAGACTAAGTCCTTGTATGAGATCTTGTTTAGCTTAACATGCGTTCTTGGACTTAGAAATATTGCTGAGCGTGGTAAGAACCCCGTGCAGAGCAGACAGTGTGACTGCAGTTTCAGCAGGCAGAGTTCATTGACCCGTAGGCCTATCTAATGACGTGACGTCACCAGTTTATTTACTGTTGTGCGCCATGACCGGTGAGGGCGCTGATCTAATTTAACATAGATGACGTCACATATAGTAAAATACTCCGAGTCCGACATCCATTTATTGTATCTGGGGTATATCCCTGTGTGGGTAGCTCTGTCTCCTACCATTTGAAGACCTCTGGTCTCTGCGCTTCGCTTCGCGCAGAGACCTGACGGTCTCCATTAATTTTACTGCAAGTTGTAACTGCAGAGGTTAGAATTGAAAAAACCAATGGCCAGATACATATCAGAAATTGACACTATTTTAGTTAAGTACGTATAGGAGAGATTATATATATTTAGGGGTTAATGCAAAATTAAATATCAAAACTCCAGACCTAAATAATAAAATCTCAAAAGCTTGGAATGGTTTACCAACTGACATTACTAGCACCTCGAACATCAGCCAACATGCCTTCTCCAGAAAGTTAAGACATCATTTTATTGCCTCCTATCAAGAATCATTTCATACCAGAACTGCCAGGTTTGCACCAGATAAAATTCTCTGAGCTATACTTTACTTGAGTCATTACAAAAACATTATATATATTATACAAAATTAAAATATGTTTTAAATATGAAAAGAATTGAAAAATTTGAATATGTTAATTGGCGACAGAACACTCCTTTAACTAGCAAATTATTATTAAAAACTTTCTGACATTATTTGAATAAAACATTTCTGTAAACATGATTGTCATTTTGATAAACTTGTTTATTATGTTATGTAATCGCATCAGTATACCATCTTCATCCCCCATCCCTCATCTCGTCATCACCAAGGGCCCATATCTTACGAGTAAATATTACTCATTTTGGACCCTGCAGTGGGGTTCCCCCGTGGCCTAATTGGTAAGTGCGCTTGTCAACTGGCTTTGAGGGCGTGGGTTCAAATCTCACCCCCGGCACTCACTTTAGTCCGAGCCCATGGGACTTTAAATGGAGGCGGGTTGTATCCAGTATTCTATGCTGGGGCAACTGAAAGACCCTGGGCATCCCTGAATTAATAGGGTATGTGCCAGACTCTCAGTCTTCTCATCTCATCATCATACGGTGGTCACCTGCCTCGATATAGCCCACTAAGGTGCTGCAGAGGCGTACAACACAAACAAACAACCCTTCAGTGTCATTGTTTTGAAATAATGCTTTATGTACTGTAATTATCTGTGTGTGATACTGAAAATAAACTCTCTCTCTCTAATTGGGCCAATGGGCTTTCTGTCAAAATATATCATACCTTTCCGCAATTTCATAGGCGTAGACTCGTAGTACATGATTATTCTTTCGGTATTGCTGCTACCCACACATCAATAAGAGAAAAATACGAAGGGAAAGACTTTTAGCACATGAGAAACAGGTGGGGAAATCAATTCAAATTGCTGTAACATACCCCAGTTGATGTCTACTAGGTAGATACAAGGACTTTCTCAATAAAACTTTCTTGTGAGGAACCCGGTTTCTTTGACGAGACTTAGAAGTTTACCAGCAAATGTTCCTGTTGACACCCTCTTTGAGGAACATGATATGTGCAGTTGACAGAGTCATCAATGGCCTTTCACGGCAGAAATCCAGCTCATCGAAATGTGAATTTGATAGCTTGTTAATGGCTTCTTTGCCTCCCAATAACTAAAACAACTTAAACAAGGCAGATTTCACAAAAAGTGCTCTTAAAAGGTACCTTAAACTTTCCAACCCTTTTGTTATCTCTCAGTTGCTTCCTGAAGCAAGTAAACCTATTACTAAGTATATCTGTGAGGTAATGAATAAATATCAATAAAATATTCCTCAAATATGTAGCTTTTTCCTCTTAAAAAGATACTTTTTATGCCTCATGAGGACAATTTTGGACGACCGAACTTACTGGTGATCAGACATGCTTACATTGGCACTCTGTGGAATCTGCTAAAACCAATTCAAGAAAATGTAATGGTATGTGATTGATAAAAAACATCTTGAAAATTATTTTGGAACCATTTTTAATTGTTTTGGTCATTATAAAACTTGAAAAAAAAAGGAAAATAAAAAAGACTGCTAATGTAACTCGATTCCGTCTCAGGACACTGAGGTTACATTAGCAACTTTTAGATGGAAATTTTTCTGTGTTCTCGCTACTTATGCCAATTTCAAACATGAAATTATAATATTTTATTGAAAAAGGTGTCTTATTTGCCTATTTACATCACCAAAAACATAAACGACTGGGTGTGGTACCTGTTTCTTTATTGCTAATGTAACTGCAATTTCGCATCCGTCCATTTCATAGTGTTACATTAGCAAAATGCGTACATAAAAATTATGTTAAAAAACGCATGATTAGATCTAAAAATGTTTCTGAACTGAAAGCCAGGTCTCCCAAGAGCAGGCCAGGGGTTGTACCCTGCTGGTGACTTCATTTATATTGCAGTAGGATCAGCATAAAAAATTCCGTCCTACATCATTCATCGTTGTTACATTAGCACAAGGCCATATTTTTAGCTACTCTGACCTACCAATCCAACAGAAAAGATTGTTTACCCATGATTTTATTTAATGGATTGACACAATAAAAGATTTAGATTTAAGCCTTCTTTTGTCCTGCCAGCTATCCTCAGAAGAAGCACCCTGAGAAAATCTGAGAATCTACGAATCGGTTATGTCTGGCCTTATTAGTATTGTGCTAATGTAACTTGTGGACAAGTTGTGGTAAGTCATTTTGCAGCTTTTTCGTGAAATCTGCCACAAGTCTCCGATTCCGAAAAACAAATCTGGGCTGTGTTCCTCACTGAAAATAGCTATCTCCCTCCCTCTGTCTGGCTGTGTCTCTATCTATCTATCTATCTATCTATCTATCTATCTATCTATCTATCTATCTATCTATCTGTCTATCTGTCTATCTATCTATCTATCTATCTATCTACCTCTCTATCTATCCATCCATCCATCTATCTATCTATCTATCTATCTATCTATCTATCTATCTATCTATCTATCTATCTATCTATCTATCTATCTATCTATCTATCTATCTATCTATCTATCTATCTATCTATCTATCTATCTATCTATCTATCTATCTATCTATCTATCTATCTATCTATCTATCTATCTATCTATCTATCTATCTATCTATCTATCTATCTATCTATCTATCTTATCTATATATCTATTTATCTAACTATCTATCTCGATCTATCCATCTCTCTATGTCTAAATGCAGAACTTTGTGTGCAAAAAAAAGCAACTCATTGAAAAGGTGAATTTTTCAGAATGTTTTTATTCTTATCTGAAAGAAAAATTAAAAAAAAAAAAGAAAAAAGAATTTCTTTCAATCTATCTACAGGTTATAATTCTTATGTGACAATTTTGAATATTATGAAGTTTTTCAGTGCACTGCAATTTTTTTGCACATAATTGTATAGACCCCTGGTCTATATATCTATTGATAGATTATCTAATTGATATAATAATATCTCCATCTATCTACACTATTTTATAGAGTATACAATGTTTCTTTCTAATTTCTATTGACTCTCAAGAACTTTCATACCTGGAACAAGTGACATATTTCTGGGAGAGAGAAGTCTATGTCAATTTAAATTGAATCATGAATCAGAAAAGGAAGTTTAAAGAAGAAAAAAAATATGTCATACTGCAAGCAAGTAGGGGAGAGTGGGGACCGATGGGCCGCTTGACGAATTATTGACCAAGGAGGCAAATCTGCTTCAGATACAGCATTAATACTGTGCACCCTTTTAGCTGGTGTAATTCGCTACAAAATGATATAAGATTCACATAGATCAACCTAGGGAGAAAGATGAGAAAACGCATTTACTGTCAAGAAAGATGGTGGCCCATCGGTCCCCAACCATGGGGACCGATGGGCCATGCCATGGGGTCCGATGGACCATGTCAATAACTTGCCAAATGGTGGAGGAAAAATTCGAAATTTGGTTCCAAGATGTTTTGTTGATCTGTCTGAGTGTATATGATATTTTTTAGATTGAAAACATATAGATATGCCCAGATTTTGCACTTTGAAAAAAAGATAAATTTTCACCGATGTCATCAGTTACTTTTTGGTAGTTATATTAAATCTATTGAGACGATATTTTAGCAGTACATGAACAGATGTATAAGAAACTGTATTAGAGAATTCCAGAATGATTGGTTCTTCGGTTATTAAGAAGAAAGCAATTATTTGATATTTGGTCGATACAGAAGTTTGGCTATCACCCTGACCATCAAAATCTTGCCTAACACCTCAAATTTGTTGATGAGCATTAAAAACTGAGTATAATTTAATTTTTTCTCCATCAATTAATCACTTTTGTCGACCATTTAGATTTTTAGGGAAAAAGTAAAATTTTTGATCGATCACTGTACTAGTATGCCACCTGTAGGAGAAATTTGGAATCAAAACAATAAAATTCATCAGTTGCCCTTCATTAGGTTATATTTTGGTAAAAATTTAATTGACACTCAAGATTACTTCAATGTCTAGCAGGGTTGTTATGTTTATTATTTCCCAAATACTAACTAAATTGAAAATTTGCGATTTTTATGAATATCAATTTTTTAATTTCCATCATATTGTGTTTTAGGCCATTACTGAGGCAAATCCATCACTGTAATTTGAGCATTCCTTCAAGTCCAAACTTAACATTTAAAGATGCAAACTGAAGTTCTATTTTGCTTTTTCCTCCTTATAGACTTTAATATCCAGCCCCGTGCCAGTACGCCACCTATGGAGAATCTCTAGACATAGTGGCCCATCGGTCCCCATGTTGGGTGGCCCATCGGTCCCCAAAAGCTTTCATAATATTTTAACCCCTCTATTCTGGAGAAAAATGGTTCTTGTTCCAAAAATTAAATGTGTAAATTGCCACCAATATATAGGTAAAATCATCATAGTAAATATATTGCCTCGAGTCTGCACACATTTGAGATATCAAACTTTTCGGGATCAGTAAAAAATAATTTTAGATGTTGAAAATTTTATTTTGCTCACTAAATGCTTGTGCTATAACTTATCGATCAGTCATCAATATGGGATTTATAGATGTGATAGGCAATACTAAAAATGCAAATTAGATCGAACCAAACGTTTTTGATGTGGAGTTAAGAGGGTGGCCCATCGGTCCCCATGGCCCGTCGGTCCCCATGTTCCCCTACTGCTAGGTATTCACTTTATACACTTTATAAATACAGGAAACGTAGACACAAGAGTACACTCTTACCGCAAAACGTTTTTATGTTATATATAAAGAACCCATGGCCTAAAAAAGGTTCTAAATATTTTAGGGTTCAATTGAATGGAAAAGGTTATAATATTATACTTGATGGGAAGGCCCTATAATAGGACCCTGTGTACCCAACTTGAAAGAAAGGGGTTCCATTGTGGGAGTTCAGTGTATTTGGATTATCTCAATGTTGTTTTTGTTTGCTGTTGGAACCATTTTGAGTAATGAACCTTTTAGGGTTCCTTATCTACACCAGCTTATAGAACCTCATATAAAATATTTTTGTTAAGAGTGTATGTAACCCTATTAGCTCCTATTTGATGACTTACTCTTTGCTATTTTCTCTGTATGCACAATGATTCAACAAAAAAGGACAATGCCCCCAGGAAGAGATTTCACAATAATAATATCACGTATTTAAAAATAACATTATTATGACGGTGTAACAATACAGTGATTTAATTGGCTGTCTCTGAGAAAACCATGCAGGTTGTACAGTAAAGTGAAACGTGGCCTGAGCCAGATTTTAACAAAATTTTCACCAAACGGCCTTTAAACACAATAATGAAGGTTGGTTAAGTCTGTTTTTCTATGATTTCAATTCTTCCTTGATTTTACCCCGCTTGAAAATAGGGTGTCAAGTGTGGCGCAAAATTCCTTTAACATGGGTTTCAATGGGAAAACATGCCAACTTTAGCACTATAGGAACCAGAGCGCAGCGCATGGTTTGAAAATTTTATGATGGAGGATGATTACACATGACTTGAATATTCTAAATTCACTTTTTGTAGCGTGGAACACTCCTTCATAAGCCAGATATAAGCATTTTTAGATAGCGGAGAGTGGCAAATTTCTTTGTGTTTCACAAAAAATGAAAAAATACAAAAAATTTCATAATTCTGCTAAGATTTGTCCAAATTTGACAATTTTAATGTCTAACTATATGTTTTAGACAATTCCGCACCTCTTGGGATGATTTTTATTTTGATTGGAGGTCAAGGTCACTGCCTAAGGTCAAGGTCAAAGTCAATTTTTTCTGTAATTTAATGATATTTCAAGATTTAGTCCCCGATATCTATCAAAATGTCCCATAATATAATGCTTATTCAGCATAAACGGATTTTGTAAATTTCTAGCTATATGTTAGTATCCTAAACTGTATCAAAAACCTGTATTTTTTAACCATAGGGGGCACTTTCAAATTTTTCGAAATTTCATAATTTTTTCAAATTGCTGATTAAATATTTTGAAGATGTCCATTGATCATTGTGCATTAATAATTCAGAGTTGAATGCAGTGCACGCGAAAGCAAAGTGATTTTGGTCAGACATTTTGTCTGACGGACAGGAAATTGTGGTCAGACAATTTTCATTTCAGTCAGACAAAAATTACTCTTCTTTTCGGTCTTTTCAAATTTTTCAAGGCACATCTGTAGCACGAGTAAAATGTTTTCATTGACCGAAAAATCAAAACTTGTCCAATTGTTAAACATGCTGTTTTCTGTCGTTGGGAGTTTTAATCTTCTATTCACGTCAACTTGAAACCCCAGGTTTAATAAATATCCATCACAATTTCTCCTGCTTCAAATCCTCAGATTCTTGTCTTCCCTTGCTGTTTTACAAAGGCAGTTCTGTATTTTCAAGTAGGGTAACAGTACTAACACTTCTGTGTAAAAAATCTGGATTGATAACCATAGTTGTGATTAGGTGATCACATAAATCAATTTCAGAAACAAACATTTAGTCAAATGCGAAATGGCACTGCACTCAGTGTTTAGAGTGTGAAGAACCAAGTTAAACTTTTACAAAGAAAAGAGAGTTGTGTACTGTTGTTGATTATAATTAGCTCTGACACTAATCCTTGTTGATTATCACTTTGTGTCATGTTTGGTCTGCTTCTGGTCCAGAATTGCAATTAAATCAATTGGGTGTCCAATAAAGCTCAAAACTAACAGAATTGCAATTCAAAGAGCTGCAGATTGGCTCACTTCACACTACTGCAAATTGCTATCCGACTGGAATTGAAGGGCTTGCTGATTGTCTAACAGACCTTGTGAAGTCTACAGTATTTTGCTGTCAGATTTTTTGTCTGACCTGGGACAGAGACAGGTCGGACATTCGGAAAAAATGTCGGCAAAAGCCGATTGTCCGACGGTTTTTGCGCGCACTGGTTGAATGGATTGATGCTATTGCATAAGAGTCAAATAAGGGATTCTGGGCCAGAAAACATACCTTAGAATATGATATGAATGTTTTCGGCGGCCATTATTGAAAATTTTGTCACATCAATTAATGTCAAAACTAATAGAGATAACCGAAAAGTTTTCGTTTCTATACCTATGTTTTCAGGGTCAAGGAATAACACAAAAACATTTTTATCATTGTATGTTATGAAATATATATCATATGTGTAATTTGGCTGACACAACAACAACAAAAAGTATATTTGCTGATATCTGCAGATGTTACAGAAATATTGGAATAATTCTTAGGTCTATACATATGTTTACATGGTCAGGGAATATGATACAGTAATTTTCCATGCTCTATAGAAACACTTTCAAGTAGGGGAGACCGGGGCACGTTGGTCCGATTCTTTATTTTTTGGCTGTCAACAGGATCTCTAAATATTTGAAAAATCTCTATACCGACTGACATAGATCTGAACATCTACACTACAGTTTGTCACATCAAGCAGAGGACAGATGTTTAGCCGGATATCTCAGCAACCAGAAGCCCTACAGGAGAAATACACATACCTATGTATAGCTTAGCTCTGTTATAATATGAATATCACATTTCTGTGATATTTTGGGGCTGTTTTTGTCCAATATTTGCCAATTTATGATAATTTTAGTCCAATTTCGCACAAAGTTGATATTTGTGACGCTGCCAATCTGACACGCAATGGGCAGATACGTAACAAAAGTTCACTGCAGCGCCACCCCATGCTTAGTTATAGTCAAGTTGGTATCAGCAGAACAACCAATCTCATGGTGTTGATTTTTATGGAATGTGCAAACAATGCTGAATTTCTGTTACAATGTGACATGTGACAAACTGTAGCCTTGTACCAAACCAAGTCAATCTACCTTCAATAGTTGTGGAGAAAAATAAATTTGAAATTTTCTTTTTATGGTCCAACATGCCCCAGACTCGAGGCACCTTGGACCGCCATGTGGGGCAGGTTGGACCATGGTATAAAAGTCAACAAAAGTAGAAGAAAGTGAGCAAACACCACATTTTATTCTCACAGACCACAACACACACTTGTGTGTCATTGCAGAATGATTATATCGGAATATTTATCCAGATAATTTTTAATACATCTTGTTTCAGCTAGAAAGGCTAGCAGATTAGTCAACTGAATTAATTTTACCCTCATATTGTACAGGAATGGCTTGGGTGCTCTATTCATGTTAGAAATTATGCAGCTGGCATTTTGCAGATTATTTTTTGTCAGTCAATCGAGTTTACAATGGTTCAACGAGCCCCGGCCATGCTCGTCCAACCTGCCCCATCCCAACCTCTTGCAAAAATGTGCATGCCTCGCTAAAAAGTTTGAATTTAAACTCGGGAAACTTATCAAACTTTACTTAAGTAGTGACAGTTTCAATTTACGAGACTTGTCTGACTTGATCCCCCATATTTTAAGAAGAGTAACCTGGCCATTGAGACTTGGAAAAAATCACTTTTTATGCTGAAAATCACGAAGCCTGAAATAGAATTTACACTTTTCCTCCAATGCTCACGAAATATTTTGGCCAAAAGGCATACCACTAAAGGTCTCTATTGAGGATTTGGATAACTGCCCATGTTTAAAAAAATATATATTGGGGATTGTCCAACGTGCTTGACGTCCAACGTGCCCCAAGGTCCAACGTGCCCCGAGGTCCAACGTGCCCCGAGGTCCAACGTGCCCCGAGGTCCAACGTGCCTTGGTCTCCCCTACACATGCAGTCATCCTTCAAATGCAAACAGTATCAAAACTTTTGCTTTCTACTATGCTAGTATAAAGGTGCACAGAATTGATTAGCATAGGGGAGAGCGGGGCACAGTGAGGCGGCAGGCACAGTGAGAAAAAGCCCGTAGCGTCTAGCTGGTACTGTTAACAGATCAACCCGCTCTTGTACAGAACAAAAAGTAGGTAAGTGAAAGACTGTCCTATATCCTGAATGCCTACACTGCATTTCTGGAGTGGAATTTCAATATTTTGGTTTTTAGCCAGAAAAATTTAATAATTTTGCTAAACAGCTTTTTGTTATAATTCCCAAGAAAAATGTTATAATGCAAATTAATTGCCAGGGATTCAAGCCGTGATTATTTGTCTTAGTTTAGTGAGATGATGAACCGAAATACAGGTATTTGGTCTGCAGGATTCAAAAATCTTATAAAGAGAGCTGTGTGGGGCACAGTGAGACAGTTTGAGGCGGGGCACAGTGAGACAACACAAAATACACACGAAACGACCTGAATATAATGCATAGCTGACAATTCACTATCAACTACTGACTTTAGTGAGTCACATCCAAAGGGAAGCATCAGAAAGAATTTTGATCAGTATGTAACAGGTGCGGCATGTTAAATAAGTCGTGCATGTGTCCTGTGCGATGTAATTTCGAAACATGCTCAAACAAGGACCTAAAAACTCACATAGCCCGCTGCTTTTATAAGAGTACAGTATAGTTTCTGTAGTTTCTGTAGCAACAATTGATAGAACAATTCCGCAGGTCCTGAGGATCGGTGGTTATGGCAGCAGGTTCCCTGTCTCACTGAGGCCCGCCTGCTGTCTCACTGTGCCCCGCCAACGGGTCACAGTGAGACACTTAACAAGCATGGACGTAACTCAAAATTACTCCAAACCTGTAAAAGTTAGGAACCTGAAACTACTGACCATATACCCAATGTCATTATCTATAATGTGGGCTGGATTCCATTTGTTACTGCCGACATTTTGGAACACTTGAAAATAAAAAAAGTGTCTCACTGTGCCCCGCTCTCCCCTACCCTTCACTATCATGTCTATCAATGACTGGTATTTTAGCCATGGCATATATGCCTTTGTGTCTGTGCTATTGCCTATCATCAGAAATAAACAGACTGTATTTTGTGTCAATAAATATACAAAATCAAAAGTACATGTTTGTTCAGTTTTAAATCCATGATCAGGCGAACAATTCAAGACAAAATGGAAAATATTATTTTTTACGGATGTCAAACTCATTTACATGCTAACATGGTGCATAAAAACTATTTGATTACAGGTCTTTGCAGATTAGCATACCAAATTGTAGCTGAAATCATTTTCGAACTGTTTATGTGACGTAGGCAGGCCACTTTGCAGTGGGCATTAACTGAGCCATAAGGAAGGTTGTTGATCACAGAACTGGCTTGCAAGGATACGGAGCGACCCTTTGACCTTTGCCAGATAAGACTCAGCTGATTTTAACAAAAAGCTCCTGTAGGGAGCAGGCCAACAATGACACTAAGATTGTATTAATTTCATCATTTTAATTGTGGTAAGGTCAAATATAACTTTTTACCACTCCATCGAGCAAGCAAAATGGTAATCAAAAGATATTGTGTAAAGAACAACAAGGTTAATAAGTTTTGTGACTTGCATTTTTGACAACAGCCACTCTGATTTTATTTGACACAAAAGCTTTGACTTGGCATTACTTGCCCAAGCGCTGATGGCACCACTTACCCCAAAATTATAGTTTAAGAGAAAAGCTGATGTAAAAAAAACCCCCTAAATCACACACTACAAAATACTTTATGTGTCCCATTTTCTATTGTGATATTGTCCAATTATCAATGCATGAATATGTGTACTTGAAAGCATATAGAGCATGGAATATGACTATCATAATCCCTGATCATGTAAACATAGGTATAGACCTAAGAAATATTCCAATATTCCGCAGATATCAGCATAGATACTTTTTGTTGTTGTTGTGGCAGCCAAATTACACATATATTACATAACATACAATGATAAATATGTTTTTATGTTATTCCTTGACCCTGAAAACATAGGTATAGAAACAAAAACTTTTCTGTTATCTCTATTAGTTTTGACATTAACTGAGGTGAGATAATTTTCAATAATGGCCGCCAAAAACATTCATATCATATTATAAGGTCTGTTTTCTGGTCCAGAATCCTTTATTTAGCTCTCATGCAATAGCATCAATCCACTGAACACTGAATGATTAATGCACAATGATCGATGGACATCTTCAAAATATTTAACCTGCAATTTGAAAAAATTATGAAATTTCGTAAATTTGAAAGTGCCCCCTAAGGTTAAAAAAACTGGTTTTTGATACAGTTTAGGATACTAACATATAGCTAGAAATTTATAGAATCAGTTTATGCTGAATAAGCATTGTTATTATGGGACATTTTGATAGATATCGGGGACTAAAACTTGAAACATCATTAAAATAAAAGATAAAAATGCCCTTGACCTTGACCTTAGGCAGTGACCTTGACCTCCAATCAAAATAAAAATCATCCCAAGAGGTGCGGAATTGCCTAAAACATATAGTTAGACACTAAAATTGTCAAATTTGGACAAATCTTAGCAGAATTATGACATTTTTTGTATTTTTTCATTTTTTGTGAAACGCAAAGAAATTTGCCACCCTCCGCTATCTAAAAAAGCTTATATCTGGCTTATGAAAGAGTGTTCCACGCTACAAAAAGTGAATTTAGAATATTCAAGTCATGTGTAATCATCCTCAATCATAAAACTTTCAAACCATGCGCTGCGCTCTGGTTCCTATAGTGCTAAAGTTGGCATGTTTTCCCATTGAAACCCATGTTAAAGGAATTTTGCGCCACACGTGACACCCTATTTTCAAGTGGGGTAAAATCAAGGAAGAATTGAAATCATAGAAAAACGGACTTAACCAACCTTCATTATTGTGTTTAAAGGGCGCTTGGTGAAAATTTCGTTAAGAACCGGCTCGGGCCACGTTTCAGCCCCCGCATGGTTTTCTCAGAGACAGCCAATTTTAAAATATGTAAACTACAGCACAGGTCAACATTTAAATATTCATTTTACATAATTGACCAAGGGATTTTTAAGACCAATTCCTATTTTCAACAATGGTGCTTTCAGGGGTTCTTAAATATAATCAGTTTGAGGTACCTACTAAATCAGTTCCGTAATTAACACGAAAGAAACCCTAACCCACACCTGTAGGCTACGAATTGCTGAGAAGGGGCAACAAATGCAAATGCTTCAGGAGAAATGACAAAAAAATCCTTTCCTCTTAAACTTGGTACTCTGTCCTTTAATAATTATATTTTACATACTTTTTTCACTTGAGGCGAAAGTATAACATTAAAAAAACACACAGAAAACAGCATTATACAGTGCTGCTTGTATGTTAAATGTAAATGTATAATGATTCTCCATGGGTGAATGCTAAACATCCCCAACTATAATAATCATGTGTATCATTTCTCAGGCCCCCACTGGAAATAAGCTATGAAGCTTTCATGGGCCATCCTAACATTTTCATCACTGTGCTGATACTTCATTTCCATTTCATTAAGCCATTTCTGGTTATTTCATAGCATGTTGCACATTCGTTGTATGTGTATTATCCGCCTATGAATTAGTTGAATAAATCAAATCAAACCAAAAAAATACAAGCAGCAAAGTAACTGTGTCGAAGGCATGTATTTTGTTCAATGCGCATAATAAAGATGTTAAATCTGTGATGCAATGTCCAATATTCTGTGCCCAAATTTTTTGATTAAAAGCCTTGAAAAGTGTGCTGTCGGAGATTCAGCAGTCAAAACAATGGATCCAAATTGATGCATCTTAAACAGAACAAAATGGTGAAATTGGACCAGATTTGAAGTACAGGTTCCCCATGTATCTTCCAAGAGTGGCACGATAGCCCATCTGTCCGTCGCGCATATTAGCAGGAATGTCGTTGCAAGTCGCCTGAAATAAGAATCATGACATGCACTTTACAGTCGGTCACTTTTATCTGGGCTAAGCAGTGGTGTAACTTGGGGGTCTCGAGCGGGGGAGGGGGGGGCACCTGGGGGGGCACGCGATTCTCTTGGGGGCACCCACTATACTAATTGTATATTTTAGCAAAAGTTGGAAACTTCATATGGGGGGCATCTGGTGGGGCACAGGTCCAATATCGCGTACCCCCCTGTGCCCCCCCATAGGGACGCCACTGGCACTAAGTGAGTTCAGGTTCCTGTTGATTTCTGCTTTCTGTGAGGCACAATCGCCCATGATTTGTCATGATTATACATTAGTATAGCAAACAATTATGCTGTTGATGATTCATGATCATGATACCTGTGGGATTGTAAGATCCAAAGTGATGTGTGAAATATTTTGTGGCAAAGGATGATTGAAACAGCCATCCAACATAGGCCCATCTGACCCGGCAAGAGCTGGATTCGAACCCAGGACACAGCGATTGGCAGCCCTGCACACTATGCCACTGAGCTGATCCTCCCTCGCCCCTCATGCCGGTCATGGAGCAGGAGGACTGGAAAATGATGATTGAAATGCCTCTGGGATCTAAAAATGTACTTACTGGTATGAGGGCAATATTATTGAAATGTCTATGTTTAAAAAATGTTCATACTGGTATGAAGGCAATATTATTGAAATTCCTATGTTTAAAAAAATTCACTTACTGGTATAAGAGCAATATTATTGAAATTCCTACTTTTAAAAATGTACTTACTGGTATGAAGGCAATATTATTGAAATTCATATTTTTAAAAAGATGTACTTACTGGTAGGAAGGCTATTTTTTTTTTAATTCTTATGTTAAAAAAATTTACTTGCTACTGGTATGAAGGCAATATTATTGAAATTCTTGCTTTTAAAACATATACTTACTGGTATGAAGGCAATATTATTGAAATGTCTATGTTTAAAAAATGTTCATACTGGTATGAAGGCAATACTATTGAAATTCCTATGTTTAAAAAAATTTACTTACTGGTATAAGAGCAATATTATTGAAATTCCTACTTTTAAAAAATGTACTTACTGGTATGAAGGCAATATTATTGAAATTCATATTTGTAAAAAGATGTACTTACTGGTATGAAGGCTATATTTTTTAAATTCTTATTTTAAAAAAATGTACTTACTACTGGTATGAAGGCAATATTATTGAAATTCTTGCTTTTAAAACATATACTTACTGGTATGAAGGCAATATTATTGAAATTCCTAGTTTAAAAATGTACTTACTGGTATGAAGGCAATATTATTGAAATTCCTAGTTTAAAAAATGTATTTACTGGTATAAAGGCAATATCACTGAAATTCCTATGTCTAAAAAAATGTGCTTACTGGTATGAAGGCAATATTATTGAAATTCCTAGTTTTAAAAAAATGTACTTACTGGTATGAAGGCAATATTATTGAAATTCATAGTTTAAAAAATGTACTTAAGTACTCATATGAAGGCAATATTATTGAAATTCTTATGTTAAAAAATGTACTTATTGGTATGAAGGCAATATTGTTGAAATTCATATTTTCAAAGAAATGTACTTATTATTGAAATTCCTATGTTTAAAAAATGTACTTACTGGTATGAAGACAATACTATTGAAATTCCTACGTTTAAAAAATGTACTTACTGATATGAAAGCAATATTAATGAAATTCCTAGTTTAAAAAATGTACTTACTGGTATAAATGCAATATTGTCGCAGGTTTGCCCAGCTGTGTAACATAACGGATTTCTGAATGAATGGATCATGTAGAACAGCGCTCTCTGATGGCTGCAATCGACTGATTAAATAAAATACAGGATCACAATTAAAACATACAACAAGTAATTATGTCAAAACTTTTTACACAAATCTGAAAAGGTCTATTTTATTCTTTTATGTACAGCGTTAGTGAGCAGTTTACTGGAATTAGCACTATATAAATGCCTATTATTATTCGCTTGTGAAGATTAGTCATCCAGGTATAATCCAAATAATCGAATGTATAAATCACTTACACTGGATAGAAAGTTAAACAGTCTGACAGTTTCAGGGACTATCCAGTCCCCTTCCTCAGAGTTGAATGACAGTGCTTGGACTTGTCCCTCTGGTGGTGGTTGTGGATGGATGTTGAAAATTTTTACAATATATCAAAATGATTTATAATGGTGCATGGTTTCTGCTTCCGTCATGCACTCTTAACGCAAAAGGTTCTCGATGGTAAAGAACCCACGTCCCTATGATGGAAATCTGTGCTCCCAACTGGAGAAAAAGGCTTTCCATTGTAGGAGTTCAGTGCCGCTCGATTATCTAGGTGTTGTTTTTGTTTGAACATCAGATAACATCACACTTCAAACCCTATAACACCCTCAGAAACATGCTGGTGCAACCTAAGGACAAACTGGCTAAGGTGAAGAAGCCCAATGTCATCTATGGGATTAAATGTGGGGAACCCAGCTGCACGGAAACTTACATCGGAGAGACATCACAACCTTTAGCCAAACGGATGTATCAACACCGTCGGCCAAGTTCTAGCGGCTATGATTCTGCTGTATATACCCATCTGCATGCCACAGGGCACCAATTCACCAACAAGGATGTTGTAATTTTAGACACTGAGGAAAACTGGTTCGAACGGGGAGTGAAGGAGGCAATATATGAACGAAGGGAGAAGCCAGCATTAAATCGACAGGGTGGTCTTCGCTTCAATCTCTCCCATGCTTGGGACAGGGCCATTGAGGGGGTGCCACAAGTTCTCTCTGCTAGGGGGCAACATCCATCCACAACCACCACCAGAGGGACAAGTCCAAGCACTGTCATTCAACTCTGAGGAAGGGGACTGGATAGTCCCTGAAACTGTCAGACTGTTTAACTTTCTATCCAGTGTAAGTGATTTATACATTCGATTATTTGCCTATTATTATTATTATTATTACAGCGCTTATTATTATTACAGGGCTTCTGAAAATGATATTATGTAATTGTAGTTAGCGCTATATCAAATAAATCATTTTCAATTTTTACAATATATCAAAATGATTTATAATGGTGCATGGTTTCTGCTTCCGTCATGCACTCTTAACGCAAAAGGTTCTCGATGGTAAAGAACCCATGTCCCTATGATGGAAATCTGTGCTCCCAACTGGAGAAAAAGGCTTTCCATTGTAGGAGTTCAGTGCCGCTCGATTATCTAGGTGTTGTTTTTGTTTGCTGTTTGAACCTTTTTAAAGGTTTAATAATGAACCTTTTAGGGTTTCTTATCTATACCAGCTTATAGAGCCCTTAAAGTTTCAATAGAAAACCTTGGTATTATCATAAAAGTAGGCTCTAAATATGAATATTCCATGTCAATGATAATAATCCTTTGAGGGCAATACGACCAATTTAATGTCAGATGCATTGATGGAACTTCCCATCAAAAATTGATAACCCCCCTTAAGTTTCATGCGTATTTTTAGTACCCCCACTTGACATAAAAAGCAATAAAAACATAGGCATACTGTTATACAAGGTCACGCGTACAGATTCGCGTCTTTTTATGGACTTTTGCGCATAAAAAAGTCTAGATGAAGTGAGTTCATACGCGTTTTATAACATTTTTTTTGTTGTTAAAATTTCTCACCCCCCTTTGGAAGTCTTGTCAAAAATTAATACCCCCCTTGAAACACATGTGAAAAGTTAGTACCCCCTCAGGCAAAATTCCCACCCCCAGTCATAAATTCTGGAGGGTCCCTTAGCAGGGTCACTGTGCAGGAGAGTGGGGGGGGGGGGAGCTGAGCTCCTTTGATAAACAAACTGGGGAGCTGTGCCCTGCTACAGCTCCCCAAATGGTCAGTAGTGAAATTACAATTATCATGTCACTTTTTCAGTCCTCCAGGTATATTTAACCAAAATATATTCTGGTGGCAGAATTGATTCTCTTTTATAAAAATTGGAATGGCATGCCACTGTTGCACCAGCCAAGAGATCTCCTGCCGAAAATTTTCTGTTTCCATCAGTGGTCAGGCGTATGTCAGCCGATGTCACAGATGTAATCTCAACGAGTCAACGTCTGATCGACCTCAGTTGATGTCAGGTGTCAACTGAGTTTATCTAAATTTCATTGTTTCGAAACTTACCTATTGGTATGGCCCTCCCTGGAAAGATAAAAATAGACAAAGGTACATGATATGATATAATTAATGCTTTGTCAGAAAAAAGGTTTTACATTAAAAGAATGAAATATGGACCAGCCAATTTAGCGAATAAATCATTACTTACCAGTCTGAGAGGCAGCCTGTTGAATTAGTTTAATCTTCTCCTGATCCGTCATCTTCTCTGGGTCGGCAGATCTTCCAGTAGCAAATGTGAGAGCACACCCCGGCTGGCCCCTTCCTCCATTTGGGTAGAAGTCTACATGCCCTCGTGGAATTAGCGAACCATAAATGACTGAAAAATAGTAACATTTTCATAAAAAATTAGATTTGATATTTGAAAAGAACTCTAACTTACACTCAGCACCATTTTACTCTTATATTGTTAATTGTAGTTAAGTTTGTGTACTGGATCTCAACTACTCTAGTTCAGTCCAACTTGTATCTATATGGTGTTTAAACTCCACTCAAATTATTTGTTATTGCTTCCAAGGAAGCTAAATGGTAAAAGTGTTACATAATAAGTCCAGAGTTTTCATTTAAAAATGATTGAGAAACAAATTTTCTCCACACACATGATGAAGTTTATCAAGCTGGTGGCTCCCTCGCATGGTGAAATTGTTCATATCCATTGGAAAAGCCTGGGATTTTTGAAAACAGGGGTAGGCTCACTCGAAGGCTCCTGGCTCAGCCAGGAATAATGCCACTGAACTACAAATACACACATGTAAGGTCGACATGTGTGGCTATAATTCGGCCAACTCTCATAAAAATCAGCGATGGAATCTTTGAGATATTCAATTTTATCCAGAGGCGGACTTTTTTTTGTTGAACTGTTATATCTAACCGGTCCAGAAATTGCAGTCCGTAACTGGTAGTCTTTTACCGGTGATTCAGAAGTGGGAGTATGCAGGACTGATGGTCCAGAATTTGTCCTTTGCGCATGGCACCAGCTTAGTCCAGGAGACAAGTTGATCGATAGGTCTACATGCTACATTTATCAAACCGGTCAAATAAACTATTGTCTGTTTCTATATAACTTTATTTAAGAAACATTTTGATCACTTTATTATTTCTAGGTTTAATTTTTAAAATGTCTTCAACATAAAAAGAAAACACCTGCGTCCACTTTACCATCTTATTTAAATGGTTTTCAAATACGAAATACAATAAACTTTATTTTATGAAGCAACACAGATGCAAAATTTAGAAATAAATTTTAAAGCGGCACACATGGATCAAAATTTGACGCAGTAGTTTTAAAAAATCCATGTTGGTTTTGCATTGAAATTTGGTTTTTCAAAAAACCATTTTGAATCTAAAAAACCAATTTTGTCTGAAATTTTTTAGAGTGCAACACAAATATTTGGGAACACTGGTAATAAAAAAAACACATACTATCAGTGTGAATCACATCAACATTTGTGGCGGATGCCTGGGTGAGGCCAGCGCTCTGAGGGAACAACGGACCAGAAGGATCCAAGCCTGAAAACAAAACAGCTTTAGAAGAAAAAAAACAATAACAAAAAAAAGAATGATCTTTCATGAGTATGTCTAGATAGCTGTAGGTCATTAAGAAAGATATATTCAAGTGTTCAGGAAAAGTCAAAGGTCAATGACCTGAACTTTCTGCCTCAAAAAAATAATAACCTCAGGCAGTTTGGCTTGTAATCATTATTACGTACAGTGAAAAAGAGCAGTTATACAACGTTTTGAAAAACATGGGCTGCGCTACAGCAAACCTTCAGTGAACAACTTCACAACACCATGTGTGGCATTCCATTGTGCTGAATTTGACCTGTTTTGATTTAGATGACACATTGCAGAAACATTACATAGGCCTCAATGCTGTATGCAGCATAAACAAGAATCGTATGATTCAAAGCAGGACATGTTTTCATACTTGTGAGAAGTCAAAGTGCCTGTGGCTTCCAGACTGATAGACTCAAACATTGTGAATGAGGATATGATGACTCAGTGCATTGAGGTAAAATGTATTTCCATGAATAGGCCAAAAGTTATAGCAACCAACCAAACCTACTTTTTATTCTGTCAAGCACTAATATGATCACCAACAGCAATGAGCTAAGGGGGTTTAAAAAATATATAAAAAAATTTTTGGTCAGATAAATAAATTCTTTTTGGACAGTCTTAAAATAAATAATTTCTGGAGGGGGCATTTCTTAATAAGGCAATGCTTGATTTGAGAATGAATATTCAGGGACTTTGCGCGCTTGAAATAAATAATTATGGACGCCGTTACCGAGAAATAAATAATTTCCCGCTGAGGAAAACTCCAAGCCCCCCCCCTGATTATTAAATGGTCACCCTAATTGCTTGAATTTCCATGACAATTACTAACAACAACATATAGTACCCACCAGTTATTCTGTCAAGCCTAATTGCAGCAACCATTCTTGAAAACCCACACGCGTGAGCACCCAGACCGTGCCCAATACACCAAAAGAAGGGATTGACGTTTGTTGTGGTTGGTACCATCCTCAACTGATTCACCAATGATCCAATGTATGCACCGATAGACTGGGTATTAGCAGCAGCAGTGAGGTATGTCAAAGAACTTGCACCGGCTTGCCAGTCTACAGCGATGACGTTGTTATCCGCCTGGGGAAAAGTTTTATATTCATAATTTTATGAATTTGCATGTATAATACTTACTAAAAGTGCAATGGTAAATATTTTGAGATAATGTATATGTAACGTGTAGTCATGAAAATTTAAAATTGCATTAATTTCATCAATTGCTAGTACAATATGTAATACATAAAATAATTACTAGGCCTAACAGTAAAAAATCTGTACATACTCTTGCCAATATAACTCGGATTAGCTCTTGGAAGTCGCTATTGAAAACAGACTGTCTCCATCCGTGAACGATAATTGTCGTTGGTCTGGCATTTGAAAAAGTTGTTCTAAAATTGTGAAATAGAAGAAAATTTCAGCATGCAAATAAAATTGTCAATGTCAAGTGAATTTTTGTTTGCAAAGGGTCTGTCTCTACAATTTGATATCTGGGTCAGTTAGTATGTAAACTTGTCTATTCTATATTATTATATCTAGGCCTAGTTGTTCTATTTCCTCCAATATATGGGTAACTGACTAGCGCAATATAATAGGGGGAATGGGGGCACAGTGAATCAGTCAAGTTTAGTTATGCACTGTAAAATTTGAAATTTTGAGTTAGCTCAAAGGATTGAGTGAGATGGTTGCATAATTTGTTTGAGCCATGATAGCTTGCCGTTTTGAGTTATGATAATCTTTATGTTGTTATAACTTGCAAACAACAAGCTATGTTGCTCAAAGGAATTTTGCAACCATCTCACTCAATCATTAAGCTAACTCAAAATTCAAAATTTACAGTGTGTCATATCTCAGTAAGTTACAGTTTCAGTTTCATAATGAATGCATTGCTTCAATGAAAGGTACAGATGTCCACTACACAATGCACACTGTTAAAAAAAAATACTGCCCTAGATATTTGAGATATTGAGTGAAAAAGGTCGAGTGATTCACTGTGCCCTGCCAATAAATTCTGGAGGGTACAGTGAATCGATGCTATTTTGTTATAAAAAATTAAATATTCAATATATATGTTTACAGTGACAGTATGATGACACAACATTTCTAAGCATATTTCCTGTTAAGACTGCCTTGCAGGACAAAAAAAAATACAATGTTTAGAATTTAAGCACTCAAGACATTTGTAGTCGCTGGTGCATAACCAAATTTTGGCTAAAAAAAATACACTTTGCCTAATACTGAGACAAAACAGTACATGCTTCATCAAATATCTTCACATATTCATGTAGGTGTCCCTCAAAGTAATCTTACAAATCTGACATTTCAGAAATATTGCTTATCAGCATCCTGAGAAATCCACTGATTCACTGTGGCAAGCGATTCACCTTGTCCCCATTCCCCCTACCCATTGAATCCTCATTTCTATTCTACTTTATTATATATAATTGTTCTGTTCTGTTTCCTCCAATCTATAGGTAACTGACTAGCGCAATGTAATACTCACGGAATCCTCGTCAGGGTAAATCTTGTCCCTCCGGCATTATTCTGAGTGTAAAGCGTCAGAGTAGCAGCGTAATTGATAGGGCAATCAGGGAGAGCTGTGAAGAATGTGCTCCTGCTGAAACACACTGCTGTTCCGATATCTCTGCAGCATCTAGACCCTTGCAGATTACTCAAACAAGCCGACCCACTGGAACCAAAAATACATAAATAAAATTTAGAGTAAATAAATTGAATGGTAGCATCCAAAATATGAAAGATCAGTAAACTGCTGCAAAGGAGTTAAAATTGTAAAGAAAAAAAACAGGTCATTTGATCTTGGACAGCACTTTCAGTCATCCTTCATCTCATTGCTCTGTCCTCCTCCTGTCTTAATTAGCCTGCTAAGTGCATGAATACAGGATGCAATGCCCAGATCATCCATTCACCATCCTGTTGTCTGTTTGACGTTCAAAGCTTTTGCCCCAACTAAACCGGTTTTGCAGATGTGGTTAAATACATAATATTTAAATTTCCCTCTCCCAGTACACTACCGCTTCGATACTTAAAAAATGGCCTGTAATATCAAATTTCCACTTTAGGGAACGGCATTAGGTCCAGCAGACCTTTTTGCAAAAATTGCTGCATGAAGCTGTGAAAAGGACATCATTCTTGACCAAAGACTATCCAGCATCAACTTCAAAACGTCAAATTCTGATTACGCTCATCAATTCAAAGTATAGGTCAACACAAGACTTCTAATTAGTTTTGTGGAAAGAAAATGTAATATAACAATGGTACTTACTGTTGTGTGAGGCCGGCTATAACGCAGATCAAAGCGATCAATCTCGAAATCATGCTTTCGGAAGAATCTTCAAAATGATATGATTATTGCAACAACATTAGACTCCAATTTGAAGACTAAATGGTGGACAACTCTGAATAACTTTATTGTGTCTGAATATATACACAAAACGTGCCAGTTTGGCCTCTTGATAGTTGCCTTTTTTCAAGCCTTTAAGTAATATTGTTTGCAATTTTCTCACATTAATTTTCTGTCAATTGGTCACTATACCTTTAGGCCTTTATATAACATTTAAAATATATATGCGATAATGCCCATGAGCTGGTTAAAAAACGAAGTCAGTTGAAGACATTTCTAAGACATCACAATTAGCCTAGAGGCATAGCTGGTCTTGTTTCTTCTCAGCCCAATAAAAGGACAGGTTAAGATCAAGAAGTTCAATCTACTGTTATATTGTGCACAAGGAATATTACATCATAATTGTCTATATCATACACACATATATTTTTATATTGTGTGCATCCAGGATTGAGCCATTCATTTGAGTGGGCAGCACCTAAAAAGAGTTTTTAGCTCTGCTCGGAAATTTTTCCCAGAGAGCAAATAAAGATAGAAGTTTATAGAATGGTTAAGATTACGGCAGAATAAACTGAAATAGAAAAGAGTCATCATGGCATACGTTCGTTCGTCGTAAATATAGTAGACACAGATAGGTAGGGATAAAATAACGTAAGTTACGGAAACTGTGATAAGAATAATCGTCATGCTTTGGTTAGTTTTTGCTGCAGACCCTGCGGTACCTTGGGTGGCCTCGGCTCTGGTTCTTGCAGCTTTAATAAGGGTAGATATGATGATGATGTTACATATTAAGATGATGCAGAACGGCAAAGCACTGTAAGCGACAAAATCTATGACGCTATGAGCATCAACAAACTTTTGCCAAGCTGGAGATAATTCCTTCAATCGACAGTAGTAGTCGTCAATGTAGGAGTCGTACGTCGATTCATCAATCATGAAGAAGACACTGTTTTTGAGAACCATGAACAGAGCAACTCCGAAAAGTATGTAGATAACTCGTCTTTTTGTGACAAGAGTTTTTACTTTATGAGGAAATACAACGCCGATCAACCGCTCAATAGAAACTAAAGTCAAAGCCCATGCGGCATTGTCTCGACAAGAGTAAACTGTCAAATTCCATAACTGGCAAGTTATATTTGTCAGTTCAAGAGTCTCTATCTTAAAATGTTGTTGCAGCAAAGATGGAATAAGGTCAAAAAAGAGCAGCAAAAACTCGTTAACTGCTATGACACGAAACAAAAATGCAGTCACAGAATCTCTCATAGATCCACGGGAAAACACAATAAATGATAAAATATTACCAGTCAAGCCAAATACTAATAAAAATGGCTCACCATATTTCAAAAAGCTTTGTGCTAAATAAAAATGGTTAGGTATGGCTCCGTTAATTGATAAAGTTGATGCTCTTGGTAACAAGGTAGTTATTGATGGGTCGTCTTCTGTGTATGTGGTTTCCATCATGGTTTATATTGAAATTAAAGTGATGATTATCGATACCGCTTCAAGGGAAAGTTTACCAAGCAAATCAACAGTAATTATTATTTCCTTTTAACATCGAATTACAACCGTTACTGGAACAGCTTGATATTTAAGAAACCAAAATATTGTTAGAATTGAAGATTCCTTACTTCAATTTAAGGTTTTTACTTTTGCTTCACTGTAATATAAATAAACCTTTGTTAATTCACCTTATAAGATGATCCAACAGCCCAGACAGTGAAGCATCTTAAAGAAAATTGCATATGTCCACTTTAAATTTACGTCCATATAATGAAAAAGCATGCAAGAAGTGCCCTAAATTGGTGCTTGACGCTGACTTGAAGTCTGACTTAACTTTAATTTCAGTGGAGCATTTATTTAGTGCCTTTATACTGCTGATACTGATGGCTAAATTGTGGTGGCCATGAGTCTCAGGTTACCATCTTCTTCAAGGCAAAAGTGAAAATAAAAATTAAATTAATTATCAATCTGAAGATAAAGCACCAGCTGAGTGATATAAAACTTATTAAGAAACTTTTCAGAACTAGTTTGTCCAAAGCAATTTCTAGGCGTTCCTGCAATAGAAAATCAACACCACCCAATGAAACAGGATACCATAACCTTGGCAGGAAAGCCTAAACAATTGCATTTGAGAAACTTGGAAGGCAAATCAAAAGACATCCACCCTCAATGTAAAGAGTGGGGGAAAATCAGTATAATGGACCACATGAGGAAATAACAATCAAAGAGATATAATGGGTCCATTATGGTTGGTTAAAAAGCCAAATGAATCATTTAAAAACCAGTTTGGTTGATAAGGGTATCTTAGGGTTTCATAATAAATCGCTTTGAAGTTTACAAAATCAGTCAAAATTTAAACAGTTTTATAAAAAAAACCGTCATGGATCTGCAATTAACCAATTTCGAATTTGGAGAGTTTTTGTGAAAAACTAGAGGGTCCCCCATACAAACTGTCAGCAGTGTGCAATCCACTGCAGTTGAGTGCAGCTCTTCTCTCCTCCTTTAATCACAATGTATACATGTTTTTAATTACTACTATACTGTGTTTTTATCTGCCTTTTTAAATAATTTTTATTCAGTTTAATTGTTTTTTTATAGCCCCCCCCCTGATTCATGAAAAATGTATTTTTCTGCTGGTGCCTCCACTCTCCAGTTAAAGCTCCAAGATGCACTTGTGCATGAAGGAGGCCAACAGGGGGTGTACCAAACGGAGGGGGCAGAATTAGGAGCATGGAGCCACGGACAATCATGACAGTGGACAAATACAGTGAAAATATGACAGCTTTTTTCTAATTTATGGAAATGTAGGGGCTCTGATATTGTATTTTAAGGTCTCAAACATTGGACAATGTTGTCCTGGAAAACATATTGATAGGGGAACATTGAAAGTGGGCACAGGATGAAGCAGCACTGTCTAGAAATTTTTGGAAAAGTGTGTAAATTGTGTTAGGCAAACACTATAATATATATATACATTATGCACTGCAGTACTGAGACTGCAGTAAATAATAATCACAATTACCAGTTGCAATTGTACAGTTTATGAAGGTTTTGTGCAACCCAAATTAATATTTAAAACACCATGTGTCCAAGTTCGTTCACATCTATGAATTTAAGGAAAAGCAATACTTAATTTAGCAATTTTGGATTAAAATGATAGATTATACATGTATAAATCCAGTTATGGATATTTGTTAAACCTAAAAAGGGTGTATATTATGGTTACTGTTGAACAATCCTTTACAGGTTTGTTAATAGACCACAATTTTTAAAAAACCACGATAAAAAGGGTGTATATTATGTTGTTTGTTGAACAATCCTTTATAGGTTTGTTAATAAACCACGATAAAGGTGTTATAGGCCTATTATGCCGAAGATGATTTTAAGATTGTGGTTTTTTTAACAACCACATCAAGAGGTTTTGAAAAACCCAAAGGTGGATTTACATTGGGGAAAAGCTTTTAATAAAAATGTAGAGTGGGTCAGGGGCAAGAAGCCCGGGTTAGGTGAGAAGCCCCCCCCCCCCGGGTTATTTCTAAACTTACATTTTTGGTGCTTTTTCTTATTGATATATGCTAGAGGCTTTTTAGGTGATGTCACAAATTTTCAAGGCATTAAGCACCAAAGCATAGTCGTAATTAAAGAAACAAAAAAAGATGCGTGGTTTTTGTAACTTTGATTAATTCTTTGAAAGTGGTTGTCAGAAATAACTTGGGAAATTATTAAAAGTATATTGGATATCTGCATTGCTTCCCTTTATGACCATCACATAAATATGATTTGGATCATGTTTTTTGCATTTTAGCTCAAAATGTAGAGGTCAAATTAAAATATGTGGGTTTGGGGCGAGAGGCCCCACATGGTATTGGGCATGGGGCCCCCTTCACTGAGGCCTCAAAGCTGCTTCAGGAACCATTTAATAATGTTTACTTTACCTGAAATCTTGATAGAATAGCTGATAGAAATAGAAAAAATTTTGGCCGAAATTGAAAAAGGCAAAAAATAATAAAAAAATATATGTATGAACAGAAAAATTCTGAAATTCAGAAAAAGTGAATAGAATGCCTTGAAAATGATAGAAGAACCCCAAGAAATAACTTTCAAGTTGAATGCGCTCGCAAAAAAATTTCCATAGGATTATAATAGGGGGGCTTCTTGCCCGATGGGTGGGGTAAGAAAGCCATTTTAATTTTTTTACAAAAAGGGCCGTAACTCCTTTATTAAAATTGGTAGACATTCGTTTCACTAGTTATAAGTAGAGTTAAGTGATCCCTTCCTGACAGCATAATCATTCAAATAATCGAGCACAAAAAGTAGGTCAAATCGCTCCTCGAATTTAAGGGGGGCTGTATGCCCCGCGCTACTCTATTGTTTTATAGAGGAGCATCATATTGGAACAAGTTATCATGCATTTATTCATGCCAAAAAAGTGCAAACAGGATACATAATTATTAAATCAGAATTATCAAATTTTTTACAGATGAAGACTGTAAATCAGGCAACTGCAAATTTACAAGTCAAGTTTAAAAAATGTCACGCATTGGACTTGAACCCCAAACCTAGAAAATTACCAGGTAGGCCTTCTGATCACTAAGCCACAGACGACTTGACCCTCTGGTAAAAAAAACACAAAAAAAACCCACAAAATTAGATCGTAACAATTATGAAATCTTAAATTGAGACAACATCTGGTAATATCTCAGAGTCTTTTTTTGAAATTTCTTTTGTTGTGCTTTTCATAATTATCCTCTGTAACAAAGGAATAAGCAGTATTAAAAGTCCTCCGAAACTTTGAAGGGCTCCAAAGATCCAGAAAAGTATTGTGGAGTTTCCTGTTGAATCCAAGACAGCGCCTGTAAATACAAAAAAAAGGAAAGAAATAACAAGTCTGCTACAGTACATCCAAAATAAAGTACAACTACCCATGAGGAAGGACGAATCAGCCAATATTTTACCTCTTCACACCTTTTGGCTTCCCGTGAATCACTTTCTACCTTTACCTACTTGAAAATAAACTCAGCAACATTAAAAACACACTATTCTAAAAAGGCATAAAATAGTACTTCCCCTCAAAATATCAAGATGAAAGTTTGCGCAATCTTAGTACTTGCCATCAGGTATATTCACAAAAAATTTCAAATCTCTAAGAGCAGTACTTTTGAGTCATACAGTGTATTAAGTCGTCGTGGATACTGTCAAAAATGCAAGTCACAAACTGCACTTCAATACAAAATGCACAATTCGAAATAATGGTTTTGTGGCATACTGGATGGGATAAATCTTATGAAATTTTCACATAACTGGTGCAAGACTTCCAAAAGAGGTCCCATGGAAGTTTTTGACAAAAAAGTCATTGATAAAGCAGATTTTGAATTTAAAAACTCAAAATTTACGAGTTAGCATCTTCAAATGAAGCATGTGAACCAGAACTGTTACATAATGGGGGTTTTAAGCATGCCCAGGGTAGAAACACACAGACAGACAATCATTCCATATCAATTGTCTCAAATATCTGAATAAAACATCATATTTTAAGGTTTTGACAAAAGCCTCCAGTAGGGGGCGTGTCAGCATTGACACTTAATTTTTATTAAATTCATCCTCTTTAATTTTGGTTGGGTCAAATATCCCTTCTCCCTATCTCATCAAGCAAGGAAAATTATAAACTTTACTGGCATATCAAAAAATTTTGTGGAAAGAACAGCTAAGTTGCTGAAATTAATGATCAGAGGAAATTGAAATTTTGTGACTTCCATTTTCGACAGTGACCACGATGATTTTATTTGACACACAAGTACTGCACTTAGAGATTCGAAATTTTTCGTGTATATACCTGATGGCAACTTCTAGAAGTGTGCACATTTTCATCTATATATGGCCCCTATCTTTACAGAAAGATTGATACTTTGAGATTTTTTAATCAGTAGGAGAGCCCAAATCAAACTAAAGTACTGCTAAGATTCTCGATGAACTCTTAAGAGAGAGGTAAGAACCATTATCAACCACAAAATAAATTACCTGCTATAGGATGAAGGAGAAAATTTCCTATTCCCATTGCGCCAATAAACAGGTTACTGGCTATTTCTATGTTTTCAAGTCCTGCTATATCCACAAGAACCGCTCCAACTATGCCAGCATAACCAGCTTAAAAACAAAAATGAAATATCACATTATTATGGCAACACATTGCGAATAAGTGAACTTTTCAATTCTTCAAGATCGTTGTTTATAAATAACCAGACAACTAAAATACAAGTTTTAAAAAAAACACATACCACAGCTTATTCCAAAGATAACATGAGGAATAACTAGCAATGGAAATGTCGTGAACTGTGTTTCCAACATTCCTGATCCTCCAGCAACAATGGCGCATGCACCAAACATTATCGTCCTGTTAACTTTCGGACTATCTCCAATGAATCCTGCTATTGGTCGGAAAAGTATTCCTGCCAGACCCATGACAGAGATCATTATAGGTATATATTGTCTGTCAATATTTAAATCCTCTGCCCTGACGGGTGTGTATATGAACATATTCATGTGACCAATATGAACTAAGGCCACTCCAATGTAGAATATACATAATGGCACAAACTTTTTTAGCTTTGAGCAAAATATTTCACACTGATGGTCAGATTCATTTGCAAGTGAGTTGGATTTTGTTCCGTTTGCCGAACTACTAGTTACGATGGGAGATTTCCTCAAGATGGCAGCACCCAGCAGTCCATTAAAGAATACGCCCCCTAGCACAATGAAGGTTCCTTGCCAAGAATACAAGTCAATCAACCATCTGACCACCGGAGGCCAAATAAATACCCCTATACTCATTCCACTCATGTATATTCCGCTCGCTAAGGAACGTCGTTTGTCGAACCAGTGCTGGATTATGACCAATCCTCCCGTGTGAAAGAACAGGAAACCAATACCTGAAATTATAAAATTTTTTGTTTTCAAAGTGCCTTTACCAGCATTAATTCACAGACAATTTCATAATTGTAGACGCTGAGCCTGAATGCAATTCTATAGGGAAAAATTTCTTGATGTCACTTCTCCCAACAGAATACATGTCCTAGAAAAAAAAAACATCCAATCTCAGTGTCTACAATTATGAAATCATGTGTTAAGTAAGGTAAGCACATTTTTACCCAAGAATTGAGCAAACACCTTATTTCAAAATATAGATAGATAGATAGATATGGATAGACATGGTAACTTGGTAAGTGCAGCCCTCTGGAGCTGGCTTATTGTTCCAGATAGAACCAGACAGTTGATGCTAAATCATATGTACAATATCTATCATGACATCGCACCCTCATATCTATGTAGTCAATTCACCCCTCTCATAAGATCGTATTTAACACAGGACATTCTAAATCATGCTTTGTAACTAAATCAGCTCATGGCATTGCAAACAACAACCTCTCAATCATCGGCTGCAAAGAATGGAACATCCTGCCAGAAAACATGCCAAAATAAAGACAGTTTTAAACGAATGATTAAGCAATACTTAAAGGCACAGGCACACTTTCGAGAAAGAGACATTTATATCCATCATTAATTCCATCAACTACCTGTCATATCCTTATTAATTCACTTTATTCTCTTATTTGTATAATGTATTGATGACATGATTATGAGATTTTTGAATGCTTGCCGCAGGACCACATTGGAAATAAGTTTCTATTTTTATGTGTTATCCTGGCCAGTCATGGCAAATAAAATAAAATAAAATAAAATCTAAGCCCTCAACATGTTACACATTTACCCCATGTGAGGGATCTTTTACTTGCCCAGCACAGACACTGATACAAATACCTTCAGCGGGGCAGGCGGGCAATTAAGCCGCTTGGCTAACCAGCTGCGAATAACTCAGAAACTATCAGGCTTAGACCCCATATATGTGTATGATACATGAATATATAAACTTGGGTATTGCGGAAAATTGACACTATTCCTGTGTTTATAAGGCATATTCATATATCTCTGATTTTGCAACAAAAAAACCCCATGAAACAGCCAAAATAGGTATTTATTCGTATTTGTTCTAAATATGTGATGAATGATAATTATCTTACTCATTGAGGATACAAAAGGAATAATTTGTGGGTATTTTAAGATCCCAATCTTGTCTCTACCTCTTTTTTTATCTCCTTTTATCACATGTTTTTCATGTAGATGTCTTTCCCGGAAAATCAGGTTTGCCAAAAATTAGCATTTTAATCTTGTGTCTACCTCTTTTTTTTCTCCCTTTGTCCCATGTTGCATGTAGAAGTCATTCCCGGAAAATTATTTTCTTTTTTTTTGCCAAAAATTTGCATTTTTTAGCAAAGAAATGCTCATTTGGGGTATAATTATGTTCGTACAATGCATCTTAAGTGTACAACGTGTTGTTGTAAAGGAACCTGACCTACTCTGAGTCAATTTAAAAGCATCCAATCCAATCCATTATACAAACATGTAAACTACAAGAATTCTTCAACAAAAGCTTATATTTTTACATAATTTTGCCATTTTAAATATCAATATCTAGAAGGAAAAATGTGAAGCTTGTTTTTAACTGAACTCTACAAGATAACATACACTCAACAGCAAAAGAAACGCAACACTTGATTTTTGCTCATATTTTTGCAAATACACTTTTTTGGCCAAAACCAAATTAATGGCATAGATTCTATGGTCAACAAGCATAATCGTGCCAAAAATTATTCAACTACAACCATTTCCTGGCTTTCTCTGGTCCGTTTCATCAAATTTGAGTTTTTGCAAAAAGAGACACCTTATATATATACCATCAACTTATAGCGGGGCAGATTTGTCATGAATAGGGGAGTAATATTTCATTTATACATAGAAGCATGAAACTTGGCACATCGTTTAAAAACATCTAAAAGAATAAATTTAGATAGGGAGCCACTTCAGATTTGACCTGGTTGCCCCATGGCAACCATTTTCCAAAATGGCGGATAATTCTATCATTTTCCTGCTTTCTGTGAAGAGCCTACAGTTTGACCTTATGAAAACAGTGGTCATTATTTCTTCTGAAGATATAAAAAACACTTTCAATTGATTCCTCGGTTGAACTAAGGAATTTTAGGGTGGTTACTAACCAGGGTGGGCTGAAAAAAACTTTTTTTGGAATTTCAATATGCCAGTGGTATAGAAAGTTGGCTATGGCCAAAAAATGATATTTGGTGCAAAAAAAATTTTGTGGCATGCGACTTGTGCCGGGCCACTCCGGCTTTTATGAAAATGCATATTTTCAGTCATTTCGCAAGCTTTTTTTGACCATGTTTTGGCCTGAGTCAGCTTCCTTTGTTTCAGAAGGCTCAATGGCATACTTAAATCTTCTATGAAGGTCATTTTGGATTTGAAACACCATAATCAGGTTGATTATATTTAAGATATAGCCATTTCTGGGTAAATGTTTGGAATCAGAATATGGCTTTTTTTTTGCTAAAAATTGCCTGAAAAAATTGAAAATATCGAAATTGACCCAACAAAAAGTTATTCCAAGGCAACTGTAATTACCAAGAGTCCTCCCTAGCACCCTAAAAAACACTTCCAGCATATACCTGCATCAATTTGTTGTTTCAGTTTCCGGTATAGGGGCAATTCGGTGAAGTTAGATTTACAGATTTGACACTTTAGCAGCTTGTGTAGCCCTACCATTACACCTCAGTTAACAATTACCTTGGAATCATTTTTTGTTGGGTCAATTCCGACATTTTCACATTTTTCGGGCAATTTTTAGCAAAAAAAGCCAAATTCTGAATCCCAACATTTACCTAGAAATGGCTATATCTTGAATATAAGCGACCTGTTTATGGTGATTCATATCCAAAATGGCCTTCATAGAAGATTTAAGTATGCCATTGAGCCTTCTGAAACCAAGGAAGCTGACTCAGGCCAAAAAATGGTCTAAAAAAGCGTGCGAAATGGCTGAAAATATGCAATTTCATAAAAGCCGGAGTGGCCCGGCACAAGTCGCATGCCACAAAATATTTTTTGCACCAATTATCATTTTTTGGCCATAGCCAACTTTCTATACCACTGGCATATTGAAATTCCAAAAAAAGTTTTTTTTCAGCCCACCCTAGTGGTTAGGGTTCATTTTGTTATAACTGTTGAAGAAAATGCGGCATTTTCGCGGTTTCCCATAATTCTATGGAATCTCAATTAATATTTAAATAGACCAAATATTTGAATTCCTTGTAAGAAGAGCTTTCAAATGAATGGTAGCATCACTAGTTTCCGTGAATTCTTTGTCAAAATGAACCTTAGAACCGAAATCTTCAAAAAAACTAAAAATTTTCATTTTTTCCATTTCCACTCCAAATTTACGAAACCCATTAATGCTGGTACTCATTCGAAAGCTATTTTTGTAAGGAAATCAAATATGTAACTTATTTTTACATTCATTTACAATTGGCGAAACCATGCAAAACCGCGAAAATACAGTATTTGAGTTGATAATTCTACCAAAATGGATTCTAGAAAGCCTGAAAATAGTTGAGGCTACTAGAAATCTTGAAGTGATGTTCTAGAGAAGGAATAACAAACACTATTTGCATCCATTCTATTCATAGGAACTACACAGAAAGCAGCAAAATGGAAGAATTGGCGGCCATTTTGGAAAATGGCTGCCAGTAGCCATCTATGCTAAATATGAGGTGGCTCCCTATCCAATTATATTTGTAGCGATGTTTTTTAAGTGTGCGCCAAGTTTCATGCTTCTATGTGTAAATGCACTATTTTTTTACATACCTGCCCCGCTATTACAACCAAAAGAAGTATGTCATTTGAAAGGCTGCCTCATAGACGACCAAAAGCCGAAAAATCACTTCAGCACCTTTATTTTTAAATGTTACAGGAGACTTCGTAGATTTGCGTCTAATAATGTTTGTGATGTCCCTGGCGATGTACAAGTAACTTCTTATTTATATATGTGTGTATTGCTTTGTACTAGCATAGTTGGTACCCGTGATGATGCTTATAAAGAGAATAAGAATGGCAATGAGAGAGTTAATTTCAGATAGAGCCATGCAACAATCCCACCTGGAGACAAAATTATTCATAAAGTTACGAAATGGCAACACGACAGCAGTGGAAAGAGAGTGAGGGGTGGGTTTATGAGAAAAGGGGTGGACTGAAAATGGTGGAGTAGTTTGAAAGCAGGGCTTTGGAGTCGGAGTCGGAAGTCGGAGTCATGGAGTTGGAGGTTTTTGGGTGGAGTCGGAGTCGGAGTCAAACTTTGATTTTCAGGTGGAGTCAGAGTCGGAGTCGAAAATTAACTTGGTGACTCCTGACTCTTTAAAAATAATTAATATAATTCACAAAAACCCATGGCAGTTACAACAACATGAAACGTATTTTGAATTTTAAGCAAAACTTCCTAAACAAGTATTCAAGAACAAAAGCCAATGGAAAAAGTTTTGGAAGTACTTTTTGGCCCTGTTAATCATTTGTGCGAAATAATGCCGATAAGTGGAGTCTGGAGTCAGAGTCCGAATTTAGGAGACCTAAGGAGTCGGAGTCGGTTCACTTGCTACCCGACTCCAAAGCCCTGTTTGAAAGGAAACCTAGATGTGGTTGTTGTATAGGTAAGCTTGATAGGTTGTGTGGAAGTTTTTGAGTGTGTGGCTTGCATAGTTTGGGAGGAGTAGCATGAAGCATCCATGAATTCCTACTTTTTTTATAGTATAATGTCAAGGGGGGGGGTAACTTAAGGCATTATGAAACCTAAGTCAATGTTTCGTGGGAAGTTCTTGCAAAACTCCCTCAAAATGGCCTAAGTCTGACTGGGTCAATTTTATTTTAGGCTGACGATATGCCTATTCACAACACAATATACAATCATTCAAAAAGGGGGAAAGTGATAAACCATGGCGGACATCAGTTAAGTGGCCTTTGACCATTTAGAATGATATAGTCACTTACCTGAACACGCTCCATAACACACATACAATACTAGTAAGTTAGGAAACAATCCACTTAACAGTAAAGATATGCAGATTAAAATAGAACTTGCTCCCAGAACCAATCTGCAACCCAATTTCTTGAGCAGTGGTCCCCCAAAAATTGCTGGAAAAAATTGAGATATATGAAGAAAAGATTAAATTAACATTAAAAAAAAAATTATGCATCAGGCGACAATGTGTCAAAAACAATTAGCATTTCTAAAAATGGAAGGTATAATCAGAAAATTTGTCATACAAAAAAACAGGGCATTTTTTTAAAGCAAATTTCAGCAGCGGGGAATTTGGTCGAAGAGGGCATTTTACTATCGCATCATAGAAACATGATGTGCCGAGTGAAAAGATTTCAAACTGTACTATTCTCACTAATAGATAATTATAATTCAATGAGTTATAGGTTTAAATTGCATGGATTTATCTCCAGTTGTACTGCGGATTGCTACATTTTAACAATTTTAGGCCTCAATTATAGTGTGAAATTTAGAATCAAAGGGCGCCTACTGGTGGGGCAAATCTCTGTTAGTGGTGGGGATTTTGCAGGGGCTGGTGGGCCAAATCCCCACTACTTTTATACTTTAAAAAGGACAACTCCACCCAAAATGACAAATTTAATCAATTTTTATCTTGTGAAAGTATAGGGTGCTGCAAGTATGTCCTACCAACCCTTAAAAAATTGGTTTTAACCTAAAATTAGGAAAAATATGTGAAATTGGGTTTTTTGCAAAATTCTGTGGCTCTTCAGCATGTTCAGTCAGCTGATGAGTGACGTAGGGTAGGGTGGACCGCCCCCCCCCCTCTCTTGAACAAATTGGAGGTGTGGACCCCAACTAATATGCCTGTGACAAACTCAGTGAATTAGGAAACTGATATAATACCAGCTGTGAAATGTGTTTGCTACATTTGAGATGCAAACTCTTGTTTGTGCAAATGACAATAGCTGCTAAAAACTGAATAAAACAATTACAACTTACAATCATTCAGGCATGCAGTGAAATCTCATTGGTTGATCTTCCCAAGGTTGAGAGAGTGAACACTTAACAGTGACTGATTTGGACCACAATTTGCAAGACCAGATCGCAAAATGCACAATTAGGCCTAGGGCCTAATTAAATGTATAATGATGAAGCAACACCCCATGCAGCTTTCCATTAAAATACACCATATCTATCTATCTATCTATCTATCTATCTATCTATCTATCTATCTATCTATCTATCTATCTATCTATCTATCTACCTGTCTATCTATCTATCTATCTACCTATCTGTCTATCTATCTGTCTATCTATCTATCTATCTATCTATCTATCTATCTATCTATCTATCTATCTATCTATTTATTTATCTATCTATCTGTTTATCCATCTGTGTAGCTGTCTATCTAGCTGTCTACCGATCTGTCTATCTATCTATCTATCTATCTATCTATCTATCTATCTATCTATCTATCTATCTATCTATCTATCTATCTATCTATCTATCTCTCTATCTATCTATACATCTATCTGTCTATCTAGTCTGTCTGTCTTTCTAGCTGTCTATATACACATATTTGTCCAACTTGACACTCTGTCTATCTAAAAATACCAGTTGCTGCCATCACAAGATGCGTTCTGGACTTAGGAAAATTAACCAGTGCCAAATAAAATCTCAAGAATCAGCCAATCATCACCCCAGAATTTATAATTATTCTTATAATTGACAGTTGGGCGGAGTTGGCTGCACAATAGACCTGATCACAAGCATTTGCAATAGCGGGGCAGATTTGTCATGAATAGGGGAGTAATATTTCATTTATACATAGAAGCATGAAACTTGGCACATCGTTTAAAAACATCTAAAAGAATAAATTTAGATAGGGAGCCACTTCAGATTTGACCTGGTTGCCCCATGGCAACCATTTTCCAAAATGGCGGATAATTCTATCATTTTCCTGCTTTCTGTGAAGAGCCTACAGTTTGACCTTATGAAAACAGTGGTCATTATTTCTTCTAAAGATATAAAAAACACTTTCAATTGATTCCTCTGTTGAACTAAGGAATTTTAGGGTGGTTAGGGTCAGGGGCGGACTGGCCTATGTGGCAGAGTGGCAGCTGCCACGGGCCCAACCACTCAGGGGGGCCCATGCAAGGTCAAAAATGAAAAAATATAGAAAAAAGCCAAAATGTCTATCTTTGTGACCAAATTTGACTGTGCAACATGGTCCAACTTTTAGGTTAGGGGCCCAATGTGAGAGGGCCCTATATAGGAAAGGACCTTCCACCATGACGTAAGTGGATTAACATTGAAAGTAAGAATTTTGGGGCCCATCGACTAATTTTGCCACGGGCCCAAAATAGCGCCAGTCCGCCCCTGGTTAGGGTTCATTTTGTTATAACTGTTGAAGAAAATGCGGCATTTTCGCGGTTTCCCATAATTCTATGGAATCTCAATTAATATTTAAATAGACCAAATATTTGAATTCCTTGTAAGAAGAGCTTTCAAATGAATGGTAGCATCACTAGTTTCCGTGAATTCTTTGTCAAAATGAACCTTAGAACCGAAATCTTCAAAAAAACTAAAAATTTTCATTTTTTCCATTTCCACTCCAAATTTACGAAACCCATTAATGCTGGTACTCATTCGAAAGCTATTTTTGTAAGGAAATCAAATATGTAACTTATTTTTACATTGATTTACAATTGGCGAAACCATGCAAAACCGCGAAAATACAGTATTTGAGTTGATAATTCTACCAAAATGGATTCTAGAAAGCCTGAAAATAGTTGAGGCTACTAGAAATCTTGAAGTGATGTTCTAGAGAAGGAATAACAAACACTATTTGCATCCATTCTATTCATAGGAACTACACAGAAAGCAGCAAAATGGAAGAATTGGCGGCCATTTTGGAAAATGGCTGCCAGTAGCCATCTATGCTAAATATGAGGTGGCTCCCTATCCAATTATATTTGTAGCGATGTTTTTTAAGTGTGCGCCAAGTTTCATGCTTCTATGTGTAAATGCACTATTTTTTTACATACCTGCCCCGCTACAAGACATTCCACAGTTTCAGTTAGTCTCAAATTTATACTGTCAGCTTTTTTAGTTTCATCCCTTTGTTCATAAAACATTTCACAGCTAGGCCTCACTGTTCTTTCATACTTCCAAAGGTCATAAAAGGTCATCTATTTGAATATTCATTACCCAGTCCTATGTGTCTTGCTCAGTTTCTGTCTACAGGAGTCGCTTTTGCTTGTGCCAAAAATTGGCCAAAATCAGTAACTAAATTAATTATTTTCATGGGTTTATTTTGGGAGAATTTTAAAAGGATCACTGTCGTGTTTCTGTAAATGGTACATCTGAAGCTCTCAATCAATAAAAAAATTGCACTATTGTGTGCCTTTGAAGAATGGCCTGCATGAGGCATAAGGAGATGATGTGTCTTAAAACAAAACGCAGAGAATATGGAGGAGAAGGTATCATAAAATAGTATATATTCCTAAAAATGTCAGAATTTAGTGTTGTGATCTCACTTTGCGTTGGGATCAGGGCTTTGGAGTCGGAGTCGGGAGTCGGAGTCGTGGAGTCAGAGGTTTTTGGATGGAGTCGGAGTCTTAGTCGAATTTTGATTTTCAGGTGGAGTCGGAGTAATTAATATAATTTACAAAAATAAAGTTACAAACATGTGAAATTATTCCCAAATTTTACACTAAGCTCTAAACAAGTATCCAGGTACAAAAATCCAATGAAAACTTTGCAGAACTACTTTTTCTCCCCTGTTAACCATGTAATATTTTATTTGCATTAAAGCCGACAAGCGGAGTCGGGAGTTGGAGTCGGAGTCGTAATTCAGGAGACCTAAGGAGTCGGAGTCGGAGTCGCTTTTCAGAAAGCCAAAGGAGTCAGGAGTCGGAGTCGGTTCACTTACTACCTGACTCCAAAGCCCTGGTTGGGATACAGCTTAAATACCTGGGGATCCTATTGGGATGTAGGAGGCTCAGCTATTTTTAGACACATGGGCATAATGCTACTCACACAACAGAGCCACCAAACCAACTGCTGAAGAACTACAGGATATTTTTGGTAAACATTTTCTTTCAAAATGATAAATGTACTAACAAGCTCAAAAATACAAAATTACACTCACAAGCAAAGTTGCCGAAAAGCATGTTAACCGATCCGATCCATGTGATGTTAGATGTGGAAGTCTCAAAATAACCGAGAAACTCAACCATAAATATTCCGAGGGTTGAGAAAGAGAAAGCGTACATGATATTGAGAAAGCACATGGCTGCAAGAGCAACCCAGGCAAAGCCATGATCCCTCTGGGAAGTCATCTTGACCTGATTGTTGACAAAAAATGCTTGGATTATGGAAGTGTCAGTTTTGTTTCTGAAATAATATGCAAAAGGCAAAGCCATGAAATTCGCGCAGCACTTAAAAAGTTTTTTTAGGACTTACATTGTTACAATATCTTTCATTAAATTTAAGTCATATTCAATGTATGAAAGGCAGCTATGCTACTGTTTTGCTGCCAAATTTAAGTCTATGCTAGATTGTTGATATTACATAATAGTGATAAAAGAAACGATAACATGATCTGCATGTAGATTAATTGCTCACTGTTACATAACCATCAGTTGACAAAGATTATGTAACTTTAATTTTGTTATGTTTTCTTGTTGTCTGTTTTGAAATGAAATGAATCACATGTTAATAATCTAATTTAGCTTTTCAAGGCTTATAATTAACTATTCCAAAAAAAAGTTATAGATACGGGGAATATTACTGGAGAAAATTGAATTTTTAAGACACTTTTGAATATGAATATGTCGGATTTTGTTAATTTCGAAACTAAATCATTGATAAGAAGCTGGACCCACTTAACCTAAGGGTTGTTTTTCAATCGGGGTACGCTCTGGAAAGTCAAACGTTATCTAAAATACCAAAAATTCCATGCATCACGCATTAATAGTGTGATTTTGACCAAAATTGACTGTCTCATTTGCAAATTAGGCAAATGTCGCTACAGATTTTTCCGCCCTAACCTACCGAGAAGTTTAAACAAAAGTGAAAACGTTTTCAATATGGTCCTAGAAATTAAACTTTAGAAATACATGCAACAATTATGATTAGTCCCTTCAGAATCCTGCATTGAACACATGAAGGTCAATTCCGTCAAATATTGTCCTCTCCGAAATTGGGTCAACAAAACATTAATAACATTAAATTAAGAGTATTTTTATTTTATAGAAGTTTTGGTAGGTGTTTCACTTCAGTTGTGCGAACTGCACAATGCTCGTAGCGGAAAACACCGAAAACAGCTTCCGTCAAATAAACTGTCCTCTCCGAAAATATACTGTCCTCTCCTAAAATGTCTATTTTCCTTGACACGCAAAAAGTTCTTCCCAAAATTAAGCAAGCAAGATGATTTTTCATTGTCATATATATAACCTATCTATCCACTCGGCACAAGCCCATACAACTGGGTGTTCTATACATCCAGTAATAGAGGGATGAGCAGAGTGTTGACCTTGGTCAAATTATCTACAACAACACAAAAAGTCAAATAAAAAAAAATTCAGAATAATTGTAGCCCTAAAATTTTCTGAAATCCAAGGTACGGTATATAGCAACGGAAAAAAGTCAATTTGGCCAGAAAAAAAGGACCTTATTTTTGACCCCCTTGAGACAAAACTATGTACCCTGATTGAAAAACAACCCCTAATTTCCTGCTGTCGACCATTGATGTATAGACCATCTATGCACAGATTTTTGAAACCTCTCTTGTGCTCTATTTGCTGCGCGAATATAATAAATCACCAAAGACAATATGATGATTTCAGAATATTTGCAATGTCATGAAAGTAATAATTCCAGGGTGTGGAGGCAAACATTTTCACTGAAATTTAAGTTCTGATTACTTCAAAAGTAAAATTCAGTGAGAGGTGAAATCTGGCAGGGATTTAAAGAATCTTGTGAGCGTCCATGTCCATTAATCTTTTGAATTTTGAAGTGAAATTGTTCTGAATGTGTTGCAGAGTGACAGGTCCTTGATTTTAGTCGTGCACACCAAAATTTTAAATGACACATTTATGTCCTTAAGATTCAACCTACAAAGTCAGGAGGTTTGTGCAACATGTAAAAAAGACACTTAAAGGAAACGCATTGGTAAAATCCCCCGCAAAAAGGGTAATTTAAATATAACATAAAGTAAAATTGGGCCCAAAAATGCTCAAATTAGTGTGAAACATGGATATAAAGCCTCAAGCAGTGATCAGTTTCTTTTCAGAAGTCATAAGCAATGGACCTGCGCAATCTTTTCAGTGCAGTTGCGCCTTATATTTAAATTATTTGGTGTTGTATTGTAGGTTTTTTACAAGCCCAATTTATTAATGAAGACACAATGATAGTAAGGTGTCAAAATAATGTCAATTTACCAAATTTATTTCAATATTTTAGAAGTTCATGTCATGGTCGGACAGCCTTGAGAAAATATTTTGTCACTTATTTGATTTTTCACACTCATAAATTGAACATCCAAAAATAATTTGTATATTGAACTATGGGTTGTTTTTCCATCGGGGTACATAGTTTTGTCTCAAGGGGTAAAAAATAAAGGTTTTTTTCTTCTGGCCAAATTGACTTTTTTCTGTTGCTATATACTGTGCCGTGGATTTCAGAAAATTTTAGGGCTACAAGTATTCTGAATTTTTTTTATTTGACTTTTTGATAATTTGACCAAAGTCAATATTCTGCTCATCCCTCTATTACTGGATGTATAGAACATCCAGTTGTATGGGCTTGTGCTGAGTGGATAGATGTATGTCTGACAATGAAAAATCATCTTACTTGCTTAATTTTGGCCAAGAACTTTTGTGCGTGTCAAGGAAAATAGATATTTTCGGAGAGGACGGAGAGGACAGTTTATTTGACGAAGCTGTTTTTGATGTTTTCTGCTATAAGCATTGTGCAGTTAATACAACTGAAGTGAAACACTTACCAAAACTTTGTCTATTCTATTGAAGAAGTATTTTTAAATGTACAACAATGCTATACTTTTCGGAATCCTTGGGTGTTGTTTAACAATCAGTGGAGTCATTAGTGGAACCAGTATGTGTACTGTTTCTATACATATGCACATTACCTTGGTGGCCATGGAAACTAGGTAAGAAGCAAAACTTCAAAGTCATGTCTGCTCAGTAACGTCTAAATTGACTAATTGGGCAACTTTGATATCACCAATGTACTATTTTATCAAACCTAGGGTGAGATATTTTTAAAGTTTTGCATTTATTTATGTTTCAAAAATATTTTTTTGGCCTAAAGTTGGAATTGTCTCCTCCTGCTTCTTGTCTGTGGTTGCCATGGCAACCGTTTTTATATGTTGTGTTATTTTGGTAAAAATCTCCAAATTTCACCTCAAATATATATAAGAAATTGTCTTTTTCATATGAAAAAATATTCTTGGATAAAAAGGGGTATATGTGATCACATGACCACAACAGTTAGAGATCCAGTTCATTTTGAAAGTGAGGTTCAAAGATAAGAAATGCATTGTTACATTGGCGGCGAAGTAATAAAATAACAAGTTTTTGCCCGTAGGTCACCATCATTATTTTGGTAGCAATGGCTGTTAATTCTATTTTGTAGATATATCAGTTTCCATATTATTTAATTATTGAAATATTTGTTGCCATGGCAACCAGACTGAATGCATATGAGAGAAAAATGAGAGGAAATAAAAGGCCAAGAATCATTATTCTGCCCTAGTGAAATATTCCGCCACTATTTCTGTGTTTTTAGGGTCAAACAACTTTTTTAAGCTGAACAGTGAATTAAATTATTTCCTTTCTTACTGAGAGAATTGTTTTCCGAAATTACCATGAGGTGACTTCAACTATTCTATGGATGTCACAAATGTGTGTAAAATAGTAGAGCACTGCCCAGTATCCATCCTACTTTCTTGAGAAACAACTATGTGTGCAGCACAGTGTAGCCTTCTTCCCAACAGTGGGCATGGTTCTTTTTCATTGAAATTTACCAATCGAATTTCACCAATATGATGTAGCTTAAGTCTTGGTATAAAATTATTTCTTTTAAAATGTTCTCGTTTCATTCTTCAAAAAAAATCTTTTTTACATTTACGGTACATTATCATGGTATCAAGGCAGAGAAGGTCAAATCTGACATGTAGATCGTGTTGTCCGACTGCTGTAATAAAAAGGAGGGTCATCAACCAAAAGTGTATAATTATATCTGTTTTGAAAAGATAAGTATTGTACTCCTAATTTTCATCAATTTCCAACTGTTTCTTTAGGATTAAGCAAGTCTGTTATCATCAAGACAACATAGCATTTAATCAAGATCACTAGTTGGAAGTTACTGAACAAGAAGTCAATCAAAACAGCGTTCAATGTGAAAATCACCCCTCACCTTTACTACGTAATCTGACTCAAAATGAAACATACCAGTAATGGTTAGGCCTGACAGCAATGGGTTGTCTTAACAAGGGTTCTTTCAATCTATTGACAGACAAACTCAAAGTTGCCCAAAACTTAGACCAGCATCCTTCCCAAAACTCAGCTGTTCGACTGACTGAAGGACTAAAAAAGAGGTCAAATTTGTGGACAAAGGAAAGAAGTATCCAATTCAAAGTCATGACTGCTATTTGGAAAGCTGTGAATGGTCTAGCACATCAGTACCTCAAAATGATGAATGAACTCATGAATACCAAACCAAAAAAAAGATCAAAAGGCAGTAAGGAAAGTAGGGTAAAGAACAGAGCATTTTTAAAACCAGCATCATTGCTGTGGCACAGCCTTCCAGAAAGTGTAAGGATTTTAAAATTAATTGATATAAGAAACGGTCAAGACATACCTGTCAATTCAATACATTACTATTATGCATTAGACCTGTTCAGAATATGCTTTTGACCAAAATTCATAGCCTACTGCACTGATTCCCATGCTTTTAGGTCTGAGAAAGCCAAAAATCACAACCATTTTGATCTGTGACCATGGGAACCTTTGCCTCAAAAGCCCTGAAGTTATGATGTTGATTTCCGTCAAAAACGCCTAAAATTGTAGGAGTGGGGTAATGGTTTTTCTTGTCTAACTCCTCAGGAAATAAAGATACAAGAATCACACTTGCACCATGTGAAAGATAATCAAATTGCCTTTCAAATGGTATGAAAAATATAAATTTTTATTATAAAGAAGGTACTTTTCCAGAGAAGAAAACATACAAATTTGTGTTTCGTAGGCAAAAAAATGAACAATTTAAGTGTTTTTGAACCCCTCGAATGCAGTTTTCACACTTAAATTGGCAATGTAAGACACTGAATAACTTGTTGGGATCATACGAGCATCATGTAAATCAACAGCACGAGATAATGAAAATATAGCAACGCTACAACACATGCTTAGTATCTACAATGCAGGGAATTATTTTGTTTTATCAATCGAACACTAGCAAGTCCAAGTGCATGAACACTATAACTTACATATACAAAACAAAGCATGAAGTACATCTCCAAGTACAACAGAGTCCATATTTACCAATCCTACAACACTTATTGACAATCCAAAGCATCAATTACATTGAAAGACATATATCCATGTGCAGCAAAACCACAATAAGTACACACTAGACACTACCCACAACACAAAAGTATTAAAGTAAGCCTACACATACAAGCACAACTGTGTAAATATTTAGCAATGACATAATGCTACAGGATGATAGTAGGCATGACACATCTACATTCTGCAAGCATAGAAATTAAGGAATTGTTTACATCTGTAACTTTTTCTAGCATTTAGTTTTTATGCTGCAATTTCTTGAAAAACTGTCATTAAGAGGAAACATAACACATGCATTCAAGAATCATGATCGTCAGCCTCGATTTTTTGAAGTTGTCGAATTCCATGTTTCAACAACCGGAAGCAATTGATTTTGCTGATCCTGATTTTTTGGTCATTACAGTTAAAATTGGCCACCATTTTGATGCCACACTCAGCCACACTATTCCTACCTTGACTGAGTGTAAAATCACTTTGAAAATGACATTTCTGTCCAATTTTCAACTGAATGACAAAGCATGTTGATGTCCAGTGTATAGAACATCAAGTTCTAAAACGCTGGACCAACCAGATCAGGGAGCAGTGTCCAATATGAATTCGATGAGTGGCAAAACGGGTTTGCTTGTTTGAAAAAATGCCTAACTTCACAGAGAGATTTATTTATAAAACACATTTATTCAGGGTAAAACATTCAATCCAAAATTATTGTTTTACAATATTGCCCTGTGTAAAAGGAAGACAGAGATTTAAAACTATTAAGAATATATAAAGAATGGTCTAACAACAAAATTAAAATATATACCTGTGCAATTTAAAAAGTAACATTCATAAAATAATTCTTTCATTTAGATTATCATTTGTTTGTGGTGTGGACATGCCTATATGAACAGTTCATGACGGAAAAGATAGTCTGCTGATTAATGAGGACAGAGAAACAAGACATTTTTTGAAGAGGCAAATCTACATTGCCATTCATTGAAACTTATTCCCCTATCTGGTTGGACAGAGTCTCACTTCATACCATTGGATGTTCTGAATGTTGACATTGCTTGGAGCAGTCAGCCAGTTAAAAATTGATGGAAAACAACAAATTAAAGGTGATTGAAAAAACACAGTATGTGCAAAGTTGCATATGATTTTGCCTGAAAGTGGAGTCAAAATAATAAGTCAAATATGACTGATTTGGTAACAGTGATAACCATACTTCAGGAGGTGAGATATTTCCTCAGGTATGGTTATCTCTCACCTCATGAAGTACGGTTATATCTGTTACCAAATCAGTCATTATTTTCACTCCAATTTCAGCCAAAATCATCTGCAACTTTGCATATATACTGTGTTTTCCTACACGTATAACCTTGAATCTGTTGTTTTTGTCAATTCTTAACTGTAGGCACGTATGTTATGCAGTGTGCCTAGGATATAAGTGTTGAAACACTGGTAAATTTGGATTCCATTGTGTTTGGAGATTTACTTCATGCTTTGTTTTGTATAATATGTTCACACACTTGGACTTGCCAGTGACTGTAGAAAACATGTATAAAATATCAAAACTTCCTGTATTGTCGAGACTAAGCATGTGTTATGGTGTTGCTATATTTTCACTCTCCTGCTGTTGATGTATAAAATGTTGTTTTGTTCCAGACAAGTGTTGCAGTGTCTTAGATTGTAATTTTAGATGTGATAACTGCACTCAGGTGGTTCAAAAACACTTAAATTGTTCATTTTTTTACCTACGAAACACAAATTTGTATGTTTTCTTCACCAAAAACGTACCTTATTTATAATAAAAATTTATATTTTTGATACCATTTGAAAGGCAATTTGATTATCTTTCACATGGTGCAAGTGTGATTCTTGTATCTTTATTTCCTGAGGAGTTAGACAAGAAAAACCATTACCCCACTCCTACAATTTTAGGCGTTTTTGACGGAAATCAACATCATAACTTCAGGGCTCTTGAGGCAAAGGTTCCCATGGTCACAGATCAAAATGGTTGTGATTTTTGGCTTTCTCAGACCTAAAAGCATGGGAATCAGTGCAGTAGGCTATGAATTTAGGTCAAAAGCATATTCTGAACAGGTCTAATTATGCATGCTTAATGTTAACTTACCTCATTGCCAATCCTATTTGTACTTTACTGTTGTTACAAAAGGAATAGAAAAATATTCATGATAGGACTATACAATGCTTACATTAATGTTATGAAGGAGACACTTTTCCCCCAAAATATTGACACATTTCCTGTCACAATAAATAAAGCCACTGTTCACTGAAACTTTCAGCTAGTAACCGGCATTATTGGATATTATGAGTCTTGTGTATGCTACTGGAGCACTATAGCAGCTGTGTTTATGATTTTTGGAGCTAATTGAAGATTGTTAGATTCAGTTTGACATCAAATTTCTTCATTGACATGGCATTCAGAGTGTCTTAAGGTGACTCAAGTGTGGTAGTTTGATCATACAGATTCTTCTAAAATTTTGCACTGGTACTTGATGGGTCCCATACATTCCAAAAATGAAAAACAAAAACTCAAAGGGCACCAACACATTAATTAATTTTACATGCATCAATTTTGGCAGTAATCAAATTTTAGAACAAGCATCCTCGGATACAATGGCTGGTTAATCCTATGGGAAAGTAGTGATTTGCAGCATGCGAGAGCGTCTGAGGCAAAAAATATGAGTGTAGGAACAGTGGAACTGGAGGTTGAGGTATAGTAGGGTGATGTCTGCGTGAACTAGATTCTCTTGATGTGAGGGTATAGCAATGAAGTATAGGTGCAACTTGCTGCAGTGAGCATTGCGCAAGTGTTTGAGTAGAGCGTGACAGCAGACACTAGTGTCTAACAGAGTCGCTGCCCATATAGAGCTATAGGCCGACAAATTCATAATGTGGAATACTTGTACCAAATTTCATAACGGTAAAATAAGCGGAATATTAAGGTCACAAATGGACAGTTCAAGAATGACAAAAGATGGCTGCCAGAAAGGCCTACATCTTGAATTTATCGTCATGTTCCCAATCAATACCCACAGGCATAGACCTGAACCAAATTTTATAACTCTTAAGTGAAATATTAAGGTCACATTTGGCAGTCCAGGAATGAAGAAAGATGGCTGCTAAAATGCACGCTATCTCAGTTGTCTCGACAGGTAGGCTACTCATTCTTCTGCTTTCACCCCCTAGCATATAACTAGCAAAAAAAATTTTTTTTGCGAGGACACCCCCCGACTTGACCCCCCCGGAATTGTAAAATATAAAATTTTAAAATTACCTACTTCCGAGGAGACCCCCAGCCTAGAAATATAACTAGCAAAAATAAAAATTTCTGCAAGTACCCCCCCCGGATGTGACTCCCCCCTGGTCCTTGTATAGAATATAAAATTTAATACCTCAGCCTAGCAGAAATAACAGTACTCCCCCCCCCCGAGGTGACCCCCCTCAGGACTTGTAAAATCCAAAATTTTTTAATTACCTCCCTCCGAGGTGACCCCTAGCCTAGGAATATAACCAACAAAAAAAATAATTTCTGCAAGTACCCCCCTGGAAATGTCCTCCCCCCCCCCTCGGGCCTTGCACAGAATATAGAATTTAATACCTCCCCCGAGGTGACCCCAGCCTGGCAATATAACAGGCAGAAATTTTTTTTTTTGCGAGTACCCCCCCCCCCCCGAGGTGCCCCCCTCGGGACTTGTAAAATCAAAAATTTTTTAAATTACCTCCCTCCGAGGTGACCACAGCCTAGAAATATAACTAGCAAAAATAAAAATATCTGCAAGCACCCCCCCCGGATGTGACCCCCCCGGGGCCTTGTATAGAATATAAAATTTAATACCTCCCCCTAGGTGACCCAAGCCTGGCAATATAACGGGTAGAAAATTTTTTTTTTGCGAGTACCCCCCCGAGGTGACCCCCTTGGGACTTTTAAAATCTAAAATTTTTAAAATTACCTCCCTCCGAGGTGACCCCCAGCCTAGAAGTATAACTAGCAAAAAAAAAAATTTCTGCAAGTACCCCCCTGGATGTTTCCTCCCCCCCCCAGGCCTTGCATTCTACATGTCTCCCTATTGGCTGAAATGGCCACTCCCACCAAGTCCCTCATTCTCATTGGCTCTAAATGGCCACACCCCCAAAAATTAAAAATTTTCAAGTACTGCCACAGTTTCAACCGAACAACTGTCAACCCATTACACCTTGCCTAATGCTGTCAAATTAGCCAACTAAGATTGCTTCTAACCAGCAATTACCACAAACACAAACTCAACGCATGATGGCCAAAAAATGAATACCTGTCATTATGCGCCACACCTCCAAATATCACACCCCCAAAACCCATTATTAAAAAGGCTGGAGAATTCTCCAGCCAAAAAGGATCATACAGATTTTTTTAAAAATTTTTTGCTGCAGTACCATTACTGTGCCAATGTGAATTTAAAGAAATAAAGACAATTTTAGACACAGTTGACAGAAATGAACAGAGAAAATTCTTTGGATAAAGATTAGAAGCTGAATCTTTGAACTAGCATAGAGTAGGTGTTACTGCATTCAATAAAAAATAATTATGCTTCTAGCTGCATCAGATCTCATTTAAATAGCAAATTAGTGGCTGCAATGCTGTTAAAAGAAAAAGAGAGCAGAAAATGGTAACGTCAGAACTGTTTCAGGGCATGCAGCAGTGGTGACGCAATGTTGCTAGGCAACCAGGCTGCTCAGAAGTTATGTGCAGTGTACCACGCTTGAGTCACCTTAATTCGACAAATTTGGAGTCCTTAAAAAGTTGGAACAGTGACAAAATGGCACCCCCAATTTTTTTAACCAGCAAACTCAAAATTACCATTAACCAGATTTTCATGTTTCCCAAGTGCTCAACTTCACCAAGAAATTACACATACTCACCAGTTATAGAAATTGTTTTATATTTTTTATTTTCCTGAAAAAGAATTTTAGCCCAAAAAAAAAAACTTGTTTAATTTGAACTGATTTTTGTAAGTTGTATTAAAAATGTGCCAGATCAGTCAATCAATCCATTTCTTAATAGACCAATTGAGCCTCTCAAATGCATACCATGCCATTGGCAACCAATTACCCAGTACGTTGCTATCAGAACAAGCAAGCTACTGAATCAATGACAAATTGACATCTAATTTCAATGCAATGAATAATAGGCCTGTTGTGAGGTCATCGATGGCCACAAACATCTGAATATAAGTAATGTACTCATAATTCTTCGAATGTAACAATCATCACCTGCCCTTTTTTCTTAATTAGCATCATTGTCTTAATATTTTCTTTTGTATATCAGTGACTATGCATGAGCCTCATTTTTAAACTGAACATTATCTCTGATTTATAAAGTAACATTCATGGCAACAGGATATCATGGCATGGGTAATTTTCCTTGGACAATAAATTCTTTAATTTAAAGTACAGGCCCTTGTCAGCTTCTTTTTTGGTAAAACTTTGAGATTTGTTTATTTTTATCTAAAATATATGAACTGTTGTCATGGTTACCATGGTGAGGAACTGGAAGAATCTCAACATTTAAAAAAAAGAAAAATAGAACTGAATATCATAAATAAGTGACAGAAAAGTTTGAGAATTATCTTATCTTAGGCAACCCAATATGTCACATTTGTCAATTAAACTATACCTGGTTGTTCTGGCTATAACCTGGTTACCATGGCTACCAATGAATTACACATCTATTGAAAGAGTAGACATACTGTTGTAGCATATTTATAAACAAATTGTTGATGGAATTGATTAGAATCTGCCAGTATGATGTTTGTAAATTTTAGTTTATGCAAAATAAATCCTTGTATTTTTCTCAAGTGCTTTCTGTCCGGTAACCAAGGCAACCAATATTTTTTGAAAATCATAAATTCTGGAAACTGATATATATCTAGAAAATAAAATTAACAGCCATTGCAACCAAACTAATGATGGTGACCTACTGACAATAACTTGTCATGTTTTTACTTTGACGTCAATGTAATAACACATTTCTTACATTTGAGCCTCACTTTCAAGATCACCTGGATCTCTAATTGATGAGGTCATGTGATCACATATACCCCTTTTTATCCTAGAATATTTTTTCATACAAAACAGACAGTTTCTTATACACATTTAAGGTGAAATTTGGAGATTTTTACCAAAATAACACAACATATAAAAACGGTTGCCATGGAAACCACAGACAAGAAGCAGGAGGAGACAATTCCAACTTTAGAAACATAAATAAATGCAAAACTTAAAAAATATCTCAACCCCAGGTGTGATAAAATAGTACATTGGTGATATTAAAGTTGCCCAATTAGTCAATTTAGACGTTGCAGAGCAGTCATGACTTTGAAGTTTTGCTTCTAACCTGGTTTCCATGGCCACCACTTTAATGTGTACATGTATAAAAACAGTACACATACTGGTTCCACTAATGACTCCACTGATTGTTGAAATTGATGGTAACCTGGGCAATACGAGGTCCGTAAAGTTCGGCAGAGATAATAAAAACCTTGAATTTTGACTTTTGGTCGCATTTGTTACCATGACAACGACCCTGGATGTCAAAGGTCACTTGACCAAAAAAATCCAATTTTGTGCATTTATTAATCCTGATACTTAAATTCTGGTTCTGGGCCATGGTTTTAATAAAATATGAAAATTCTTAAATTTTTAGAAAAACTGACCTTGGTTGCTATGGTAACAAATTCCTGTTTTGGTGGCCATGGGAAAAATTGGCATCCAGCAAAAAATGTTTCTACAACTCCTCAGGTTTCCAAAAAGTACAAGATTGTTAGGCTTTTCAAAAAATACCGCTAAATGACATAAGGCCGTGTACTATAGATCTCATGATCCAGTTGAGTTAGGGACCGTTCAGAATTTATGACCTTGTTTTGGCCGACGGGGGTACTAACTTTTCACACGTGTTTCAAGGGGGGGGGGGTACTAATTTTTGACAAGATGTCCAAGGGGGGTAAGAAAATTTGACGAAACATACACGTATATAGTGCATAACTCATTTTTGTATACAAGTGAAAAGAAAAAAACAAACCAAAAAAAAACTACTTTTCATTCATTGAAATTAAGACAAGATATATTTGTTCCTACTCTTTTACCTTTTTCAGAGATGTGATAGCCAAGTTCAAAACTATGACATTTATATGATACAACTTAGACTTTTACAATCAGCATGTTGACATTTTAGACAAAATTGGCAATTAATCCAAAAAATGGCAAAAGTATCTTGCAAAAATCCCCATGTAGGTAATTGTTTATTAACAAAAGTACCAATTAAATTTTTGGGGCCCTAAGAAAATAAGTAAGCTGTCAAATTGATGTTTGGTTGAGCACTGCGGAAATCAGTGCAATACGGATAGTATTTGTCAGTTTTAAAATATAAAATTCCATCGTATCGGTGATTTGCGGCATCATAGCCCATCCAGCCCTGGTCCTTCCGAGATGTCAATTTGGTGCATGATTTCTGAAATGTAACATGAAAAAATAAAACTATCTGACAATAAGAAGCTCTTATCTAAGACTCGATATGCTGGTCTACAGTATTAAATCATTGTATGCTGTTACAACCAAAAGTTCAATGTGCCCAATTAGCTGATCGTGCATGCTTTTTGGGTGCCTGTTATTCTCACAGGTCTTTGCCAGAATATCTACTCCCTTGAAAGCCCTAACCATGCTTTGAAAAATATGCAAAAGGTGCAACTATGCCACACCATCTGCTGTACTTTTCCAGAAGTTCAAAATTTAAGGTGCCATGTTGGAAACTTTGTCATACTTTATCACCTTTCCCAAATGTACATATTTATATGATGCTATGTACTCCTTTTCAAAATGCTCAGTAGTACCCCTTTCTTGTCCGCTATGATTTCACTGATAATTAATCCTACAGCATGGTCACACAACCCTTTGAATGAGAATCCAGTTTTAATCACATTTAAATGGGTGTCAAGTTCAGAGTCTATTGACCTGAGGCTCAGACAGGGGATTATAGCCAGCAATCAGTGCAAAACAATACAACAAGATTAAAATCTTGTCACCTGTTTCTTGAAAGAGCCTCATGAACACTGTCAAAGCAGAAGATATCAAAGCTGAGCAATGGACTTTTAGCCAAAGATATCTCAATTGAGACATTTTCAAGTCGATTTATAAACATGGAATTATTTATTTACTAAACCTTCATTGCAAGGGATATACCTGGAGAGGGCAAAATAAACGTATTGCCCAGTAGACGACAATATGCAAGGTAAGAGATCAAAATTCTCCTAAAACCATTTCAACACAGAAAACTTTTGCCAACTTACCTTGCAACTTTGAAGCCATTTAATTCAGAATCAAAGAAGTCTGAATATGTACTTTAGCATAGATATAACCAACAATGATTACATAGACAGTTCTGCATGGTGTTATCTTGCTGACAACAATTAGATTCATAGTAATTTGACTTTTTTTCAAACATGTGCTTTTCACAAGACATTGTTATGATCAAACAGGAAGTGGAACAACAGTGCCACCTTACCTACACATGCTACAGGCTCTCGGAGACTCTCTCCATGACCTGAAGCAACCTGTTGTTTTCATTGTGACAGAGAGCCCTCTTGTGGTTAATCGTGGAACCAAAGTAGTCTCAGAGCAGGGAGTACAGAGATGGGCAACTGCACATACAATGTAGAGCTACAGTGCCGCCTGTAAGTAAATGAAACACATGACATTGAGCCATTGCATCAATGCTAAACATCCTCAGCCAAACTGTTTGTGGAGGCATGAATTCTCATCGGATGAAAGGGAAACAAAGTGGGTCATATAGGCCGATATGCGAGGCATGTGGGATAAAAATAGCAGCCCATTGTCTTTGCTGTATTCGGAGTTAGGTATGGGTCAAAGTCTTTGATAAGTAAGTGAACCACCCTTCCCTATGTTTTAACATTGGGCCTGCGTTTCACTTACTTATCAAAGACTTTGACCCATACCTAACTCCAACTACAGCAAAGAAAATTGGCTGCTATTTTTATCCCACATGCCTCACATATCGGCCTTTATGACCCAAAATGTTTTCTCTCATCGGATGAGAATTCGTCCTTCCAGAAGCATTTTGGTTAAGGATGTTTAACATTGATGCAATGGCACAATATCATGCGTTTCACTTACTTACAGGCGGCACTGTAATGTAGCTTCTCGTTCAAAAGCATCCAACCAATTGAACCAAATAGCTTAGCATGAAATAGCATCCAAAGGTATAGTATCCAACCAAATAGTATCCAAATTAGCAGGTTGTGGATATTTCACCTTTTTGACAAGCATGTGCACTTTTAAGATATCGCAGTAGCATCAAGGGAAGACATTCGACCTTTTTAAAAAGCACTGTGAGATGCTATTACATGGAGACTTTGGGATGAACATATTATCACAATAACTTTTATACTTTAGGTACTTACTGCAGTAAAATTGTAGTGGTTTTGGCAGACGTAATTGGCAGTGAAGCATGTTGGACTTATAACGGACATCATCAAATATGTAAAGGATTTCTGGTGACTGCAACCAACTGGAAAAAAAAAAGTAGGATGGCATTATGGAAAACAATTGGTGAGCACTAAAAATCTGGTTGTGAAAGCTAAAGAAATTGAGCAGGCGATCAGCTTTATAGACTATTGTTTAAAATCAATAGTTCTCAATATTATTTTATTTGAAATGGTATGAAATTTGGATCTTGAAATACGGGTAGGCCTAAATGTCGCCTGCCGCCCTCAGAGACTCTTATTAATTGCACATTTGGTTGCCTTAATTTTAGGTTCTTAGCACCTTTTTGTGTCAAAAATATTCTTGAGTGTCTTTAAAAAATATTTGTGCTCATATAATTTTTTTTTCTGATTTTTTTTATTACAACTTTGAAATTTTATGAAAATCCTTTTCATGAACATTGGTCCAATTTCTAAATAACTAATCAGCTCAAAAGTAAAAAACTTCTTTTTGCAAGCATATCAGGAGCTATAATCATAAAGGTAATTGATCTTCAGCTGATCGATGGATGTCGTGCATCAAATGTGATTAATGGCACTATGAATGCGTGTAGTAGTTTACAGCGAAACACTTTGATATGGAATTAAAGTGGACTGTGGCACTGTGAAAATGGCACTTCGTGTGTCATCATGCTGATGATTTGTCATGATCAAACCCAATACTTTCAATGTTAATTTGATTCTAGGAGACTTATCCCAATTGTTGGTGGCAGCCAAACGAAGGGATTATGCATCTGATTTTCACTCTAAAATTTGTTATGAGAAGTCAAATGTCTTACTCTTGATCATGTGTAATCGAAAGGCCTCTATGTTTTCCATGTTGAAAGTAGAGAAGATGACACTTCATCAGCTATCATGAGTCACGAAGTGCCATTTTCACAGTGCCACAGTCCACTTTAATTCTATATCAAAGTGTTTCGCTGTAAGGCTGTTCCGTCAGTCTCCCAGTGGAAAATCCTTAAAAAATGCTCTGGGCCACTTATAATATTATGTGGATTCATACGATCATGGTAAGAGCAGGTCTCTAATATAAGCCCAGTTCTGGACACATGTTTGCAAGGGTATATTAATGAGATTCCAGACAGAGAGGGAGTCCTTGATATATTTTAAAAATATTTACCAATCTCTTACTCTGATATTATGACAAAAACAGATACTCCACTAACAACACTCTCACAGTCTCACATAACAATAAAAATAACGTGCAAGCACTTTAAGCGGCGTCAAAGATTCATGACTGGTCGTCAGCCTTTGATGGTACTTAAATGTGAAATTTGCGAAATTAAAATTATTACCAACCGAGATTTGCATCAGTAAAAATCTGACCAACTGTAAAGTCAATGATTTTCTTGAAGTGTCTCTAAAGTGCCACGCCCACTTTTAGCTCGGCCCATGTCCGATTAGGCTTGACCCTTGACCCGAGAAAATCAGTCCATTTATTTTCTTTATTAAATTTTTTGTTACAGTGGGCCACCAAAATCGACTGGCCTCAAGCAAAAATTCCATTGAGACTGTATTTTAAGTTTGAGTGAGATTGGTGAGAGAGGGCGATCTCCACAGTGCTAACAAGATTGGGAAAAATGCTTAGGGTAAGAGCTGGCTGACGCCGCTAAAAATTGATACATAATCTAAAGAGAAAAGTAAAAAGATCATTTAAAAAAGCCTTTTTAATATATGAATAGTTAGAGAAATAAATCAAATGCACTTACATTCTATTTGGCCTGCAATAAAAAGAAAAATGGTGATCGGTTACTCAATATATTAGGCCGAACCAAAATAATTTTATGGATGGCAGATTGTTTTGCTTTGTGTTAAAAAGGAAATCAAATTAATATTTTGTCGAAATAATGAAAGCCATTGGACCTACTTTGCATTAAATTAATGGTCCCATTAGGTGTACCCAATATTTTTGCATATTTTTTCAGGAGATCTTCAATGGGGGTGCAGCCGGGCTGGTCCTTGCCCCCATTGGGGTAAAAATCCACATGGCCTCTGGGGAAACCAGTGCCAAAAATAGCTGAAATTATACATTAAAAGTTAAATATCAATGGTCGCTGTTGATCGCGAATCCAGCGACTGCTTCCAAGTAAAAAATTTAGCCATTTCTTCAGAAATTTTCAGTGAGAATTGGAAATTTCCAGGCAATGACATGCCCGAATTCCCTACTTTTTCCAGAGATGTTCAACTGACAACATCATGCTGACATTGGCTTTTGACTTCTGTGTGTGGGGAAACGATAACGTCACAATGACTTATTTTTAAGTCAAGGTCAGTCACGACCTGAAAAAACTAAAATACAACACCAGACTGACATTACAACTCCAGCTGGGTGGTAGCACCCTTCGGATTGCATTAGCCTATTGCCATTTTCTCATTTTAAAAAACGCTGTACGTTGTAATCACACTCAGTAGGAGTCACAACAACGAAGAGCTGATTGATTTCGCTGAAGATCCGTATGACATATATTTCAATTTCAGTTTTATTGACCAAATTCAATTTCATACGGCATAATTATGAAAATATAACACAACATTTCTGGTTTCAAGAGAATCTCAATCTCAAAACACACAAGAACATGGTGGCCTGCGTATACTCTACACTCTAAAAAATGTCGGGACAAAATTGGTTTTTTAGATTCAAAATGGTTTTTTGAAAAACCAAATTTCAATGCAAAACCAACATGGATTTTTACAAAAATCCATGTTGGTTTTTTGCAGTGAAATTTGGTTTTTCAAAAAGCCATTTTGAATCTAAAAAACAAATTTTGTCTGAAATTATTTAGAGTGTAATGAGTGCTGCCGCCTTGTTTAACTTACGATCAGTATGCAAAACATCAACTTTTAGAGCAGATTTTTTGGTGAGGCCATGATGTCTCAAGAAGCCTGGTCCAGCTGGGTCACTACCTTAAAAATAAAGATACCATGCATAATTTACCATAATTACCAATTTACTTAATTTACCACTTTAAAATGTGATACTGAAGATAAGAGCAAAGACAATCTATTCAATAGCAAAAGAGAATCTATTCAAAAGCAGATGGCAATCTTATCTCAATCTTTTCAATAAGATCTGCAATTTAAAATGTAACATGTTATTAACAGTTTCACCCCCTCAAGTCCCCGTGTGAAGTAAATTCGGGCTACAGTATGTATGTTTTTCAAATACATTGTCTTCATCATAATTACTTTGCAGCCGGTTAACTTGATATGAAAAAAAGTAGTATTGCTTCATACAGATTTTGGCACTCTGTGAGTAATAATAGCCGATGAACTGTCATCTTCTCCACATTCAACGTGGGAAATATAGATCAAGGCTGTTAGATTAGTCATGAGCAAAAGAAGGCCATTTGATTTGTCAAAACTGATTTTAGAGTAAAAATCAGATGCCTAATCCTTTGGTTGCCTGTCACCAACAGGCGGGATTAGTCTCCTTAAATCAAATCAACATTGAAAGTTTTGGGAATGGTAATGACAAATCATCAGCATGATGACACACGAAGTGCCATTTTCGTAGTGCAACAGTCCATTCTGTTCGCATATCAAAGTTACTGACTGTAATGTGTTCAAGCTTCGACATCACAAAATCATGGGAATAGATCGATCCATTTTGTTATTAAAATATCATAGAAGCCTTAGAGATAATTGGTCTCCTATCTATATCATGGTTGAGATTTTATCAGCATGCACATCAATCATCTTGTAGCAAGTAGAAACCTCAAAAACGGAAAAGAGAATCTGACAAAACAAGAATATACTTACCAGTAATTCGATCCAACAATGGTTTAGCGGTTAACTTGGTATATCCACATACATGTGCTCCTAGACTGTGGCCAATGCACCAGAAATAGGGTTTGGACCCAGCTTGAGATCTTAATTTATTGGTTAAAGCTCCGATCAGAGCCCCGGTAGATTGAGAATTCGCTGCAGCAGGAAAATAAGTGTAGCCAGTTGACCCATACCTCCAATCAACTGCGATGACATTTGCGTCATCCTGCAATGATAAATGATTGATGATGATGATGATGTGAATTCGTGTGAAGTACAATACTCAGTTTAGAAAGTGATCAATGCTACAATATACATTATACACCATTGCTCATAAATATGAATACTTCAACATTCTCCATTGAAATTGACAACTTTAGCAACTTCTGCTGGTCCACATAACGGTCTGATTCAATAGCAGTTACTTGCAATGACCACTGAAGTGAAGAACATGCTGTCATTTAAAACGCATGCTGCAGCATTGACCCCAGGAAAAGTTACAGCAGCACGAAATATGGAAATTCAGGGTGTTTTTTCGGGTGAAGTGCATTCAACCAAAAATTAAAAATTCTTTCAAAAAATGTAATTGAGGCTTTCAAAGAGTGATTAGAGAAGGTGACTTGACCTTTATACAATGGACCTTGGTTACATTCACAATCTGAAATTTACTTTTATTTGACACATTTTTTCCAAAAGAAGAGTATTCCATATTTATGAGCAGGAGTGTATCTGCCTTCAGAGGAGAAACATGGAATAGGGCAAAGGGCATTATTTTTAAACTTTGAAACTGTTTTAAGGGGGTGATAATTATATTCATGCCGCGAAACGGCCATTGGCCGTTTCACGAAACTAATTGAGCACTAGGGAGGTTTCTAAATTCTGTCCAGTGATGGTCTCTACATCAATGGTCGACAGCAGGAATTAAGGTCAACTGGGTCGAGCTTCTTATCAATGATTTAGTTTCGAATTTAACAAAACATGACACATTCATATTTATCCATCTTTCATTTCTTTTGAAAACTGTAACATAACTGCCTTTCATAGATTGAATATGAAATAAATTTAATGAAAGTTGCGTCAGCCAATCTCTAAATTGCCAATCTCCAAATATCTCAAATAGTCAAAAAGACTTGATTTAGATATTGGCAAAGAATATACCATGCCCATCTCTGCAATTATCGCTCATGGATGTCTTTTCGGGCCACTTAGAACATTCACAAATAGTGAATGCCCATCTCTGCAATTATCGCCCACATGTCTTTTCTGAAATGCGGAACGCGGTTGCGGGATCGCAGAATTCCGATTTTTTTCTAGAATTAGCCTTGGGAGAGCCTGTATGGATTTCTTTACTTGAAGCACTTCTAGTAATGATAGAGCCGAAATTTTTTCACTGTTAGATTTGTCTTGGGGAGATGTGTCCAGTTTGCCTGGTTATAGATTCGCAGCAATATCAAAAAACTCCATCAAAATATAAAATTTAATCTGACTTAGTCAACCAAATTAAATTTGAATTAAATTTTTACTCTATCAACTTTTTAAGTTAGTTTCAGAGGTGAATATATGTGTTCCTTTGTGGGGTGCCGATGGCTCAGGTCTGCTAATAACTGGCTATTGGAAATGCCAGTTATTTCTTTTTTAAGAAAAACTTACATAGTTTTTTTTTTATTAAAAGGCCTACATGTTAGGCTATGTGCCTCTAACTAGTGTATATGTACGATAGGCCTTCTGCGAGTTGCCAACATGACCAGGGAGGGCAGAAAAACCACACAATTGTCTAATGAACTAATAAAAATGTTACTTGAAGTAAAGAAACTAGAAATGTCATAACCGGAAACCGGTGAGTGTTGCGCTGCCCGGACTTAGTCCTAAGGGTGAATCACACATGTATCTGTAGTTAGTGTATATCCCTCCGCGTAATATTTCAGTCAAATCTTCGCTCACAGGGTCACTGCTGTCTTGTCTAAATACACATTTCCTGGCCATCCCACTGACCCAAACTATCCACCAGTCTTTGATTTTACTCTCCTGTCTTTCTGCCCAGGAGTAATTTACCAGCTTGTTATTGCTCTCTTATTTACGATTGGCACCACTGTTATTCCTTTAAAAAAAACGTGCAAGCACTTTTAAGAGTTGCTTGCATCTATCTATCTATCTATCTATCTATCTATCTATCTATCTATCTATCTATCTATCTATCCATCTATCTATGTGTTTAGCTGTCTATCTATCTGTCTATCTATCTGTCTATCTATCTCGAGGCCTTCCCTTCCTTCCCCCACTACATTCGGCATAATTACAAAATAGCCCCCGCCCTCTGATAACGGAATGAGCGAGACCATTGAAAAGCATAGGCTGCCACTCATTCCGTCAGAGGTGCGGGGCTTATTTCGTGATTATGCCCTACATTCCTCCCTTCATGCCTTTGTTCCTTCCTTTGTTCATTCCTTCCTTCATTCCTTCCTGCATTCTTTCTACTGAATCTGTAAACACTGGATCTAGCTTTTAGGACAAATTTAGTATAAACAAGTTGTTGATAACAGCTAACTTTTACAGTTAACATCAAACAGGACTGCTACAAGGTGTGTCATGTTACTCACACATAGTTCCATGTGATAAATAGACATTCTTGAAGTATAAAGTATATATATATGCTGACCTGCTTTTTTCACTTCTAAGGGAATACTTGATATGTGAACATGAATTAAGGTATGTTTTTCTTTAGGCTTTCTTATCATTGTCAGCTAATAGTAAATAACATGTCACATGAAATATTGTCTATTAGATTTTTAATATGATTGCACCATTTTCAATAAACTTCCTGTTGAGATTAATTGAGTACAAGCAAGCACTGACATAGACCAACTGCACAAATCAAGTAAAAAAATCATTGTACTTATATATATTTGAAATTAAAGATTAGATCTGCCAATTCTACATAGAATTCAACTTTCATTAAAATAACACAAACTGGTGAATTCACAACATTGGGGTGATATGAAACAATACCATAATTGCATGCTTTTCAGAATTAAGTGAGTTCAATTCATTTTATTAGTCCAGTAGAGCCCCACTATGTCATAGGAACCCAAAAAGCTGTAAAACAAATCTCACTGAATTGAAAGCGAGTGCCCCCCCCCCTCAATGATGACTGTGATGCACATAGAGATACATAGTACGGATATGAGGCTCTGGTAGATGAAGCAACCAAATCCACCATCTGGAACTGCCCTGTATCCTGACACAATGGTACTGTGACATCACCAATAACAGTGATGTCACTTATAACAATGGCATGACGTCACATCATAATTAGTCTATTGTGACGTCATGTCTCAGGGCAGTTCCAATATGGCGGATTTGGTGACCTCATCTTGAGGTGGCTTCATCCAGCCTCATGTCCGTTCTATGTATTTCTATGGTGATGCAGCCATAGTCCTGTGCCCTGCTATGTGAATGCATACAGGCCAGGAGACCAGGCTAATGCAGCCATAGCCACACTGGGGGAGTGTGTGTGTAGAACTGGGCAAGAAATACTTTCAAAATGTCACAATAAAGGCACTAAATGTTAGTTTAAAGATTCGGGGACAAACTTTATGACAGTAACCTAACATACAGTGAAGAAGGGCTCTGAAAGTAGTGGCAGGTGCCCAGTAGCTTTTACATAAAATTGGGGCAAGAATGTTAACATTTCAGTGTGTGCAAAAAGCTTGCTTATGAAACCAAGGCTTGCCCAAGGGGGGGCACCCCCAGGGCAGCGCAATAAGATCAATTAGCAGTCCACAACTGAGTATGTGGCGCTGTCCACTAGGCCATAGACCTATAGATTACAATTTGATTACTGATTTATGCCTACGAATAATTTATTAAGTAAAAATAGATAAATTCTAGAAAATGTTCTAGTCAAGCTAGGGCAACAAAACTGACCTCTAAAAATAGCTATTTTCAAGCCGAATTTAATGGTAAAAAAATCAAGTTTGTATCTTTGCTAGAAGTCACGCAAATCGCAAAAAACCGAATCCCGCATTTTCGGGATTTCCACTGCTGTGCCCCGCAATTTAATACCAAAAGTGGGCGATAATTGCAGAATTGGGCACGATTTAACTATTTGTTAATGCTCTAAGTGGCCCGAAAAGATATTTAGAGATGGGCAAATTTTGCCAATAGGAACAATAGTGTGCCAATAGTTAGAATAGCTTATTGCTCCTTTTGGCAAAGTATGCCAATAGTTACAATAGTTTGCCAATAGTTAGAATAGCAAATTGCTCCTTTGGGCAAAGTTGTAAGATTTTGCCAAAAGGAGAAATAGTTTGCCAATAGTTGAAATAGTTTGCCAATAGGAGAAATAGCCGTGCCCGATTGTAAAATTGGGCACGATTTAGAGATTGTCTGCAGCAAAAGTTGTTGTAAAACTATACGTCCTTCGAAAACTTTTTAAGCGCTGCAGGAATTTCATTGCGGTACCATTTACATATTTTGTAGGGCCTCGGATGTAAATCAAAACAACTTACCTTTTCTAAAAGTTTTGTTTTCAATGTGTGATAATCACCTCCAAAGGCAGCCCGCCACCCATGGACTATGAAAATGGTTCTTCTGGAGTTTGTGAATTCCTTACTGAAAGAAAACAATTCTGATCGTCAATACTTAATTTCAAATTTTCAATCATGATAATTATCCCAGCTGAATAGATGATAAGATAATGGTACCTTACAAAAATTATATATACTGTATATGGAACATGTCACAAGTAAGGTTAAAGGTTGGGTAAATTTGGCCCAGGGGAAAATACCTCATGTCTTTCCATGGCCAAATGAAAGTACTGTAGGTCACAATCTAATAATACTTTTAGTACATTCTGGTACATCAAAATTTAGGACTATAAGAAATATTTTATTCTAAAGACTAAAGAGCAAGATTTTCCATCAGAGCTGCCCTTACCCACCTTATGATGTCAGGGCTAATGGGGGGTAAAATAGGATGAGTTCCGGATGACATAAATATGTAGAAACACATATTTCAAATAACATCATCGCTAACTCGAAAATCTGTACATTTGCACGGGTCAAATGTACCACTGTTAAGTATCTGGTAAGTTAAAGTAAAATGGACAATTATAAAGGAGAGTCAGACTTTGCCAAGAAATATTAGTTTGTTTACATTTTTCCATAACTGCCATGGCTGCTTTTGCCCTTGGGCCAGATTTACCGAACCTTACACTCCTAACAAAAAAGTTTTGTAAAATATGGAACCTTTAAGGGTTCTATAAGCTGGTATAGACGAGGAACCCTAAAATGTTCATTGCTCAACTTTTAAAAAGGTTCCAACTGCAAACAAGACAACATTCAGATAATCCAGCTGCTCTGAACTCCCGCAATGAAACCCCTTTCTCTCAAGTTGGGAGCATAGGGTCACTTCATAGAACCTTTTCACCAAGTATTGAACCTTTTTCAATTCAGTTGAACCCTTAAAAAATGTTTAACCTTTTTTGTCTTTGGGTTCTTTATATATACTTCAAGAACCTTTTGCTTTAAGAGTGTACCCTAATACCATAAAGAATACTGGTCAAAATAATCCTGGACCAAACTGAAAATTGAATTGTCACTATTTTAACAATTTATGTTCAGCCAATTGACAAACAATCTGTGTTTACTTGAGAAAATGGATATGCTAGGTCCAAATAGTGTGCGAAAGTCCTGTGAATGATAGAAAAACAAAAAATAAAAGAACATCCACATGATAAAAAGAATGTAAATATACTTACGGAATAGTTTCTTTTGAGAATAGAACTCCATTTTTAGAATTATTTCTTGTAAACAACCTAAATGTGGGTGAGAATTTTGACGGACACTTGGGACTGGCCAGTAAAATGTCATTATTCTGAAAGCAAAATCCTGTCTCTATATCTTCACAACATATTTTCTTTGTTCGAAGCCAGCAGGCATTTGATCTGCAAATAGAATATATATATTTGTGTATCTCTAAGCAATAGTCATAGCTACGTTCACTGCACTTCAATTGGCTTAAAATGCAGTACGAATTTAAATTGTCTAATGCCATTCAATATTAGACAATCTTATACTTGTATTATAACGAAAAGTTTCATTTAATGATGTGTTAATACAGAAAAAATTCTAAAAATATTATAATAATTGTGACTTTGGTCACATGCGTCTTTTTTTAACTATAATATCATTCACACTTTGGTCACATGTGTCATTTCTCAATATATTTTTTTTGGCAAATCAAGTCACTATTATAAATACATTTTGTACAAATTTGGTCACATTTATAATTTCGCATGTTTTAATTTTTTATAATTTTGGTCAAATTTATCTTTACTTCCTGTGTTTACAAACACTTTTTATATTGTACACTGAATGACAATTCTAATTGTGTACTGTGAGAATTACAGTAGCAATGAAATAGCCAACCGACTTTACATTGTACAATTTATAGAATGCATTGCCTCTGTGGGCAACTTTTGTTCAATGGAGAATATTTAGCCTGAGGCAAGAAAGACTTCCTCCATTGATAAGAATTTAATTGACGTAGTGATAAATGAAATAAAAAATGACCTGAGGATAACAAAGAAAATATGACATAATAGTTAAACAAAAAACATATTTTGATTAAGAAGACCTGCTCTGCCAAATCTTGTGAATATGATATGTGGCATTTTTGGCGGCTTTATATTATCCATCAAATAGCTATTTTTCTTCAATAATTATCATACGGGCCTACAGTATTACAGTAAGTCACTTTGATATAGAAAATGAGGACCAGTTCACTTTGGAAAATGCACTTCGTGACTCATGATAGTCGATGAAGTGTCATCTTCTCTACTTTCAAGTTAGTGTCTTATTGATTACCATAGTTTGGTTTAGTGATCTTTAATTGTCAAACACAAGGATGATCCCTTTTAAGTCAACTTCAGTCGATGAAGTAAATTTGAAGGATACATATATATTAAATTGAGAATAGGCCTGATGTCATTTGGCTTAAAAAAATTACAACCTATAACTTTGATACCGAAAAAGAGTGTACTGTTGCACTGTGAAAATGGCACTTTGTGTGTCATCATGCTGATGATTTGAAGAATTATGCATCTGATTTTCAATCCAAATCAGTTATGACAAGGCAAATGGCCTTATCTTGATCATGACTAATCAAACAGGCTCTATGTTTCCCATGTTGAAAGTAGAGAAGATGAAAACGTCATCGGCTATCATGAGTCACAAGGTGCATTTTTCACAGTGAACTGGTCCTCATTTTTGCAAAGTGAAAGACTGTAATGTCACTAGATGATCTTTAATATTGTAGGCCTTTATGATAATTATAGATGACAATAATTAATAGCTCAGCAGGAATGATTATAATAAAATTATGTATGTGTAATTGGACACAATTTAACAGTGCCTTAAAATTAATATAGTCAAGCAATCCGAATGTCATATGAAGTTGAATAGACCAAAATGTAATAATCACAATGAATTTTTTACAAAACACTCAGACAATATATAGTTAATTTTTTTTACAGTAATACAGATCATTCCAATCAATTTTAAGGAAAATGCTAAAGTCCACCTCAGTTCAAGAAAGTAAAAATCAAAGATCCCAAAAGCCAGAAGCTGTAGGTGGGACCACCACCTCAAAGCTTATCAAAGACATGAAAATATAATGTACTTACCCTGATAGAATGTTGAAAATATTAAATACACCAAAAACAGTCACCAAAACATACAATCCCCCCATGATCCATGTTTCACACTGAGTTATACAATATCCACAGTTTGAATACATATATTACAATGACAGTTGCAGGTAGGCCTGCATTTACCAAATGTGTGCTTACACAACTGAAGTTATATCTTTCAATGCATAACTGGATGAAGGGGGGGGAGGCCCATATAATTACACTGTGTATTCTATAATTGTTCACTTAATGTAGTCATACATTTAAAATGTACAAATATCACAAGATTTCGATCACTGATTATGTTTTCTTCACTTTACTGTACTTATCTGAATGATTTGTATCAGCATTTTGTACATTTTATTTATATTGTATTATCCTCTAATATGAGAAAGTTACCAAAGGTATATATGCAAGCTGGTACAATTGGTGAGTGAAGTAAAATTGGTTCACCTATACATACCCAGTTTGGTTTATTATTGTACCTCTTGACCAATAGCCCTTTTATTTTCATTTATCATTATTTTATAATATTTCAGATGGAAATATAAACAAGTGTTTTCTCGTTTCCTGTAACAGGGGGATGGGCAGGAACCAAATGATAGTTGAGGGACGTTATTGATTTTACCCCCGGGCAAACATTTTTTGCGGGGACTGACACTGGGGTGCCGGAACATGGGGGCATGGGGGGCAATTGCCCCTCCTGCCCTTATCTAAGGGGGGCAGGGGGGCAAGGGATGCCCTTTAGATCTTAAAGAAAACAACATTATCAGGCCTTATTTTATAAATTTTAGGCAAAATTAGTGAGTGTATATTCAAAATTATTATAGACTCTATTGACATTTTGTCACGCGAAATTGGCGCAAACTTTATTTGCCCTTTTTCGTCTGACCACCCCTGCCGCCCGTGATTCCTTCCGGCACCCCTGCCGACATCATGTTCGAATGAGGTTGCCACCTAAGATGCTATGCCCCATATCTATCTATCTATCTATCTATCTATCTATCTATCTATCTATCTATCTATCTATCTATCTATCTATCTATCTATCTATCTATCTATCTATCCATCTATCTATCTATCCATCTATCTATCTATCTATCTATCTATCTATCTATCCATCTATCTAACTATCTATCTATCTATCTATCTGTCTATCTATCCATCCATCTATCTATCTATCTATCTATCTATCTATCTATCTATAAAAAAAAGCATAACCAGTACACTGATTGAATTTTTGCTCCGTAAAATAGTTTCATAATATTTCCAATGGTTAAATTATTTCTGTAATTTATTACTTTCCAATTCTTAACTATTGACACTCCTTTTCTCAAGTGCCATTCAACAGCCTGTGAAGAGTTTCCTCAAAGCTGATCTGGAATAATTATTTAGTGCATGCAGGTAACCAGGGTGACCAGTGCAACCAGTTCATGGACAAATGCATGCATGGTGGGTTTGATGACTTCGAAGTAGAAATATATTGGCATCAAATGCACCATGGGAATTATGAAAAGGTATAATGAGAAAATTACATATTATGTATTACAAAAATCTCACGTGCATTTCCCACAAGCCAAATCAATACACAGCGACCTTGAACAAATTTTGGGGTAAAAAAATTGACGAAGAAGACAGTTAGAGCAGTGATGTAGAGAATGGTCAGGCAAACATTTTGATGTATCGAACGAAAAGATCTGTTGGGAATTTCCTGAGGTGTTGGACTTTTAATTGTACTATTTATCACACCCTAATGACCCTATATACACTGTAAAATTGGAGATAGGCCTACTGATTCAGCTGGTTGCACTCAAAATACTGAGCTGATATACATGTAGCTCAAAATACTGAGCTATACTGACTAAGGCATTGAAGCTGAGAAAACTCAAAACAATTAGCTGTGTTGACTTATACAGTGTATTTTGCAAGACAGCTCAAAATATTGAGTTTTGTTGACTTATTGATCCAAGCTGACACAACTCAAAATATTGAGCTGTGTTGACTATTTTTTAGTTTTGATTCATATTTAATTGTGTGACTTGTCTTATAATAATATATAGAGTTATTTATGAATGTGAGTAATAGTCCCAAAATATTGTTAGATCTCTCAATTGGATCCAACTGATCCAGTGTGCTTCATTTTAGTGTGCTTCATTTTAGCACATCATGGACAGGCCCAAGATGCATGCAACACAGACCATTGCGTTACAAGGAGAATTGAAAAAATTCTAGTAAATAAATCCTAATGGCCTGTGGCTCATCTGAGTTGATATACTGTGCTACAAGCCTATATTTGAACATACTCTGACTTGGAAATGTTGGTTGGCATGTGTGACAGCATGCATCTAATTACTCCCACAAATTATTTTAAGAGAGATGAAAACGAAAAGTGACCAGCTAAAGTTGGGTGCTACTCAATTTTTCGGCTAGTGTAATATAAATGTTCTTCTTTCTTTTAAGTAAATAATTGTTAAAAAATTAATGCAATTTTACATGAAGTGCTTGTTATAGATGGTGCTATATGTGGTATGGCTCAGATGTCAAGTTATCTGCAAAAACGGAAGCTTTCACGTTCTCACAGCTTAATGGTATGATTCGTTGGGACAACCTACAGCATTGAGCTGTCACAGCTTGAAAATGATTTACATTCTGAAATACCTAGCTCAAATTATTGCTTCAACACAGTTTTCAAATTTTACAGTGTTCAGTTCATGTCTTTAACATCACGCCATGTTGCATTTTAGCTTCTTCTGATTGCTTCTTTTGTTTCTTGAATATGTTGAACAGAACAGATGAAAATTAATTTCTATGAGCTTGGAATTTGGAAGAGAGACCTCTATTAGCAACACTCTGAGTAAAAGTGGATAAACAACTTACCAGAGCGTTGGATTGGCACAGTCTAATTTTTCTTATTAAGAAAAGCAAATAGACAAAATGCACAGAAAATACTATGGTTCCATTTTACATGTTACAATGGCTATCTACAAGTTAACTGCTATTTGCTTCCTCCCAGGGGCCAAATTTGCGAGCTCCAGTGAGCGGTCAACAGAAACTCAGTGTGAGGAACTCACACAACTTTGTCTGGAAGAAACCAGGACATTCCCAGCATTTGGTGATGGCCTAATCTATGTGAATTTCCAAAGACTCTGTATTGCCTATTCTGACTTTGGTTGACATTAATTTTAAGCAGAAAGCTTCTGAATACCAAATTAATTTGGAATTATTTTTTATTATGGAGGATGTAGCCAACAAACAATACAATAAAGATGGCGCCACTTGTGGCACAGACCAGACATTCTGCTGAGTGTTACACAGGCTTTCTGTTGTCCTAGTTAAAATATCTCCACAAAGTAAATGAATAATACAAATGAGTAATTGCGCAGTTAGCGATGTATACACACTACTTGAGGTAGCTATTTCTGCAAACTTTCCTAAAAAATTTCAAAAATCCATCGGTGATACCTTCCCTTGGAATGAATGGTTTGATTCAGAATGTAAAGCAATGAAAAGACAAATAAATAATTATCCTAAAACCCATGATCTAAATCTTTCAAATAACTTTAACTGCTACCATAAATTAAAGAGAGAATACAGAGCATTAACTCAAAGGAAAAAGAGAAGTTATCAGAATAAAGTTAGAAATGATCTTAGAAGTATGGAGCTTAGTAATCCACAAGAGTATTGGAAGTACTGGGATAGATTAAAGAAAAACAGCTCCAGTACTGTAACTGGTACTATATCACTTCAATCGTTTGATGACTATTTTAATGGCATCAAATGCCCACCAGAGAAAGCCAAACTGAATTTTGACATGAAATTTTTAGAGGAGATTGAATTGTATATGGAGAATTTTGATAAATGCTCCAGTAAGACATATATGACTGATGCTCCTATCACAGTTCATGAGGTAGAACTGGAACTTAAAAGTCTTAAACTAGGCAAGGCCCCTGGTATTGATGGTATTAGTAATGAATTTTATAAATATTTATCAAAACACATGGCACACCCTTTGACCGTCCTTTTCAATTACATCTGGGAAAAAGGAAATTTTCCAGATAAATGGTCAGAAGGAATAATTCAGCCTCTGCATAAAAAGGGTGACAGAAATGAACCTGATAACTACCGTAAACTGACGCTAATGGCTTGTGTGGGAAAGATATTTGAAGCAATAGTTAACAAGAGATTAGCCTTTCAATGTGAAGCAGATAATTTGGTAGACCATAGTCAATTTGGCTTTTCAAAAGGTTGTAGAACTAGTGACAATGTCTTCATTATTGATACCCTAGTTTCTTATTCTAAATCTAAAAAGAAACCTCTGTACATTACATTCATAGATTTCTCAAAGGCTTTCGACTTTGTCAATCGAACTTTTCTGTATTACAAACTTATCAAACAGGGATATGGTGGCAGATTGCTAAGAATAATTCGTAACCTATTCTCTAAATCTAGCGCCCGAGTCAGATGGGAGGGTCAACTTGGATCCAAAATTGATAGTACATTTGGTGTCCTCCAGGGTGGAATCATCAGTCCAAAACTTTTTAATATATTCTTGGCTGATATGAATGAATACCTTGACCATAAATGTGGAGTGACTGTAAATGGCACAACTTTCACACACATGCTGTATGCAGACGATCTTGTACTAATGTCTGAAAATGCCAGCGACATGCAGGTGCTGCTTAGTAATCTTGAGAAAAAAAAAAAAAAATGGCACTTACTGATTAATTCTCAGAAAAGTAAAGTTATGGTTATTAATGCAAAGGTAGAAGTAATATTTCAGACTATGAATTCTTAATTGGGGATGCGAAACTCGAAGTAGTTGACTCATACAAATATCTCGGTCATATAATTAGTAATTCTTCTAATATTCACAAACTTATGTATGACCATCTAGCATCTCAGGCACAAAAGGCAATGCATGCTCTTAAAGAGAAAATTAAATCTACAGTTGGGTACCTTCCACCAAGCCTGAGCTTAAAAATGTTTGACACTCACATATTACCCATTAGAGTATAACAGTGAAATTTGGTTCGAAACAAGAGAGATTGACATTTTAGAAAAAATACAACTTAAATTTCTTAAAAACCTCCTAGGTGTGCGAAATCAAACATCCACAATTGCTATCTTAGCTGATACAGGACGATTCTCTCTGATATACAGACAGCAGGCTTCAGCACTTAAATATTGGCATAGGCTTAAATGTAGTGATGTTCCTAAACTTCTTAAAACGTGCCTTGATATCCAGGTTGATCTGCATGAACGAAACTACCCATGCTGGTTATCCAAAATCTGTACAATCTCAAATGGTCTAGAGAGTGCAGGTGTTACAGCAGCTTCTATGAATGAATCTTTGTTTAAGAAAGCTCAAATTAAGATATGCATGAAATAAATGATAGTGACTCAAATCCGAAACTTCGAACTTACAAACAATTCAAATTTGATTTACGACTAGAACCGTATCTTAATTTCAACCTGCCAAAATCTATCTTCCAAAGTATTTAGACTGAGTTCCCATAATTTACATATCGAACTAGGTCGACATAAGCGCCCCTACATCCCTGCGGAGAATAGAATATGTAAGGGATGTGATTCCAATTGTGTTGAAGATGAATTTCACTGTTTAATTTTGTGTAACCATTGGAAAGACATAAGGGTAGAGCTATTTGAAGTAGCAAACAAATTTATAGAAAATTTTTCAGTGCTTAGTCAAAACGAACAGTTCCTTAGACTTTTGTCTCATAAAAATGAAGATGTTTTATTTGCTCTAGGTAGATTCCTAAATACCGTATTGAAAACTGACAATATTATCTGAATATATTTAGCTCCCTCCAAGGTGGATGACAAATGGCACTGACACTTCCCTCGCGTGATCTGTGGTCTATGCTATTGTGTATATATTATTTAAATGTAAATATCCTTGCTATGTTTGGTTGTCATTGTCTTTTATGTTGTCAACAGTATTAAAACTTGGTGCTCTGTATCTTAACATTGAACTCTGCTTCTGATTCTATGTATTACATATGTACTTGATGTGCTATACATAACCTGAATGAGTGCTGACTGTGTCTTTATTTTATTTTTGATGTATACCTATAATTTAAATGAATTGAACATATTATTTTTGCTTGTGATTGTGTATCCCAGTAGTTTGTAGTTTTTTGTTTTTGTGTTATTACACATTCATATATTATTATTTTTATTTTATATTTTTCCTTTTTCGATGGCATATGTATCTGTTTGATGCTTTTTTATGTCAATAACATTCTATAAATAATACAAATGAGTAATTGATTTTTTTTAATATCATAAAGCAAAAACGGCTACTATATTGCCTTTTGAATAAGTGACAGAGAATTCTTTTTGAACATTTTTCTAACAACACTTTAATATGTATAAATGTTATAAATAGACCAGATTTTTTTCCGCAATGTTTTTGGTGTAAGTGAAAATCGTGACTTTTCACACAATTTATTATCGCCTGATACTTTCTGTGTGCCAAAGGTGGAACACTAATAAAGTTCACAATCTTTAGTGATTCTTGAAGGATTTGTATTAAAATAAAGATAGTAAAATACCTGAAATTTGTTGTGTGAAAATTTTATCACCCATATCAAATTGGTCTACCTACCAAAAAAAATTTTTCAGAATTTTTCTGAATGCCTTTCGCACCCTGCAAATCTGATAGTTTATTACATTTCGATTAATAAACAACGGGTACTTATAAAAATTACATTTAGTTTTCATCTTGAAACTTTCATAAGAAGCAAATATATATATATATATATTTGAAATGTAGAAAAAAAATGTCCTAGTTTATTTTTTATGAATATGTCACATATAAACATCACTGTGAACTTCCTGAGTCTTCCTTGTTCTATAAGAGCAGTTGGCTAACTTTGACTTGATACACCTTATACGATAAGTACTCAAAATGAAGACCAGAGTTCATGTCAAGATTGTGCTTTTTTCTCTCTGTATTTGGATGTCCATCAACATGTAAGTATGGTCTGAGTTGCTTATTATTAATCCAGTAATAATGTACTAATGTGTACTATTTTCTTCTTTGCCAGAGCCAGAGAGCACAATGCCATACTGAGGCTGGTTGTGGATCATCCTTGTGTTTGCCAATTCACAGTTAAAGATCACTAACATGAACTTCAGTAATTAAATGTGCAGGCTAAAAATAATTGTTTGTTACTGGATGAATTGTGAGTCTGTACATGTGATCCACAAACAGCTGAAGCGTGACATCATGTTGTCAGTCAATGAAGCATATTTGTAGTATAGTTACAGGATGGATAATATGAAAAGCTTAATAATTGAATTCTCTGATATCGTCTTTATATACATTGTATATATATATATTTAGTGCAACAAGTTTTCACCTGAAAGGTTTGTCAAAATGATATAATAGATAGCTAGGCCTAACTGAAGTAGGGTCAAAGGGAATGTTTCTGGAGCTAACTTTCTGGTAGTATCTAATATTTTAATCAAATATCTTTAGTCTTAAAGGTATTGGAAATGTTGATTTTATGGTAATCTGACCTAGAGGTTACACACCAGAAAGCAAATACAAGTTTTGCTGACTTATTATTCTACAAATGTATTTATCAAAGAGCTCTGTGTGACTTGGGAATCATCCATGCATGATGTGAAACATGGGAAAACACAGAGAACCGAAAGTAAGCTCAAAATAGACAAGAGCCAGTTAAAACCTTAAAAAACTATATATATCATCATGAACACTTATAAGTTTATTAAACAATCTTGGAAAGGAGTGTGCCTTTTTCAGTTGAACATTATAATGAATGTGAAAACATGACACGCTCCAAGTGAAGACTTACTTGAAACCAAACAATAAATTATATTACAATGTAAGAAAATTCTATAGAGGCAATAGGCCTATAGACTTTCATTCAGTTAAAACGATTTCTTGTACATTTTACTGTTTGGTGTAAATATAAAGCAAAAAGTGCATTCAAAATGAAGTATTTTTAAAAGAAACCTCGCTTTTCCAGGTGTATTCAAACTTTTGGAGGGTAGTGTATGTTTTGTGTGCAAAAAAGAAAAAAAAGAAAAGAAAATGACTTTGCTTAGAGGCTGTAATTACCATATAACATTAATGGTGAGTTAAAATTTAATATTTTCCATATTATTTGATGCCAGTATAAAACAAAAATTGTGTTGAAGATGAAGTATTTTTGAAAGAAATCTAACATTTTCAGATGTATTCAAACTTTTGGGTTAGTGTAAGATGGGAGTTTTTTTACTTGTCCTAAAAGCATTGCAGGTATAGGAACTGATCTCACTAACTTCATATATAATTCATAAAGAATAACAGGGTAGGAATTGGGATCTGAACTCACAAGGAACATTCCACTGAGTTGCTAGTATATATAATGATGGATGATTTCAATGCTTCTGAGCAGTTTACTGGAAGAGGCGCTATATAAATCACTATTATTATTATTATTATTATTAAGGATGGATGATTGCGGCTTTACGTCCTGTATTTATGCACTTGGGAGGCTAATTAGGACAGGAGGAGGACACAACAATGAGGCGAAGGATGATGAAACGGGCGTCCAACATAGGCCCAGGTGACCCGGCAAGAGCTGGATTCGAACCCTGGACCCAGCGATTGACAGCCCAGCACTCTACCACTAGACCAATCATCCCCCTATATCAGTGGCGTCATTTTCAAAATAAAGTGGTGGGGCATTGACAACTTTTAAAATTATTTTGCATGGGCACATCAGAGTTGCAGAAGCTCTGATTTTTTTTACCCTTTTTTTGGCAAAAAAGTGGTGGGGCATCTGCCCCACCAGCCCCATAGGAACTGACGCCACTGCCCTATATATAATGAAAGACTCTTTATACATGTACACACATATTGTTTTCTATAGGTAGGGGAGAGCGGGGCACCATGAGCCACGGGGCACCATGAACCATGGCCCCTACAAAAAAAACGGCGAGATAGAGCTGCTCGATAGGAAGACCATATATTCCTTTATTAGTGTACTACTGGCCAGGGAAGCAATCATAATCGTTCTTTTCCATGTAGGACCAATAATTGAAAAAGTACTTTTGACCAGTGAATTTGAGTAAAAAGTAAACATATTGGGCGGTGGAACTTTTACTTCTGGTACTTCAACTATTTCCGGCATCATCATAAAACTTAGTCTTCTTAGAGAAGGTAAGGCATGTGCTAGGATGATGTCATAACATTGATACTATGATAAACTTGAAAATGGTCATATGCACTAATAAATAAAATTTACAAATGGGGCACCATGAGCCACACGGAGATAGGGCACCATGAGCCATTTTCTATAAAGTTTTGATGTACAATTAAAGCTGAATAGTAACAACAACTCTACTGTTGTAAGTCCAGAACTATAATACAAGACATCAGCAGCTGTTTAGGACACATTTTTGCTATTTCACAGAAAAATATGTAAAATCCATCTGATCCATATTGTGGTGTATGCCAAGGGAAAATTTCAAGTAAAACATCTGGTTTATGAGGTATCAGTTCTTTACAGTTGAATGAGAAGGATAATACATGTATGTAAACGGCCCCCCATGCCATGGCTCATGGTGCCCCAGGGTCGGGGCACGATGAGCCGCTAGACTACATTTTTTAAAGACAATGTTTTGACTATTTAACAATTAAGAATATAATGTAACAACACTGGACATTGTAGCCAAGAGGTCTTGCTATGATTATATAAAGCAACCAGCTATTTACCATTGAAACTTTAGGCTTTTAGCTTAATTTCGGAAAAGCGGCTCATGGTGCCCCGCTCTCCCCTACTCACCATTTCAGTTCATTTTCATCAACAGAACATCTGCCTGCATAAACTTCTTCAATAGAGGTTCGAACTCGAGATGCTGTGATGAAATTGAAAGTGGATTTTGCTTCAGTCGCAAGGGTCTGTCACCAGAGTGTCCATCAAAATTCAATCCAACGTTCACCCTTTTCACAAGGAATGGACCATCATCTGGTGTATCAATTTCCAAAACAAGTATACCGTAAGTACTTTACAAAGGTTTGATCCAATGCGAAATATTTTAGTAGGAAAGGCATGTATGTAACCATTGCCTTTATGGCTGTTTGTGTCCCCAGGTCACAGGAGGAGTGTATAATTTCTTTCTGCAGAACTGTAGAGTTCTGTAGTTCTGCAGAAAAAAACTGCAGAATTCTACAGTTTCCAAAAAAGTGCAGAATTCTGCAGATCTGCAAAAAACTGCAGAATTCTGCAGTTTCCAAAGGAATTGCAGAATTCTGCAAAAAAATTGCAGAATTCTGCAGTTCTGCAAACAAAGTGCAGAATTCTGCAGTTTCCAAAGGAATTGCAGAATTCTGCAAAAAAATGGGAGAATTCTGCAGTTCTGCAAAAAAGCAGTACATTTAAATTTCTTCCTCCACCTGCATATTCTGCAATAAATTCTGCAGTTTGGGAGTGAAATTGAAGAATTCTGCAATTCTGCAATAAATTCTGCAGTTTGGGAGGAAATTGCAGAATTCTGCAATTCTGCAATAAATTCTGCAGTTTGGGAGGAAATTGCAGAATTCTGCAATTCTGCAATAAATTCTGCAGTTTGGGAGGAAATTGCAGAATTCTGCAATTCTGCAATAAATTCTGCAGTTTGGCAGGAAACTGCAGAATTCTGCAATTCTGCAATAAGTTCTGCAGTTTTGCAGCTCCATGTAGCATTTTTTGTGAACCTCTGGTATTTAATCCAGCTTATCAATTGCAATGCATCTGCTAAGTTCTGACTTCTTCGACAAGGGTCTTGCCACTACCCAGGAAACGTTGGTTGGTGGGGGGGGGGGAGGAGTAGCTGTTCGGGGGTCGGGTGGGAGGTCTAGGGTTTTGATGCTCGTCTGTCCCTGCAGCAAAGTTTCTGTAGCAGAATCTGTAGTTCTGTAGGAATTCTGCAGCCTGGGAGGTTTGATGCACTTCTGCAGGTAGGAAGCTGCATATTCTGCAGTTTCAAATAAACCTGCAGAATTCTGCAATAAATTCTGCAGTTTGGGAGGAAACTGCAGAATTCTGCAATTCTGCAATAAATTCTGCAGTTTGGGAGTGAAATTGCAGAATTATGCAATTCTGCAATAAATTCTGCAGTTTGGCAGGAAACTGCAGGATTCTGCAATTCTGCAATAAATTCTGCAGAACAAATTTATTCCAGAATTCATGCAGTATTTGTGAACCTCTGGTACAAGGGACTTGTCATTACCCAGGAAACGTTGGTTGGGGGGGGGGGGGGTAACAGTTCTGGGGTCGAGTTGGGGGGGGGGCTGCTTCAAAATAAACCTCTATGCCTCTATGGATGTTTTGACACTCTGCTCGGCCAATTCTCAACCAAATTTCACTCTGAAAAAAGTGGTGGATACCCTGCAACCAGGTCTATTTACTACAGTTGTCAGTCTTTGTCTGTCGTTGTTTCTTTTTGCCGTACGGCACTTTTTTCGGCGATCGGTAAGCTCGCAAAAATGTCATTTTACAAACTGCTGCATCAAAATAAACCTCTATGGACATTTTGCCACTCTGCTCGGCAATTCTCAACCAAATTTCACTCTGAAAAAAGTGGTGGATACCCTGCAACCAGGTCTATTTGCTACAGTTGTCAGTCTTTGTCCGTCGTTGTTTCTTTTTGCCGTACGGCACTTTTTTTGGCAATCGCCGAAAAACGTGTCGTACGGAAAAAAGAAACAACAACAGACAAACACTGTCAACTTCAGTCAATAGACCTGGTTGCAGGGTATCCACCACTTTTTTCAGAGTGAAATTTGGTTAAGAATTGGCCGAGCAGAGTGGTAGAACGATGACTAATCCACAAGAAAACAAAACATGCAAGTGCTGCTCCCCACAAGAGTGGCGACCTGGAAGAATGGACACCAAAAGAAGAAGAAGAAGAAGAAGTCCATAGCAGTTCACTTTGAACTCCAGCTGTTGTTGTGTTGAAATTTTATGCAGAATTGCAGAATTCTGCAATTTCCACCCAAACTGCAGAATTTATTGCAGAATTGCAGAATTCTGCAATTTTCTCCCAAACTGCAGGATTTATTGCAGAATTGCAGAATTCTGCAGTTTCCTCCCAAACTGCAGAATTTATTGCAGAATTCTGCAGTTTCACCCCCAAACTGCAGAATTTATTGCAGAATTGCAGAATTCTGCAATTTCCTTCCTAACTGCAGAATTTATTGCAGAATTGCAGAATTCTGCAGTTTCTCTCCCAAACTGCAGAATTTATTGCAGAATTGCAGAATTCTGTAGTTTCCTCCCAAACGGCAGAATTTATTGCAGAATTGCAGGAAGAAATTTAAATGTACTGGGTCACAGTGGGAAATGAATTGGCGCAGAAGTGTAGGCGGAGCCACTGTACTAGAAAAACAGCTGTTTACCGAGTTCCGCACTATGCAGGGGCGTCAGTTTCATTTTAAAGTGTTGGGGCAAATAGTGGCCACACATTCATGGAAGATGTCAGGGGAAAAATGAATTTTCAGAAACATGTATACTTTAGCCAAAAAGTGTTGTGGCAAATGCCCCACCAGCCCCACCTACACTGACGCCACTGGCACTAAGTTCACTTTATCCGAATTTAAACTAATTAAACAAATAATTATGATTTCTAAATCTGAATTAATGCTCAGTATTTGGTAGAATGATTATTGGCTAAAAAAGGAGCACATATATATAGGATATTATTTCAAAAGACTAGTTATTCGAGATGTGACACATGTATGACCACAATTCTTGATTCTGGTAACCCTTAAGACTGAAAAGAGACACACTGCATTACACTGGTTGTGACAAATTTTCAGCGAGTTCTTGTGGCTTTTACCTCAGCCCCACAGCTATTGAAAGTCTAAGATATTGCTTGAAACAGTCTAAGCTGCATGACTGGCTTGATGAAGAGCCAAGTTGACCGGTGGGAGATTTTGCCTCTTCTCAAATAATAACTGGTGAAGATTGTCCCCCAGAAAGTCATGTGGTTAACTGGTGAAGATTGCCCAGAAAATCACATGGTTAACAGGTGAAGATTGCCCAAGAAAATCACGTGGTTAACTGGAGACAAAATCACATGGTTAGCGTTAGCAAATACATATATCAGTTTCCACGTGATAACTACACTCTAAAAAATGTCGAGAAAAAAATTGGTTTTTTAGATTCAAAATGGTTTTTTGAAAAACCAAATTTCAATGCAGAAAACCAACATGGATTTCATGTGATAACTCTCAGTTAACCACAAGTTTTGCCAGCTGGGTTGTTAGCATTTTACTACAAAGTGAGTGGACAGGGAGGGCGAAGGAGTGGATATGCTCTCCAGAGTAATTCAGTATAGTATGCAACTGTCCAAGTGCATCTGCTTGTAAAACTTATTAAGTTTTACTGTTGGGGAAGAGAAGTTGGCAACTTGGCATAGTAACACGTTCATGATCAGGGCTTCCTACTGATTGGTCCAAGATTTTATTCCACCATTGTCATGCGGTAGCCTAAAATTTGGGGAAATAACAGCTTTGTGGCCGGGTAGTGTTGTCAATTATTATTAAATGTAAAACAAAAAATAATATTCAAGGTATCGAAAGCGATACCAATATTCTGTACTTTCAGGTCAGAATTTTCAAATGACAGAAACACTACATATATTGTGCATGGTTGGATGAGTTCATTTAGCTACAGTTATTCTAGTATCAAGGATGCCTTACTTGTTAAGGTAAGTACAAGAGGGTGAGCAGAATAATTAACACCGTAAAACGGGGTAAAGTTGGCAAGCCATTTTGACCCACTTAATGACAACTTTTCCTCACTGACATGAATGGCAACTTTGCCAAAGATACCTGTGTCAGTGAGAAAAGTTGGCATTTCTGCCATTAAGTGGGTCAAAATAGCCTGCCAACTTTACCCTGGATTGCCAACTTTACCCATTTTACGGTATAGTTATTAAATATTAATGCTTATTTGGTATAAGTTACATGCAATGTTTGATCATGACTAAGTCAAATATGATGCAGTAATTACCTGAAGACCGTGGAAATTATACTTTTGACAAAAACTCTATTCTCGTGGAATCATATTGCTGGAGCTCGATATCAGTCTGGATGACATAAACAGCGACCTTTGTAAAATCTTTAAACAAATAATCTCTTCATTTGGGATAACAGTTATGCTGCAAACAAAGATATTTGTAAAACTCAAGTTTTTTAATGAAATTATGGGAATTATTTGTTTCAAATGTGTACTGTTGCAGTGCATGCAGTCAAGTTAATCATCATGTGACACAGTGTTACGTAATTTGAATGGGATGTCACTAGAACTTGCAGACTCCAAAAAAACTGTATTCCCCAAATCACTGATCCTACCATACATGTATTTTTTCTCCTTTAAACATGGAATTTCAACATGTTTGACTAAAATGCAATTTACAATTTTCAATACAGGCAGACCATAATGTCATAGGAGTGGACTGGGAAAATGGTGCAGACGCCTTTACATATCTTCCATCTGCAGCTAATACGCAATCAATCGGAGCTTTGATAGGTTCACTAACAAATGTATTGAGATCACAGCCTGGTTCCAATCCTTACTTTTGGTGCATTGGACAAAGTTTGGGAGCACACGCCTGTGGGTTCACCAGTTCAACTGCAAAGCCACTGCTTGAAAGAATAACAGGTATGAAATGGAATGTTGATTTAGTAATTATTGATATTAATTATTTTGTTATTTTGACCTTCCTACGTCAAAAGCATAAAAGCAGGCTATCGTTTCAATTAAAGAATGTCCAACAGATTCCTAAAAGCCAGAAAAGTAGTACTTAAATCTTTATTTCTAAATCTTACAGAACATATTCCAGCCATGCATTTTACAAATTTACTTCACAACAACAAAAAAATGCATATTTTTTCAGCTAAAGCATATATATCACGTAACATATTTAACAGTGATAAATCTAGGAAGTAGATCTACAGTTATACCGGATTAATGCTTTAAAAAATTCTGTTAGTGAAATTGGGCTGCTTTGGCATAATTATTTGTTCCATCGTTGTAGGTCTGGACCCAGCCGGACCAGATTTTGGTAACAACAAAGGATTGACAAAAGATGATGCTATGCATGTAGACATCATGCATACGGACAGTAAGATTTCCAATTTTAGTACATTTCATATGCTACAAATGAAATATCTTGTTATTTTTTATATTTTAATTATGTATAGGCTAACAACTGTATCAAATTTTTTTGGTATCTGTACTTGATGATGTTGGTCATGATTGTCCCTGAATAATATTTACCAATTTTGTCATATTGTGATTGTATTCAATCTGACGTGTAGGAAAAATCGGAGTAATTTGTGCCGCCCACTGCATGTTTTGAAAAATGGGAAACTATATGAAGATGGTATGCCAGCCATGTTTACATGATCATTTTTTTTCCATCCAATTGCACTGGTGACCTATTTGAACTGAGAATGAAACAGTCAACAATCTGAACAAATTATTATTTTTTAAATAGATAATTAATATTAACCATTTGATATTCACTTCAGTATTATTTGGGTCTCGCGATCCTCGCGGCCATGTTGACTTTTACCCCAATGGAGGGAGCAACCAACCGGGTTGTGCATTTTCACTTTCATTTGCACAGAACTCCGAGGACGAAAGACGAGTTGAGGGAATGTCGGATGCTGACAAAATTGTTGCAATGCAAGAAGCTTCTACAGGTTGAGGATAATTTATAAATTGAAAATTGTAGCACAGTAGTCCCTGTTGTAAGACATGTTATTATGTGACCTCCTTCCTCCCGCACTAAGTAGCATTCTTGGTTTATTTTGCACTCCGACAAGAGACCGCATCCCCATGAGAGACCGCTTCATGGTCACAGAAGGGGTGGTCTTATAATGCAGGGACCGCTGTTACAGGAGTCAATATCACAAGTCAAGGTTTTGAAGACATAAAATAATATTATCTAAGACTGACAAGGCTGCTCAACAAGTTAATTTTCTCAACACCACAATTGAGCCAATTCTTTAAAACATTTTAACCATGATATGAATATCTAATACTAACTTGTCTTTTTTAAATTTCAGGACGCAGCAGTAGTGAGTATATTTTCGTTTTCAATATTAAATTTTTATACATCCTGTACATGACTTCCTGTTTGATCAAAACATGGGCTTGGAGAAAGCACATTTTCAAAAAAAGTCAATTCACATAAAATCAAATTGCTGTCAGTTATAGAAAACCACTTAAGACTGTGTATTTAGTCACTGTGGACAAAACCTATGCAAAGTGTAACCTTGAAACATCTCTGATATCTGATTAACATCCTTCAAAATTTCAATGTGAGTTGGAAAAAATTCTGTGTTGACATGGCCATACAGGAAAATTTTAACTTACCTTTTCTTACGAATCTGTATCCTACGATTTGTCCTGTTAGCATTTCCAAATAATAGATATCCCGTGCAATATAAATATAGTCCATGAACAATTCCATGTGGATAAATGGATGCTCAAATGCTCAAATTAGAAGTTCTTTGGCAAAAAAATCCCTGGCACTGTGAGCCTGTGTCACATTTTCTTATGCTCTGACAATGTTTAAAGGGCCCTGTTACAAAATAGCAAGCTGGATTATCTTGTTTAGCATTGTTTGGCATTGGCTGTTTGTTGTAATCACCTGTTACGAACTTCTGTTCAGTGGAGTGCACCAATGTAACTGTGAATTCCATATGTGTGGTTGTGGGACCATGTTTTGGGTTGAGAAGCCAAATTGTTGTTTTTATTAAAAGTTCTAAAATGACATATTTTAGTTTTTATACCAACTGATAGTAAGCACGTGATATCACAACTCTTTTGTTAATGAAAGGCTTTGTTAATTTTCAGTTTGGTGCAGTCACCAGAGGGCTCTGTCTTACATGTTGAATTCCATCACAGTTAATTCCTGTTATGTTGCTGATTACAACTGCTCCAATTTCAAGGATATGCCTGTAAGTGACTATCAGACATTTATTTATTTCATAGTCTTCTGCCAGTAACAGCATGACCTTCTCGTAACTAGCAGGGCTTCCGCCTTATACTGGATTATTTGCACATAGGACGCACTTTAAATTCAAACTTGCAAAAAAATGTCCCATGCGTCCTCCAAAAGAAGTAAATATATTATAGAAGTATACGCCTTCCAGTATGTTTAGCTGGTGTACTAGTGTACATGTATTACTTGTGTAGATGTATTATCTAGGAAATTTTCTACATGCAAGATCTAGCATATACGCAACTGCTGCAAGATGTGCCAGAAATGGCATCTGCACAAGTGGTGGATCTTCCATGCAAACTACTGAGACTAGTGTACTAGATAATACACCTACACAAGTAAAATACATCTACATGGCCTTACATATAACCAGAACCAGTTCTTTGACATTAACATAGTCCCCTACCTAAATCACCAGATAATTCTTGTTAGATTGTTAATGTCACCTTCAATTTTTTTTTGTTGATGAACTTTGAATGTTTTTTTTTTGTATTTACAGGGATCGTGTTCGGAAATTACGTCAGATGACCAGAAAGGAATGATGGGATACGATGCACTGAAGCATAGATACAACGGTTATCTGTATTTTCTTCCTCGGACCAGTTACCCTTATTGTTCATCTTCTTGAAACAATTAATAAAGTTACGTTTTTAAAAATTCATGATATTATTCAATATTTAATACCATGCACATTTTTGTAAATATTGTTAAACCAAACTTGCATGTGGACTGTTTTATATATTATTGTCCACATAAATCATAATCATAACCTTAATGTCAGAACCATTATCTACCTGAAAGACTTATGCAGTTGGCCTGCTGTTAGGCCTCCATTCATCAGCATCCCAAAAGCTTCTGCCCTCACTAGAATCATCTCAGCATATTTTTTGTCAAAATTATACTTTTCAGCCCAAGGATTTTTTTTTGTTTTGGGGAGGGGGGGGGGTTGGAGAACCCCAGTTGCGCCACTGAATTGACAAATATATATTCACTCTCTTTACTCTCTATAATTAGGACATGGGACCTTTAAACCTGACAACCTGAAGTCAAGAATCACGACAAAACATTTGTCAGTCATCTAATTAAATCCTTATTGTCAATATTTACATAAACCTGAAAGAGTGGGCTGACAGTGAATTTGCATGTATATATAGGTTCTGTTTTCTCATTTCTCTGCTCCCATTTAAAAATATTTTATGAATAAAACATGACTGTGATTAATTGAGCAAATTAAAGTTATATTTGCACAACCCACAGTGTACATGTGTTTCAAGCCTAAGTGAGTTTCATTTGCTTGGCCACTTTGCAGTATGTCTATCGCCAGATGGCTCCCTGTCAGTACCTAAATTTAGCAGTCAAGTATTGCCATGCAGTGGAATCGAACCCTGGACATCAAAAATCACAAGGAGAGCATCAAACCACTCAGCCACCAAGACACATGGCATTGCATTGGGAAAATGATCTTCACACCAATGTGCATCATAACATTGTGGATTTCTTTATTCAAGATTTGGGAGCAAGGCAAGGAATTGTAGGCATATGAAATAACTTGATTAGGGCCTATCTCAAAAATAATGAAGCCACTCAGCTGGTTTTCACTGAGGGTCACAAATTTTAATAACAGCTGTATGAAACAACTTCATATTACAGTCTTGCCTTAAATAAATTCTTATGCCAAAATCCTGAAAATTTCAGGGCAATTCGTCAAAAGGTTATTGAGATAGGGAAGAAAGTATATCGAAAAACATGCATTTTTTCACTTATTTAGCGTGACATAGCCTTTTTCACCTGATGAATTCTTTCAATTTTACAAAGTTTGACATGTTCCATTGCTATTTCCTTATACTTATTGTAATCTCCACATTCCCAGGTTTCATAAATCCATTGAAACAGGCACTTCCATCCACTTGTTTTGACATGACTGAGTTATTTGGGTTCAAGGGTTGAAATTGTAAAATTGAGTCAAATTTGAATGTTCCTGATCAGAAATGCTCTAGTTTCCCTTTAACATATTTCAGTTGAATCTTTATGCCATTGAGATCTAGTATTACATCTACTTAGTTGTTTTGGAGCTTTTTATGATTCTGGAAAATCTGGTTCATGGAAAAATTCCAATGAATAGCTGGAAAGGTGAATGTGTCGCACGCGTAATGCCGAGAGTACTTTCAAATGGTACAGAGCTATGAAAGCTCTGTTTTAAATCTGGATTGGCTCAAAATATGGTACATCTATGAAGTTTTATTAATCTATGAACTAACCCAAGTTTTTATCTGGTTTCTGTAGATTAAATTCAAAAGTCGCACGCGAAACGCTCTGAAAAATTTTGATCGTATTCAATTTTTTTTCTAACAAACAGTGAATCGATCATTCTAATATTACTTGGAATGAAAATTAACAATTAATTTCAATAGTTGGAGTACGTTTCATTGCCTAATTACAAAAAATTTAACATTTATGAAGCATTCTTTAAAATTTGGGGCCAAATTGTCTAAGAAGGCAATAAACATTAACAAAATATTTTTTATTTTGTATTTTACCCCCAGTTATGATTGATAGTTAATGTAAAATCGATTTGAGTCAAAACCAGAACATTTTCTGAAGATTCATATCACACCAGTACTTAAAATCAGCTTTTTATGTCGAAAAATTGGCAAAAACCCACACTTCTATCATCATTTGCTGAGCAAACATTCACTTCAGTGGCACTTATTTGGTGTCAATTTGAAGCCCATATACAGACGCATAACATGGGGCAGTTAAAATCATTTTAAACAAAAAAATATGCTTCTGGGGTTAAAATATGTAAGTTTTTAAAAGAAATTTCCGAAAAATTTCGAAAAATTGGGTGTTTATCAAAATATATTTGGTGTATTTGAATGACTGTCGTCCAGAAGACTTTTAAAAATGTGCCAGTTGTTGTCAAATAAAGAAAAGAGATTCAACTTCATAACAAATTGCCATTCAGCCCAGTTATGTTTCCCTGCCATGAAAAACAAACTTTTAAAAATTCTGTAATATTCAGCTGTAATCAATTATTTCCACTCATCAAAGCACCATGGCCAATAACGTTTCTGGAACTTGAATATGTTCTTTACAATATGCTTAGGTCATTATTTTTTACTGATCCCGAAAAGTTTAATATCTCAAATGTGCGCAGACTCGAGGCAATATATTTACTATGATGATTTTACCTATATATTGGTGGCAATTTACACATTTAATTTTTGGAACAAGAACCAATTTTTCACCAAAATAGAGGGGTTTAAATATTATGAAAGCTTTTGGGACCGATGGGCTGCCCACATGGGGACCGATTGGCCACTATGTCTAGAGATTCCCTATAGGTGGCATACTGGCATGGGGCTGGAAATTAAAGTCTATAAGGGGAAAAAGCAAAAAAGAACTTCAGTTTGCATCTTTAAATGTTAAGTTTGGACTTGAAGGAATGCTCTCAAATTACAGTGATGGATTTGCCTCAGTAATGGCTTAAAACACAATATGATGGAAATTAAAAAATTAATATTCATAAAAATTGCAAATTTTCAATTTAGTTAGTATTTGGGAAATAATAAACATAATAACCCTGCTAGACATTGAAGTAATCTTGAATTAAAATATAACCTAATGAAGGGCAACTGATGAATTTTATTGCTTTGATTCCAAATTTCTCCTACAGGTGGCATACTAGTACAGTGATCTATCAAAAATTTTACTTTTTCCCTAAAAATCTAAATGGTCGACAAAAGTGATTAATTGATGGAGAAAAAATTAAATTATACTCAGTTTTTAATGTTCATCAACAAATTTGAGGTGTCAGGCAAGATTTTGATGGTCAGGGTGATAGCCAAACTTCTGTATCGACCAAATATCAAATAATTGCTTTCTTCTTAATAACCGATGAACCAATCATTTTGGAATTCTCTAATACAGTTTCTTATACATCTGTTCATGTACTGCTAAAATATCGTCTCAATAGATTTAATATAACTACAAAAAAGTAACTGATGACGTCGGTGAAAATTTAGCTTTTTTTCAAAGTGTAAAATCTGGGCATATCTATATGGCCACCATCTTTCTTGACAGTAAATGTGTTTTCTCATCTTTCTCCCTAGGTTGATCTATGTGAATCTTATTTCATTTTGTAGAGAATTACACCAGCTAAAAGGGTGCACAGTATTAATGCTGTATCTGAAGCAGATTTGCCTCCGTGGTCAATAATTCGTCAAGCGGCCCATCGGTCCCCACTCTCCCCTATATGGGACGTTGACTTAGCATTAAGCCTAGCTTATTTTAATTGCTGGTGGATCAATAATGAACGTGTGCCTTTGCATTGCATGCGAGTTATGGAGTTGGTCTCTGATCAACAGTTAGTTTCGGTAAGGTAGTCATACCAGGATTTCTCCCAGCAGTGTCTGAACAATTACATTTTGTTTTAAACCCTCCTCCGACTCAATTATTCGCATGATTTCCAATGTTTTCATGATTGTTTGTGTCGTTTACATTAAATCCGCCTACCTTGTGGACAGATGTCACCACTAGGTCTGTAGCATGGAACGTGTCGTGCCTACAGCACCACGCTCAGGACAGTGGGAGAACTAAATTAAAATGGTTGAATTCGGCTTCGTATACATACATATGGCATTGCTGGCTAGTTATTATGAATGTTACATATAGCTAGACCACTTGTACACAATCTATTTTCTAAGGAGAGTGATTGGATTATGTTCAATAGCAATGGTTCAGCCAACTGTGATAATCCCTTTTTTCAATTTAGTCAGTAAATATATGATAACTTTTTATTTATCACAAAATCTGTGTCACACAGAAAATAATGATGTTTATACACATATATTACTTGGGACATGTTGTGTTTAAATAAATGTAACCTAACATAACATAAATTCATATAACTTGTCCAAAAAAAAAAAGAAGTTCGTATGATTAGTCATTTTCACATACAGTTATCCCTGTATTAGTGTATATAATTATGTATATACAGTTATATGCACGGTTGATTGAAACATTAAATTATTTGTAGAAAGGATGTCTTTGGGGACTCAATGAACTAAAGATACCCACTACCTCACCTGACCTGACCTGCACAAGCCATACAATAATCTTCTAACAGAAGGTGCTTACCAGGGTGAAGAAAGTTAAATTTCTGTCACCGGGTTTACCCCCAAAGAATCAATGAAGTGTTAAAACGCATTGAAAGTTACCATTTTTGATTTAAATCAAAATACAGTGACAATTATGTGTTGATGTATTCAGTACAGGGGTTCCTGCATTGTAAGACCCCATGTTAAAAGACCGTCTTGAATTAATTTATGTATACAGTACCGTTTGCTGTATGCGAAGCAACCTAGTTTTAAAATAATAAAATCTTAAATTTTGGATTAAAAACCAATTTAGTTGCAATATAACATATAATATGATATATTCATGTTTCAGACATCCTGGTGTTAAATTACAAGCATTAGATATTTGGCAATCAAAAGATATGGCAATTCTTGTAAAAAATGCATTAAAATTTACAAAAACTGCCCAGTCCCCCAGAAAACTTAACTGATTGATTCCAAATTTTTTATATGTATTACACGACAGTTCAATACTGGCTATGTATAAGAGAGAGAGATAAGATAAGATATTGCTCTATCGTATCATCAATGAACATATATGATGAAACTCAATTTATATAAAGTTTGTTGTTGCTCTATAAATATCAGAATTAGCAAATTGTAAACAGGAAAATCCTAAAATAGGTCATTTGGTGAGTAGCCTGCCTCCTGCACTAAATTGTTTGTAATTTTAGCAATCCATTTTGGACATCGATGAAAGACCACACCCCCATGGGAGACCACTTCATGACTATAGGTACAGAAGGTGGTCATTACGCTCTTGGTAACATTTGGTAGGTTTATTCTTTTCAGTGATCAAGAAGTGGCCTTCTGGTGGCCCATGTGTCCTGAGTGTACATACAGTAGGCTACACCTCTTCCTGTAAGATCACACCCCACCAAGCTTTGGAGTTTTTTTTTTAATAAATAATTTCTTGCTCAGTTTTGGTGAAATAAATAATTCTTTTTGGGCAGTCTTGAAATAAAAAATTTCTGGAAGGGGTATTTCTTAATAAGGCATTGCTTTATTTGGGAATGAATATTTAGTGACTTCGCGTGCTTGAAATAAATAATTATGGCTGCCGTGATATAAATAATTATGGCTGCCGTTGCCGTGAAATAAATAATTTCCCACCGAGGAAAACTCCAAGACCCCCCCACCCCCCTGATTATTAAATGGTCATTGGTCACCCCCTAACATGCAGATGCAGTGCGCACAACAAAATGGAACCTGGGTCCCAATATTCATGCAGTGGCTCATAATGTTATAGCACTAAGCTTCACCCAATACCTGCCCTTATTGCTGTAATTTGCTGGTCTTACAACAATGGTCTCATAAGGCAAGGACTGCTGTAGCCCACAACAAGTATGGTATAAAATGGGCGTCTTTGTTAATTGATGTAATTTTTTAATATACATTTACCTGCAAGTTTTTATAAAAATGCAGCATTTAATATTTTTAGGTGTTTTCTTCATACTGTCCCAAAAGGAAAAAGAAATATTCTACATGCAAAAAGGTCACCTTAGTTTAAATATTACTCATGTGTGTGTTTTCAGACTTGCATATAAATATGAGCTTCCTCATTTGATTTGAGCAGTTGGCATTTAACTTTGGCTAAGGACACCATTTACATAATTCAAAATGTATTCAAGCTTTTATATAAAGATTTTGTCCATGTGTTTCAGTGTGTGGATTACGATCAATATGTAAGTATGCTCTAAGTTTAAATATCAACAGCATCATATTCTTATTCAGTTTGTATGTACATATCTGTAGCTTGCTGTTATGACATATCTTTTGTGTGTTATAATTTTATATTCCTACTTCGCTGCCCAGGTGAGCTATATAATTATGGTCTTTTTTTCCATTTTCTGATTCCGGCAAATAATTATAATGATGAGTCGATAAGCTCATTTCTGGCGGGTTTCACAATTATGATTGAGTATATTTGTTACATTTTAAGCCTCATTGAAGCTTGAAAGTTTGGTGATGGTGTCACTCTGCAGAAGGATGACGACTTATAGTACACTCCCGCTCATATATATGGAATACTTTTTTTGGAAAAAAGTGTCAAACAAAAGTAAATTTCAGAGTGTAAATGTAAGCAAGGTCCATTGTAAAGGTCAAGTCATCTTCTCTAATCACTCTTTGAAAGCCTCAACTACATTTTTTGAAAGAATTTTAAATTTTCGGTTGAATGCACCTCATCCTAAAAAAACTCCTGAATTTCCATATTTCGTGCTTCCGTAACTTATACTGTGGTTAAAGCTGCAACATGCATTTTAAATGACAGCATGTTCTTCCCTTTAGCATAATTTATTGGAAGTTGATACCATTGAATCAGACTATCATGTGCTCAAACAGAAGTTGCTAAAGTTGTCAGTTTCAAAGGAGAATGTTGAAGTATTCCATATTTATGAGCAACGGTGTAATTGAGGGAAGTCGAGATTGGTTGAGGAGAGCAGAGGGTCATTGAGGGTAGCTGAGGGAAGTTGAGAGTAGCTGAGGGTAGTTGCATGAGGGTAGTTGCATGAGGGTCGCTGATGCTTAGGGTAGTTTAGGGAAGTTGAGAGTAGCCAAGTGAAGATATGTGATACAAGGGTCGTTGAGGGTAATAAAGGGTAATTGAATTTAGTTGCGGAGAGCTGAGAGTGGTTGAGGGTAGCCGAGGCTAGTTAAGAGTAGGTCAGGTAGTCGCATGAGGGTAGTTGAGGGAAACTGAGTGTAGTTGAGGGAATTTGAGGCAAATCGAGGGCACATGAGGTTAGTTTAGGGAAGGCGAGGGCTGATGACAGTGATGAGGCTACCAAATGATGGCAGAAGTGAAAATGGATAGGATGAGGGTAAAAGGGTGTTTAGCTGAGGGTACCGAATTTATGAGATGGTTCCGGGGGTGTATCCTGCCATGAGGCCTATTGAGTACAATATCGTGTTTTGTTCAACAAACAACCAACTGAAATTCGTGTCATGAATTTCAGTGATGGAAAGGGATGGGGGAGGGGAGCTTGGGGGAGCTGAGGTCCCTTGACCAAAAAACAGGGGGAGCTGTACCGGGTGTACCCTGCTACAGCTCCCCCAATGATCAGTAGTGAAATTACAATTATCATGTTATTTTTTCAGTCCTCATGGTATTTTTAGCAAATATTAAAAATTATGCTCTGGTGGAAGAATTCTTTCCCTTTTGAAAATTTGGAGTGGCGAGCCGCTGCCGCACGAGCCAAGAGCTCCCTTGACGAAAATTTTCCATTTCCATCACTGGTCATAACGGTGATCAACGTAATATAAAAATAACACAAGAAGAAACATAAAATAACAGAAATACAAAAATAACACAAAAAGGAAATTTTGTATTGTCTTGTGAAGCAGCAAACAACTGAAATTTGTGTCATAATGCAGCATACGAAAATAGCATAAAAAGTAGCTAACAAGATCATTCAGTCAAAGTTGCGATAGTATTGGAATTTTTGTGTGGCTGATCCTCCGTCTGTGTTCTTATATTTTATTGCTTTGCAGATATTTTATCAAACATTCTTGCATCTTTTCGGAGGTAAAAATGTTGATTTAAGGTAATATTGCCCATAGGCATACGGCGCGCTCGATTTTGGAGGGGGGGGCGAGCGGCATTTGCCCGAATTTCACGATATAAATTTATAAACATTTCAAATTAAATTGCTTGGAAATCATTAATTTTCAGTAGTTTTTATTTAATCATCTGCCCGAATTTTTTAGCCTTTTTGCCCAAATCTTGCTGCCCCCCCCCTCCGATACACCTATGATCTTACCTTAGGAGCACTCACTCTGTCACACAGTTTAAACTGAATTAGTATAAAGAAAATGTGTTGCTGAAGAGCCCTGCTGTGTATGAATCATGCATGCAGAAAGCAGAACACCAACCTACAACCTGGCTTGAAATACATGAAAATTGGAAATAGAGAAATTAGTCCCCTGTAAGTTATGTAAATATGACCTTTCAGACAGTTTAACCTAAGGTGCCAAAATTCTAGGGCCCAAATTTAAAACAAGCTGAAATGGAAAGGTGCCAAAATTCATTTGTACCATAGATATATATACTTTTGTGAATTTTGCATCTGCAGATTACAGTCTGTCAATTTGATATGCAAAAAGAGTGGACTGTTGCACTTTGAAAATGGCATATTGTGAATCATCGTACTGATGTTTTCTTATGATCATGCCCAATACTTTCAATGTTAATTTGATGTAAGGAGACTAACCCGTATGTTGATGACAGGCAAACTTAAGGATTATGCATCTGATATTTATTCTCTAACTCAGTTATGACAAATCAAATATTTGGCCCTCTCTTGATCATAACTAATCAAATGCCTCTATGTTTCCTATGTTGAATGTAGAGAAGATGACACTTCAATGGCTATCATAAGTCACAAAGGGCATTTTCACTGTGAACTGGTCCTCACTGTTCTAGTGGATAGGCTGTAACATACCTGCAGGAACTATATGACCAAAGTTGCTATTTAAATAATTTAGTTGAGACTAGACTTCCTCAAATGTTATAAGCCAACCCTCCCTCCTCCAACATTGTGATAACTTCTGGATATTGCCGGTCTGACCGCAGGGGTTTCGAACATGAGTGGAAGTACCAGTCATTGATAGACATGGCATATCAGGGCTTGTAAATTGATTTAATCCATAATTATACCATTGGACACCTTTGTCAGCCAATCACATTACAGTATTACAGGGGAATAATTCCCATATTCTTTGTTGTCCATTTATCCTGTCATGTTTGACTGTTTGAGTGTTTGTCTCATGGTATAAGCCGGTTATTCACCATGGGATCAGGAATATGTGTTTATCACACCTCGGCCTAAAGACCTCGGGTGATAAGTCACATATTCCCTCTCCCGTGGTGAATAACCTTTACATATACCAGCATACGACAAGTCCAAGAAATGCCCTGAACATGTGTGTTTTGATATATTTGTCACAGATTCTATCAAATTTGTCATTTGACTATGAAAAATATTTTCTCGAGATTCACAGTTATTGTTGAGTGTTTCGAGTTCTATCAGTTGTAGATTCTTATGTATTTTTATCTCATGTCTAACTGCTATAAGCACACATAGTAACAAACAATGTATAACAGTTTGCGATCACTGCTATGGTTTTATTCTTATTGGAATTTGTCATGTGACTTTGGAATAGGCTCCCACTAGTTCTGCATTTCTTCAAAATATGAAAATATCACAAAAGAGAAAATACTTTGCATGCAAGAACATTATCAAAATAAGTGAGATGTACAGACTACAGGGTCAACTATTGCATTTGCACCATATCTGTATGTTATTTGCAAGATGACTCTGCTCCTGCAATCTCCAAATTCGAACTGCATACGATTGTATTGGCCATAGGGCAGATTTCACGAAAAGTGCTCTTAAAAGGTACCTCAAACTTTGCAACCCTTTTGTTATCTCTCTGTTGCTTCCTGAAGCAAGTAAACCTTATACTAAGTATATCTGTGAGGTAATGAATAAATATCAATAAAATATTCCTCAAATATGTAGCTTTTTCCCCTTAAAAATATATTTTTTTATGCCTCATGAGGACAATTTTGGACGACCAAACTTACTGGTGATCAGACATGCTTACTTTGGCACTCTGTGGAATGTTCTAAAACCAATTCAGGAAAATGTAATGGTATGTGGTTGATAAAAAGCATCTTGAAAATTATTTTGGAACCATTTTTAATTGTCTTTGTCATTATAAAACTTGAAAAAAATGAAAAATAAAAAAGACTGCTAATGTAACTCTATTCCGTCTCAAGAAACTGAGGTTACATTAGCAACTTTTACATGGAAATTTTTCTGTCTTCTCGCTACTTATGCCAATTTCAAACATGAAATTATAATATTTCATTGAAAAACGTGTCTTATTTACCTATTTACATCACCAAAGACATAAACGACTGGGTGTGGTACCTGTTTCTTTATTGCTAATGTAACTGCAATTTTGCATCCGTCCATTTCATAGTGTTACATTAGCAAAATGTGTTAGATCTCAAATTTTTTCTGAACTGAAAGCCAGGTCTCCCAAGAGCAGGCCAGGGGTGGTACCCTGCTGGTGACTTCATTTATATTGCAGTAGGATCAGCATAAAAAATTCCGTCCTACATCATTCATCGTTGTTACATTAGCACAAGGCCATATTTTTAGCTACTCTGACCTACCAATCCAACAGAAAAGATTGTTTACCCATGATTTTATTAAATGGATTGACACAATAAAAGATTTAGATTTCAGCTTTTTTTTTGTCCTGCCAGCTATCCTCAGAAGAAGCACCCTGAGAAAATTTGAGAATCTACGAATCGATTATGTCTGGCCTTATCAGTATTGTGCTAATGTAACTTGTGGACAAGTTGTGGTAAGTCATTTCGCTGCTTTTTCGTGAAATCTGCCATAGGGTATTATTGGTATTCATGCCCGTGGTTTCGAATGCGCATTCATAAATACGCACCAGCAGGCATGCTTGTAAACCATTATGGTACAGATCGACTGCCTAAGATTTGGTTTCATAAATGCTATGATTAGATTTAAAAAAAAGATATTGAATCAGAGTTAACTTTGATTGTCCAAATTGTCTGAAATTCGTGTCATAATGATATAAAACATTTTACAAAAAGAGCTCATTCTGTCAGAGTTTCGATAGTATTGGTATTTTTGTGGGGGCTGTTAAAAGTACAGGGAAGTCATGACTTCCCCATTCTTTTTTATGACTTTGTTAAAAGATTTATCGAACATGTATGGTCTTAAAGGAAGTGGGAATGTTGATTTTCTGTAATCTATGAGAAATGTAAAAAAAAAGAGTCAGAAAAAATGTTGTAAAAAAATATAAGTGCTCATTGAAATGTTTGACCTCAAGGTGCCAATTCAAAGGCTTATATTTAAATCAGGTTTTGATGAATGTGGTCCAAACCTCTTAAAATTTTCTATTGTATAAGTTGTCCTTGCACTTCATTAGCTCAAGTTCTGGCAGTGATTTGAATGCAGTAACCAGTGATTCCTTTCAGGGCAAGTGTATATATAAATACTAGAAATTCCCATTATGACAGGGATGAATGGATGGGGCTTACATTGAATAAAACTGTGGAAGCAGTGATTGGCGGCCCAGTGGCCTATCAACTGAGCTAACCCACCCTGGGACCAATTATGCTTAGTGGATGGGAAAAAGAATTTATATTTCTCAGATGAAGGGAAGAAGTATACAGAAAGGCCCTTTGTGTCTGTTTTCTTCTGGCGAGAATCTAGAGAAATTCACGATACAGCAAGTTCGAGAAAGTATTGAGGAAGAAAAAGAGCACAGTAGAAGAAGAAAGAATGAGAAAGGGGTTGAAAGCGGTTGCATTAAATTTGATGAAGACATGACTGAGGACCAGTGCTGAACAATATACTATTATAATTAGTTTCCTTCAGCCACTAACCATTCCGATCCATTTTCTTTACAGCTCAACTGCCTGCATGACCTTCAACAAAGCCTCCAACTCAAGATGCTGTGAGGAAATCGAGAGTGGATTTTGCTTCAGCCGAAGTGGTCTTTTCTCTAGAGATCCTGAGTGTCCATCAAAATTCAATCCAACGTTCACTCTTTTTACAAGAAACGGACCGTCATCGGGTGTATCAGTTTCTAAAACAAACATACCGTAAGTTACCTAATGTTTTGTTTCCAGATGTGAGTCTTGTGCTAATGTGCTATCCCCTCTGTGTGTTTTTTTAAATGTACAAGCAATTTGGGAAACTGGTGATATAAATTTCCCATCAAATAAGATAACCTTCTTCATTGTCACATGTTTTCAGATAAAAAATCGATTATTTGCAAGCCAAAGAATAAAAAAAGAAGAAAAACAATACATGGCTTGCAAATTATTTTTACTTTTTATCTGGACCTCAGCCATTAGATGTATTATATCTCATCATATACATATTATGGTCAGCTATGTTGTGTAATATATTTCTCACATATAATATACAGATTGCATCTGCTAATTTGCATAAGGCTAACAGCTGTGACTTGTTGACCAAAACACAAATCATGAAATGTGTGACTGGCAATCAATACGGGACCACAGACAGTGATAATTTGACAAATATGCACTTTAAAAGAAATGTTTTTGAGTTGTCATCAACACTTTTGATAAATATATATATATAGAAATTTAATAGATACAGATGGCCCTGCAAACAAGACCCTATGACCAGCAACTATGAAAAATGTTCGAAGAAAAGAGAAAAAACATACATTAGCAGATGTCCATAGAAAATCTTTACATCTTGCAGAATCTTTTTTGAAATGAAACTGCATAGCAAATGGTCAGTCTTGATCGTTTTTTTTTTTTCATTAAGAAAATATGACCCCATGTAGTATAGTTGAGGCCGGGACATTCGAGGTGTGGGCATCTGAGACCGTGGCCATCAAAATGTGGCCTCAAGGCGAGGATGAGGTCGGTCTCAAGGCCTCAAACACTAGCCCAAAGACACCCTTGACTGAACCAAGGCTAAGGAATGGGTGTCTGAGACCAAGGCCGAGGCCATCAAAATATACCCCCGAGGCTGGCCTTTAGCACTGCAACACGTAAAAATGTCTTTATCAAATGAGCTAGTTCTGCCTTTTTCTGATTAAAAACTACTTAGTGCTCAAGGAGGGCCGTCACATCAGACATACTATGTAGATGGTCTAGTCACAAATTAGGGTCTGATAAATAATACATTTTTATAACTCATGAAACATTGTATCATGCTTGTCCAGGGGACCAGTGTATAATGTTGTCTCTTTCGCTCGAGTAACGAAGTTCTGCAAAATACAAAATAAAACTTTTTTTCTTTTCAGGCATTAAAAACATATCATTATATATTTCCAGGCCAGAATTTTCAAATAACAGAAACACAACATATGTCGTCCATGGATGGAGGGGGTCATTTGCCCTGAAGTATGTTGAAATCAAAGATGCCTTACTAGCCAAGGTAAAGTATGCGAAGAATAATTAGGCGATATAATTTATTTTTAATATTTTCGGATCAACCAACCCAATATATTTTGTGTTTGCCCGCTATCCCTGCCGGGTATAAGATGCAAAAATTATAGGTGACATGCTCACACCTTCAACAGCTAAAAACTCCTCCCCGAGCAATGCCCCTCACCTAAACTATCCACCTATCCTTATTGATCTATCCTCTCCTTCTGATAACAGCAAATAACAGTGAAACAGCTCCCTTATTTACGTTTCCTGCCTCTGCTGTTCTTCCCCACCAGGGGCGCATGAATCTCCATCGTAGTTCACTGACTGCTCACGCCAGAGGCTGGCGCCACCGTCTCTCTTCCCGCCAAAACCATCCACACACTCCAGTGTGGCCAGGTTCATGTTCAAGCACACTCTTACAGCAGAGGACTCAGTGCACACAACTGCTGTGTAGGATTTGGCAATGAGTCAAAATATCACTAACTCTTTTTCATTACCAATACTTCCTGAAATCCATTCACATCTTTTCCCTGCTCACTTATATTCTCTACCTTTTCAATCAAAGCACATGCTTTCAGACAAACTGCAGAGTTTCATAATTTCCCAGTCAATATTTCCAGTGCCATCACCGGGAATCAACCTCTTCATTTTCACATATAGTGGGGGGGGGGGGGGGCTCCATTCCCCCTAAAAATGTCCCTCAATGGGTATATCTAGTTTTACTGATAATTCATTGACAACATAAAAACTGCAAAGCCTGTAGTCAGTATATGTAAATAAGGGATGTATACTGCAAACTGCTGTAAAGTCTGATAGACAGACTACTCATTCCCCAAATGTATGAATACATATGCTGTAAATCCGCTCCAGTTACAATTAGAGAAGCAAAATATTAAGTCAACAAAACTCAATGGGGGTGATTGAGTTTAAATTGGTTTTGTTTAAATGTGATTTTAATGTAATTTTAAAAGGTAGATTCAAGTAGGTAAAAGTAGGAAGTGATTCAGAGGTAGTCAAAAGGTGTGAAAGGGTAAAGTAGTGGCTGATTCTTCCTTCCTGCTAGGGTAATCATACTTTATTTTGGGTTGTACTGTACTTTTATGGCAGAACTGTTCTGACGAAACGACAAGACTGCTGTAAAAGCAACGGTATGGTACCATGAGATGACAATTTTTGTGTTCATTAAGTTAGCTACTGTTAAAGAGACTTAGCAGGTTTTGCAGTGTATACACTTTTCAATATCATATGAATCACATTTTCGTTACAGGCAGACCTTAATGTCATAGCAGTGGACTGGAGAAATGGTGCAGACGCCTTTACATATCTTCCATCTGCGGCTAATACACAATCAATTGGAGCTTTGATAGGTTCACTAACAAATGTTCTAAGATCCCAACCTGGTTCCAATCCTTACTTTTGGTGCATTGGACACAGTTTGGGAGCACACGCCTGTGGGTTCACCAGTTCAACTGCAAAACCAATACTTGAAAGAATTACAGGTATGAAGCAGGCAGATTATTTGACCCTTTATAACTAAGGGTTATTTTTCAAGGGTTTAAACAAACTTATTGATATCGGTCATTATGGCATGATTCCACTTCACCATTATTTTCTTTTTCCGTCATTGCAGGTTTAGACCCAGCTGGACCCAATTTTGGCAACAATAAAGGATTGATGAAAAATGATGCCTTGCACGTAGACGTTATTCACACAGATCGTAAGATTTTCTGTTTATGAAAATTACAGATTTGAAATAAACTGTCTTGCCACATTCTTTAAGTTTAAAAATTAACAACTTGTTACTAGGCTGTATATTTCTGCACTTTATGATGTTGGTATAATATTTGGCCAAATAAAATATTTTACAGTTTCAGTCTTTATAGTAGTAGTAGCAGTATTTATTGAGGCTTGACGTCAAAAATTCATTGATATACAAGGAGAAGTGAAAATTCACGAAATACATCTAACATAGTGTGCTAAAATCTGAAGGATTGTTTGACAAAACACACCATGTAACCTACACTCCTGGGCAAAAAAATTGGACCTTCGTAGAATTTACTTCATTTCAATATGCTTTGATTTTTATGGGAAATACAAAACAACAAAAGCTTGATTTCCTGTCAGTCAATCAATAACAACTTTATCTTAGTGTGGAATTGTGTTTTATTTTGAATTTTTAAGCAGCACAGTTTTTTGGCTACGCTTCTTGACAACTTTGTGCACCGCAAAATGTCCATTTTGCGGTTTTGTATTGAAACAATATGGAATTCTACAAAGGTCCATTTTTTTTGCCCAGGAGTGTATAGAATAGAAAGAACAAAATAGTGTTGTTTACCTTATTTTCCATCAACCTACTGGTTGTTCATGAATTTATCATCAATAAAACAGTCAACACTATCCATTTGAAATATTTCAGCAATATTTGGGTCTCGCTATCCTCGCGGCCATGTTGACTTCTACCCCAATGGAGGCAAGAACCAACCGGGTTGCGCTTTCCCACTGAGCTATGAGTATGAGAACCGAGACGAAGAAATGCCGGACGATGACAAAATTGTTGCCATGCAAAGAGCTGCTACAGGTTGATGGAAGTTTAATTTAATTGCAATAGTCCCAGCAGTTAATGAGAAACACTTTCAAGAGTTCCCATAGCCTAATGGTTAGAGCGCTTGACTGCGAATCCAATGGCACTTGAGGACGCGGGTTCGAACCCCGCTCCTGGAACTCAATTGGAGTGAGTTGGTTGTGGCTGTGGCCGGGGAGGGTGGCCACTTGTGTTGGCAGGAGTTCACCCTCCTGTCAGGTGTGAGCAGCAACACTCCAGCCAGACTCCCCTGGACTGGATGACTGGACAAGCATGGAAGTGAATACCACAACAAGGAAAGCTGTCACCAGGAGTGCTGAAGACTGCCAGTCATCACAGATTGTACATTTCATTGTAAACCGCACTAGATTGATCTGGAAGATTATATGTAGCGGTATAAAAATGTTCAAATAATAATAATAATAATAATAAAGTATAGGCAGTAAGTTGCTGAAAAATATAACGAAATGTGGCATGTAAAACTCATTCTGCAATCTACACGAATAAATTGTAGTAAAATCCAATGGTGCAGAGTTTCCAGTGTAGGGAGATTGCTCATCACAGAAACAACCACATAAAAATTGTGGAATTTATATGAAATATAACATTCTGGTGATATAGTTAAATACAGTGGCCACAGCATTTATCCGTGAATTATCCCTTGTTGCAAGACCGACTTACCATAAGCAATGCACCCAATTTGTTGTTAGGTCGACCAGCAGTGCTTTTTCAGTCTGATTATTACGCCCCGGTCCGGTACAAATAGGTTGACATTATACAATTATGGACTTCGGTTGAGGTCAATATCAGGTTTTACGGACCTGACCGGTGATATTCACCGAGGCCGAAGGCCGAGGTGAATATCACTAGGCCAGGTCCGTAAAACCTGATATTGACCGAAACTGAAGTCCACAATTTTTTTTTTTTCAGAAAAAAATTTTTTTTTGTGGAAATTTTCTTTTTTCGGAATTTTTTTTTTCGGAAAATTTTTTTTTTTTTCGGAAAATTTTTTTTTTTTCGGAAATTTTTTTTTTTCGGGAAATTTTTTTTTTTTTTCGGAAAATTTTTTTTTCCGGAAATTTTTTTTTTTTTTCGGAAATTTTTTTTTTTTTTCGGAAATTTTTTTCCAGGGAGGTTATAACAAATGTTATATTCACTGATCAGTGAATAACACTTTTGTTATTGACCTGCCTGTCACACACCACTGCACACAGGTGAACATCACATTATGCAGGTGGGTTGTTGGCCAATCAGGCTTGTTACATAGGGGCAGTGGCTCAACTACCATGGGGGCTGGCTAGGGCTGCCCTACGGGCCCCCACCCCTCAGGGGGCCCCCACCCCTCAAGGGTGAAAAATTTAAAAGCAAAAAAAAAAAAACTAAATCCATTGGGGGTCAATCATGGACGAATTAGCATTGTATCTGCATTAATTTCTAAAGAACTGACAAGTCAAATATAAGACAACTAGGTAACCAAAAACTGAAGTGTGGCCTTGGGCCCTTTAATTCTCTAGCATCGGTTTGATACAATTATAGAATATCATACATTATTGGTCCAAAAAAAGGAAATTCCTTCAGGGGCCCCCATAGATTAAAAAAATATATACGCTTTCTTTCAAAAGAAGGGACACGTCACACATCAATCAAAAATTGAAAGATTGGCCCAGTGGCTCATCTACCTGAAAATGTTGGAATAGTTATGGGGCGACCCTGGAGTCTTTTAACATGAATGAGGTATTAGTAGGGGCCCTTTAAAGTAAGTCTAAAAGTCAGGAAGGCAGAATTATATATCTGAAAAATGTTGGATTAGTTCGGGGGCCAACAGAATCTTTCACCATGAATGAAGTATTAGTGGGAGCCCTTCAAAGTAAGTCCAAAAGTGAGGCAGGCAGAATTACGGGTCTGAAAAATGTTGGAACAGTTCGGGGGCCCCCAGAGACTTTCGGCATGAGTGAGTTGCGACAAATTAGGATGAAATGTTTAATAATCTTAGTATATGCTTGAGGGAGGTTGAAAAAACCAGCCATTAATGTCCAGTATGTCAAATTGTCAATGAAACAAGATAATGTTGTAGTGTTTAGACAATATCTATATTTATTTATGTTGTGTATATCTGACTGCTGTGCAAGGCGCCTCAATGGTGGACTAAAGTAACTTGAGATTGATAACATATAATTTGTACTTATAATGTAATATTAAATTGGCATAATAAACTGTGTCTGAGTCTGACTCAGACTGTATGAGTTTCCAAACGTGGGCACATCAGTGAAATCTGGGGGCTTTAATTGAGTACATACAGTACAACCAAAATAAAGTAAGAAAATTTTCTTTCAGAAGTCCTCTGTTTACCTATTTTGCCCTCCTTTCTCCTCTCCACCCCAAATCTCTGCACAACTACCTTTGGCTCCTCACAACAACCTTAGCCCATACTAAGAACTCTATTAAGACAGCTACAAATGTAATTGCAATTAGCAAAGGGGCACAATATCAAATTAATCAAGCACAATGAGGGTGATGGAGTTTAAATTATTGCTGTTTAAATGTAATTTTAAAGTAACTGTAAAATGTAGCTACAAGTAGGTAAAGGTAGGAGGTGATTCCCAGGTAGCCAAAAGTTGTGAAAGGATAAAGTAGTGGCTGATTCTTCCTTCCTGCTGGGGTAGCCATACTTTATTTTGGGTTGTACTGTAATTCTCAATCTACCCTGGTTCCTAATTTCACATAAATCGGACAGGCAATTGCCAATGATATATTTCGATGAAACAAGAATATAAGATTTGTCTAATAAACCAACATAAATTTTCAATCGATGATCGGCCCTACTAAATGACGTCCGATGGCGTGGGTAGGGGCCCCCAGCCTTCCTGATCCTACGGGCCCCACAACCTCTAGTTGAGGCCCTGCATAGGGGTCATGGAACAATGACTATTGTAATAGTGTGATATGAAAAGAATGTTCTATAGAAAATGTTTTTAATTTTCTTGTATTTGTTTCCCAATTTCAGAACGTGGCGACAGTGAGTATATCTTTTTCAACATTTTGAAATAATTTCATGTCTTTATTTCACACAATGTTGAACATTGGTACATTTTCCAATAAATAAAAATGTTAAAAAATGACAATTAGCAAAAAAAAAAAACAGGTAAAATAGTGGGAGCCCACTTTTGTTTTCAAAGAGGCTAAACCATATTTTTGTGTCCATGGTCCTATTGGTCCATGGCTTTTGATATTCTAAACTTTTTTTGAAACTTGTGATAGTTGAAATTGAAAAGCATGGTCAATTTTCAGTTGGATGCAGTCACCAGAAGGCTCAGACCTACATGCTGAATTCAATCAAAGATACTTCCTGCTACGTTGCCAATTACGATTGCTCCAACTTCAAGGACATTCCTGTAAGTGATCATTTGACATTTTATTAATTTAATGTCTTCCGCTAACAGCAACAGCAAGGAATTTCTCCTTATACTATAACTAGAAATGAAACATTTATGTGGTAGTAGTGGACAGAATTGCAGAAAAACTTGAAAAAAGCTGTCTTAAATTTTTTGTGTACATTGTACTGGTATTTATTTATTTTGAAGCTTTTGAGAAGGTTTCCATTGCTGCTTGTGTCGCTAATTTCTAATTACACTCTCAGATCTATCTGAGATCTCAATTAAATGTATTATAAGAAATATTTGTTTATTTTACAGGGATCGTGTACAAAAATTAAGCCTGATGACAAGAAGGGAATGATGGGATACGATGCACTGAAGCATAGATACAACGGTTATCTATATTTTCTTCCCACTCTATATTCCCCACATTGTACCACTTCGTGAAGCTGTTAATAAAGTTATTTTCATAATATTTTGTGTTGTGGCTTTTAAACATAGTTGAAAATAATATCAGATGGGGTGTTGTATTTCATGTCATATTTTCTCAGAATTGACTTCAGGAAAACGTAAATAATGCCACATTAAAATAACAAAGTTGTCATTGATATGGTACCACTCTTGGTATGCTGCATCAATTCTGATGAAGATATAACACGAAATATAACCATTTCATCATATATTCAGCTCTGTTTACAAGATTTTTCTTTGAAACCCATGGTTGATAAAGCAGGAATTTTCCTCACCAAAGTTGTTTCAAAAGTTATATATGTCCAATTGTCCATCCTGCCATTTGTAGATTGAGAATAACAACAATTAGCAGTGAAATAAAAAATTTTTTATAGGTTCAAAGACTTAAATCGCTCTGAAACACTTTCGTTCATATTAGTGTCAGTTGAAAAGCTGCTGGGAGTTACATAATTATTGTAGACTATTGATGTTGGTATGCAAATTGAAGGTCTTTTTGAGACTTTTCCAACCATGGCACTTAGAATGTTGTATATTACAAAATTACAAGAGAAAAAAATGTAACAAATTTCTGATAACAATTGACAAAATTATAGAGAATTGCGGATGGTGAAAATCGTCTAATACATGCAAAAAAAGACTAAACTTCAAGGCTCTTGAGACACCAGTTAATCATGTTGAAATGTTTAATATTTTGCATAGGTCGTTTTTATAGGTTATATCACAAAATGAGGGGGTGCCCCATCAAAAATTAGGACATTGTTTTTTTCTGGGACACCCTACCCTATCAGCATGCCTCGGCGGTCCAACGTCGGACTGCCGAGGCAGGCTGATTGGGTAATATGCAATATAGTTATTAATTGTATTGTGGCATTTTAGTTAAAAATATAAACAGAATATCCGTCACTTAGGAAGAATTATGCACCCAAGAAATACTTCCATCATCCCTCACACAGAAACTTCAAGTAAATGCATTTTTTCTAATGACCTATTCAGTTGAATTAGTTGATCTGTTGATTTTACTATACACACTGAACAAAAAAAGAAACGTCCTCCTTTATTTTTGCGTATAACTTGCAAGATAATTTTTTTTCGGTCAAAACCAATTATACAGTGTAATTCCGGTTATAAACAAGTTGCATTGTGCCAATAATCAGTCAAGTGTGACCATTTCCTGTGTTCCTTTAGTCTTGTTTATCACATCAGGGTATGTAAAAAAAACCTTAACCTTACCCACATCTCACCAAACAAATACGGGTGTCATTTCGATTTGTATGACATACAGACCAAAAGGGCGAAAAAATTTGCACTGGGCCTAAAGCTTTATTTTTGAATGCTACAGAGCACCTTCCAGATGTGCGTTTTGCACAGCAAGGGAAAGAATTAATTTTTACTGTGCTTCGAATTGAGATATTTTGATGAAAAGTTTACATGACATGACCAGAGTTGTCTCAGCAGTGCTAATGCTTTTTTCAAATCAAAATATCAAACGGAACACCCCCTTTTTAATTTTTGTTCAAAAATTAAAAAGTTAAATTTGAAATGCTTAAAAACATCCTTGATAAGCAAAATTAGCAATGATTGATTGGGTGAAATTTTCCTACTCGCCAACATCAGGATTGCTTGACCACATATTCAGGTGAGACGACCCAGGTCCGTCAAGTTGTAAGACTTTTGATGAGAACAGAACAAATCACTTCAAATGTTTTTCCACTAGGAGGCAGTAAAGCCCTGGAGTTGAATTAATGTTGATCCCATGTTTAACCTTCAGCATCAGGAACTTTAATTAACTTAACTGCCATCTATTGGTAAAAATATTGGGAGCGATTTTTTTTTATTATCATCAAAAGTCTTACAACTTAATGGACATGGGTCTCTCACTTGCATGTGTGGTAAAGCAATGCTGATGTTTGGCCATTAGGAAAATTTCACCCAATCAATAATTGCTAATTTTGCTTATCAAGGATGTGTTTAAGCATTGCAAATTTAACTTTTTAATTTTTGCACAAAAAATTTAAAATGGGTGTTCTGTTTGATATTTTGATTTGAAAAAAGCATTAGCACTTCTGAGACATCTCTGGTCATGTCATGTAAACTTTTCATAAAAATATTTCAATTCGAAGCACAGTAAAAATTAATTCTTTCCTTGCTTTGCCAACGCACATCTGGAAGGTGCTCTGTAGCATTCGAAAATAAAGCTTTGGTGCAAATTTTTTCGCCCTTTTGGTCTGTATGTCACCCACATTGAAATGACACCCCGATTTGTTTGGTGAGATGTGGGTAAGATTATTTTATTAAATACCCTGAGGCTTGTTTATAACAGGAATAAAACCATATAATTGGTTTTGGCCAACAAAAATTATCTTGCAAATTATAAGCAAAAAAGAACGAGGACGTTTTTCTTTTTGTTCAGTGTTCTTGGCCATGAGTATGCTTTTTTGTAATTTTCAAAATACACAAAATCAACTTAAACACATACAAAGAAATACATGTATTCAATACCACCTACTGCTCAATGTGGCCCGTTTCTTGTGTATCCCACTTTCTCAGTGTAGACCCAAAGGAGACTCGTAGCTACTTTATCGAGAAATATAAATCAATAAATCTGAGCATGTTCCAAACTTACACTAAGAGAACTTGAACTTGAACTTGAACTTTTTTATTGTTTATAGTGGCAGGTACAGTACATTTACATTTCATAAAAAATTCATTATAGTAAAAATACCCAGCCCTAATAGGGCTTATCTACCACTTCATGACAGTTACAAAATAAAAATCCAGGCGTATAGTGCCAACAATTCACAAAGAGTCAAAATTTACAACTTTAAACAAATTAACGTAAGTGACAACTTACAATTTCAAACAAACAAATGACAGCTTATATATTGTATAACTTTGAACATCTTATTTCCCATGATTTTTCAATGTATTTACATAATTGATTCGGCTCATTTTTAAACATATATACAAATTTCTGTGCTGGTTCCAATTCAGTAAAATTATTACAGGTTATACTGTTGTATAATTGTGTTCTAATATCATTATATGCTGAACAATTCAATATAAAGTGTTTTTCATCCTCTATGGAGCTATCTTCACACATTTGACATAATCTTTCTTCTACTGGCTGGTTTCTAAATCTGCCCGTTTCTATATTTAGAGGTAGTATACCAAGGCGTATTTGGGCCATTAATGATCTCCTTTTTCTATTTTCGATAAACACATAACTTTCAGTCTTAACATTACTCTTAAATGTTCTGTATGTTCTTAATTTTGGTTTTAACAACAGCAAATCACACCAAACACTATTACGATCCTCGTTAAGCTTCTTTTCAATTGCTTTTGCATTACAAACAGTCTTTTCATAAAATATTTCAACAGAATCACAGTCTTGAAATATTTCTAAAATTTCTTTAGACCAGCCTTTACATATTTTGAGATCCCATTCAAATACCTTTTTTGTGAGTCTATCATTTTCCATAAGTACAAGCCTATTCCAAAGTTTAATCATGTTAACATTTTGTCTAATCTTACAGTTACTCCAACCTATATCTCCCTCTAAGCCTAAAAGAGCTGCCTTATTGTGAACCCCAAGAAAGTATCTAATTGCCCTATTTTGAATTTTATCTCCTTCTATATGACTATTATATCCCCATACCCCAGATGCATAATCTAGTATCGTAATATACAGTTTTTCAAAGGTATTGAACCTCATGTTCTTAATTTGTTTAAATTTAGATATCACTCCACTGAGTGCTCTACCAGCTCCACCTGCTAGAGTTTCTGAAAGCAATGTCAGATTGATGAATTCATTAAGAACTACACCTAGGTATTTATATTTATCGACAATTTCTAGTGTTGAATTATTGAATTGAAAATTGTATTTAGTTTTAGCAGATCTTTTAGGTCGAAAGTGGACAATTTTTGTTTTATCTGTGTTTACTTTCATTCTATAGTTATTACACCATTGTTCGACATGTCTCAAAATTGAATCCAAATCTTTTTCATTGTCAGCCAATAAGACTATATCATCTGCAAATGCTAGAACTGAAATTTTGAACCCATCAAGATCTATACCAATATTTAAGTTTTTCACCTCTTTAATGAGCTGATCTATGAATATACAAAATAATGTAGGGGATAAAGGATCACCTTGTTTAACACCACTTCGAATTTCAAAAGGTTGGGTGTAGTAATTATTAATTTTAATATAAGCAACATAATTTTCATAAAAAGATTTTATACAATTGAAAATTTTTCCTTGGATTCCACTCTTTAGTAGAATATAATAAAGTAGGTCCCTGTCTACCCAGTCAAAAGCCTTTTGCATATCAATAAATGCACAGTAAGTACTTAGGCCTTGCAGCTGTCTATTCCGTACCATACATGTTAAAAAAAATATATGATCTTCACATGATCGTCTCTTCCTGAATCCATTTTGTTCATCCCTAAGAGAATGCTTGTGCCCATTTTTTTGTGGAATTAATATAGATCTTCATCTCTTTCATGTGAAACAATATTTCATTTTAATAAATAGACTCTTTCAAGTTCGACATTTTGATTTGCAAAAAGCATTAGCACCTCTGAGACATCTCTGGTCATGTCATGTAAACTTTTCATAAAAATATCTCAATTCAAAGCACAGTAAAAATTAATTCTTTCCCTTGCTGTGCAAAATGCACATCTGGAAAGTGCTCTGTAGCTTTCAAAATAAAGCTTTAGTGCAAATTTTTTCGCCCTTTTGGTCAGTATGTCACAAAAATCAAAATGACACCCTGATTTGTTTGGTGAGATGTAGGTAACATTTTGTTTTTTTTAAATACCCTGGCGTGATAAACAAGACTAAAGGCAAACAGCAAATGTCGCACTTGACTGATTTTTGGCCCAATGACACTTGTTTATAAATTATAATAGGAATAATACTGTATAATTGGTTTCGGCCAAAAAAAATTATCTTGCAAATTATAAGCAAAAATGAAGGAGGACGTTTCTTTTTTTGTTCAGAGTATATCCCGGATTACCAAAGCAGAAAAGCAAATTAAACTAGAATTAAATAGTCTTATCATTCAGCTAATTCAACATAGTCTCCCACCAATAGCAAAATAAAGTGGTCAAAACGGATTTGTTGGAAGTGAATGATTTTATTAAACTAGAAAAGATATAAATTTAAATGACATAAATGCAAGTATCAAAAAGGCCGCATATGCCATCTTTAAAAGCAAAGCTTTGAAGAATACAGAGAAAACAAAATTAGACGTTATAAGTAAATGATCCCAAAAAAGGAACCAGTTTCTGTAAGTGTGTTATGAAGTTGAACCAATAAAAAGTCATAAGCACAGACATAATAAGTTCTTCACAGTGTGTCCACTAATTGAATTAAATTACTTCTATCAAACCCTCTTTCACAAATCAAACAATTTTCAGCCTTTACTAAAAAGTATTTGATGAGGATATTCCCATAGGCCAAACAATTTGGAGCAAACAGTTTTTATTTAAATTTTGTGAGCCTATATGCCTTTCTACTCTGGGTTATCATTTGTCTATCCAGATTAATATGACTTCTCTGCATCGTGAGTTTTCATAAGTGCAACCAGATCTTCTTTCTCTCTGAACCTTTTCCTACATAAAGTCAGCGAACATTCATGCGGTTTCTCTTCAGAGTGTATTTTTGTATATCGTTTGAGTTCACCATTAGAACTGTACCTTTTTTCACACACTGAACAGTGAACATCCTTATGGCTTCTCTCCATCCTTATGGCTTCTCTCCATCCTTATGGCTTCTCTCCATCCTTATGGCTTCTCTCCATCCTTATGGCTTCTCTCCATCCTTATGGCTTCTCTCCATCCTTATGGCTTCTCTCCATCCTTATGGCTTCTCTCCATCCTCTTATGGCTTCTCTCCATCCTTATGGCTTCTCTCCATCCTCATGGCTCTCCATCCTCATGGCTTCTCTCCATCCTCATGGCTTCTCTCCATCCTTATGGCTTCTCTCCATCCTTATGGCTTCTCTCCATCCTTATGGCTTCTCTCCATCCTTATGGCTTCTCTCCATCCTCTTATGGCTTCTCTCCATCCTTATGGCTTCTCTCCATCCTTATGGCTTCTCTCCATCCTTATGGCTTCTCTCCATTCTTACGGCTTCTCTCCATCCTTATGGCTTCTCTCCATCCTTATGGCTTCTCTCCATCCTTATGGCTTCTCTCCATCCTTATGGCTTCTCTCCATCCTTATGGCTTCTCTCCATCCTTATGGCTTCTCTCCATCCTCTTATGGCTTCTCTCCATCCTTATGGCTTCTCTCCATCCTTATGGCTTCTCTCCATCCTTATGGCTTCTCTCCATCCTTATGGCTTCTCTCCATCCTTATGGCTTCTCTCCATCCTTATGGCTTCTCTCCATTCTTACGGCTTCTCTCCATCCTTATGGCTTCTCTCCATTCTTACGGCTTCTCTCCATCCTTATGGCTTCTCTCCATCCTTATGGCTTCTCTCCATTCTTACGGCTTCTCTCCATCCTTACGGCTTATCTTCATTCTTACGGCTTCTCTCCATCCTTATGGCTTCTCTCCATCCTTACGGCTTCTCTCCATCCTTATGTCTTCTCTCCATCCTCTTAAGGCTTCTCTCCATCCTTATGGCTTCTCTCCATCCTCATGGCTTCTCTCCATCCTTATGGCTTCTCTCCATCCTTATGGCTTCTCTCCATTCTTACGGCTTCTCTCCATCCTTATGGCTTATCTCCATTCTTACGGCTTCTCTACATCCTTATGGCTTCTCTCCATCCTTATGGCTTCTCTCCATTCTTACGGCTTCTCTCCATCCTTACGGCTTATCTTCATTCTTACGGCTTCTCTCCATCCTTATGGCTTCTCTCCATCCTTATGGCTTCTCTCCATCCTTATGTCTTCTCTCCATCCTTATGGCTTCTCTCCATCCTTATGGCTTCTCTCCATCCTTATGTCTTCTCTCCATCCTTATGGCTTCTCTCCATCCTTATGGCTTCTCTCCATCCTTATGTCTTCTCTCCATCCTTATGGCTTCTCTCCATCCTTATGGCTTCTCTCCATCCTTATGGCTTCTCTCCATCCTTATGTCTTCTCTCCATCCTTATGGCTTCTCTCCATCCTTATGGTTTCTCTCCATCCTTATGGCTTCTCTCCATCCTTATGTCTTCTCTCCATCCTTATGGCTTCTCTCCATCCTTATGGCTTCTCTCCATCCTTATGGCTTCTCTCCATCCTTACGGCTTCTCTCCATCCTTACGTCTTCTCTCCATCCTTATGGCTTCTCTCCATCCTTATGGCTTCTCTCCATCCTTATGGCTTCTCTCCATCCTTATGGCTTCTCTCCATCCTTATGGCTTCTCTCCATTCTTACGGCTTCTCTCCATCCTTATGGCTTCTCTCCATTCTTACGGCTTCTCTACATCCTTATGGCTTCTCTCCATCCTTATGGCTTCTCTCCATTCTTACGGCTTCTCTCCATCCTTACGGCTTATCTTCATTCTTACGGCTTCTCTCCATCCTTATGGCTTCTCTCCATCCTTATGGCTTCTCTCCATCCTTATGGCTTCTCTCCATCCTTATGGCTTCTCTCCATCCTTATGGCTTCTCTCCATCCTTATGTCTTCTCTCCATCCTTATGGCTTCTCTCCATCCTTATGGCTTCTCTCCATCCTTATGTCTTCTCTCCATCCTTATGGCTTCTCTCCATCCTTATGGCTTCTCTCCATCCTTATGGCTTCTCTCCATCCTTATGTCTTCTCTCCATCCTTATGTCTTCTCTCCATCCTTATGGCTTCTCTCCATCCTTATGGTTTCTCTCCATCCTTATGGCTTCTCTCCATCCTTATGTCTTCTCTCCATCCTTATGGTTTCTCTCCATCCTTATGGCTTCTCTCCATCCTTATGGCTTCTCTCCATCCTTATGGCTTCTCTCCATCCTTATGGTTTCTCTCCATCCTTATGGCTTCTCTCCATCCTTATGTCTTCTCTCCATCCTTATGGCTTCTCTCCATCCTTATGGCTTCTCTCCATCCTTATGTCTTCTCTCCATCCTTATGGCTTCTCTCCATCCTTATGGCTTCTCTCCATCCTTATGGCTTCTCTCCATCCTTATGGTTTCTCTCCATCCTTATGGCTTCTCTCCATCCTTATGTCTTCTCTCCATCCTTATGGCTTCTCTCCATCCTTATGTCTTCTCTCCATCCTTATGGCTTCTCTCCATCCTTATGGCTTCTCTCCAGTGTGCAGGCGTAAGTGTCTTGTCAGGTTGCCATTTGTAGTGACCTTTTTACCGCAAATCGAACATTCATACGGCTTATCTCCAGTGTGTGTCATTGTGTGTCTAATAAGTTCGCTCTTAGAGCCAAATCTCTTTTCACACACTGAACATCCATGTGGCTGCTCTCCAGTGTGTAGGCGTAGGTGTCTTTTCAGGTTGCCTTTTGAAGTGACCTTTTCACCGCAAATCGAACATTCATACGGCTTATCTCCAGTGTGCGTCATTGTGTGTATAATAAGATCGCTCTTAGAGCCAAATCTCTTTTCACACACAGAACATTCATGTGGCTTCTCTCCAGTGTGTGTTCGTAAATGTCTATGCAGGCTGCTATTTGAAGTGTACTTTTTACCGCAAAGTGGACATCCATACGGTTTCTCTCCAGTGTGTGTACGCATATGTTTAATAAGACTGCCATTTAAAGCGAACATTTTATCACATAGGGAACATCCATATAGCTTTTCTCCAGTGTGTGTTCTTGTGTGAATGTTTAAATCTCCTTTTTGGCGGAATGTTTTTCCACAAATTGAACATTCATATGGCTTCTCTCCAGTGTGTGTTCTAGTGTGAATATTTAGACTTTTTTTTTGGCAGTACATTTTTCCACAAATAGAACATTCATATCGCTTCTCTACATGTATGTGTGCATCCATTGTAGGTTATGTCAGTGACTCTGAGCTAGCTCGGCTGCACTATAGGCCTCTTGATTGCTTGCGTTTTTTGTGAAATCGAAGGTTGAACTTTTCCGTTTGAGATTTATTCATGCGGCCGTCTGTTTCGTATGAAATTGGAACACTCATACGATCCCAATATGCTCTCCAGAACAAGGAATTACTGAAAAGATAAAAATAGACAATTAATTTTTGCACAGAAACATGCTCTCTCTCAGCCTAAAACGTATTGTAACAATCATGGAAACATTTAAGGCAATAGATATGGCAAATAGTCATGGCAAATTGGCAATGGCTATGGCAATAGTTATGGAAATAGTTATGTCAGCAGTTATGGCAATGGTTATGGCACGCAGTAGTTATGGTAATAAACTTAGCATCATTAAAAAAAGGCTTAAAACAGTACTTAAAGTATCAAGAAGTAGGTTTGCACACTTCTACATTGTAGTAGTTGCCATCATTCACGAAAATTTCCAAATCTCTAAGTGCAGTACTTTTGTGTCAAATTAAATTGTCGTGGTTACTGTAAAAAATGCAAGTCACAAACTGCACTTCAACACAAAACGCACCAATGGAAATATTAGTTTTGTGGCATACTGGATGGGATTAATCTTATGAAATTTTCACATAACAGGCACAAGACCTCAAAGACTCCATAGAAGTTTTTGAAAGATAAAGTTAATGATAAAGCTGATTTTGAATTAAAAATTAAAAATTTGCGAGTTAGCATCTTGAAATGAAGCATGCAAACTTAAACTGTTAAATAATGGGGGTTTTATGCATGCCCAGGGTAGAAACACATACACTGTGTCTCAAAAGTTCGTTCACCTCACTACCTCTTATCATTTTGCTAATAACTTCAAGATTGGAAGTCTAAATAAGATGATGTCATCACAGGTTGATCATTGAACTTCTGGTCACCAGATAAAAGTAATTTGAAATTGTTTGGATGATTTTACTGTCATTTTTGCATTGATGAACAGACTATTTTCATGACGAAAAAGGCTCCAGGTGGACTAGCTATAATTTTGTGGTCTCCACTTTGTATTTTAAGTTAAGGCAGTAGGAATTATTTCAAAATCTCAGTGATTGATACCCAGACATTGTTAAAGAGTGCAGAATATATTAAAAAAACCTCCAGCAGCTCAAAGATGCCTGGAACCAATTAGTGCAGTGTCTTGTGTAATTCCGTAGGCTATGTTTGCTAAAATTGATTTTTTTGCAGATTTGGGTTCATTGGGCATCCAATAACAAAATATTGCGGGGTACGAATTTTCCCGCATTTTTTTCCCCTCCTGTGGGGGTAATTTCAAAATGGCCGCCAAAACCACGGACAAATATGCTTTTTCTCATATTTCAGTCCCTAATTAAGATAGAGTGACAATTGAAAGATCATTTTCTATGTTTTTTAGGCCAGGGAAGTCATTTTGATGGGTTTCAAAGCCATGCATGCAATCTATGATGGGTTAAATCCAAGATGGCCATCAAAATGGTTGCCCAATCATCAACAACTCCTATCTCAGCCCCTAATTGTCATAGAGTAACAATTGAAAGGTCATTTTCTATGTTTCCTGGGTCAAGGAATTCAAATATGTAATTTTTAAAGCTGTAAATATGATATATGATTCAATAAATTCAGGGTGGCCAACAAAGTGGACCAAACATACTTCCAAGAGCTTAGTTAAAAACCATGTAACTTCATTGATTTTTACCGTCTTTTGGATATTTACTAATCCTATCACAAAGAATGGAAGAATTATTGATATTAAAGAGTGGCTAAAGTATGAAACTAACTACAGAGATGTTTATAAGCCCAGTAAATAGAATTATAGTGGAGCCGATATTCAAGGAGGTGAGAAATTTGAGGCTTCTGGAATGGCCCCCACCTAATATCATTGACATCTTTGCCTATAGTAATCTGATTATAAAATGTCGTACACACAGAATTGAATTTTCAGTGATTTGGCACTCGTTAAGTAGAGCGAGTTTGGCACACATAACTAGTATAACAAATGCAAATGTTCGACAACTGCAATGGCTGTTGTTTTTCCGATATTGAGAAAACGCAATAAATCGAAAAATATGGTGCATGAAATAGATGTTGGAAGTTTCTCATTTTGGATGTACACCAATTTCACAAAACTGTTGTGCAACAATACAGACAACCAATGATGTAAAGTGCTAATGACCTCACAGTGGTCCTTCGGACCAATATTGACAATGACAAAGGCTGAGACCACCCCAGTGATGGCATGACCTTCAAAAATTGAGAGAAAAAAGGCATTGTAATATTGCAATCATGGACAACACAGAGATTTGGAAGTAACTTTGCACTTTGGAGAGAGAGGGCCAGGGGGTTGCACAGTGGTAGCGCACTGGGCTGCAAATCGCTGGGTGCCAGGTTCGAATCCAGCTCTTGCTGATCACCTGGACCTATGTTGAACGGCGGTTTCACCCATCCTTTCCTTGTCCCCCTCATGTCCTATTAGCCTACCAAGTGCATTAATACAGGATGTAAAGCCCCAACCATCCATCTATCCATGCTGGCACTTGGACTCAAGAATCCAAAAGATAGCTGCATCACAGCTTCTAGCACTTTATCAAGAGACAAACTTGTTTTTAATAAAGAGAGTTTCCAACCATCCTGGCCAAGGATGACAACCCGAGTTCCTGACAACCGCAGGCCCGAAATTTTTTGGTGATATGATTTTGAAGTTAATAAGTTTACAATGTTAGTTTGACATAATGAATGGTTAAGTTAAAAATGTGATAACTGCAAGACCTGTACTACTATTTTTTTTCTCTACTAACCCACTGAGCCTGTAATTGAGCCTTTGGCTCGTTGGTAAAGTGACTAATAAATATGTTTAAACCAAATGTGTAGAATATCTATCTAAGACGGAGGACTCAGAAGTTCCATAAGGAAGTGGTACTATTACCAGATTAATGGAAGTAGTAGGGAGAGAGGAAGCTAGCGAGAGAGCAGAAGACACAGAGGGGGATATTTTCAAGGGGAATCTGTGATGCGATGAAGATATAATACAGTAAGGTCACAAGCAGACCAAGAGAACACAGAGACCAGGAAAAAGAAGAATGGGGAGGATGTATCCAGGAGAAGCAAAATGAGGAAGGGAAGAGGAGGCAAGGAAGAAAGAGGCATTTGGGACGGCGGAAAGGCAGGAGAAAACTAAGAAGGAGGAAGCCTGGGTAGAAAGATGATTGTCCTTCACCTGTTGCCTCATGAACTTTGGTGGGCTAATCAGGAGGTCACAACAACGAGGAGACGGATAGATGTTGCTATCCAGTATAGGCCCCATATGACAGAACAGAGATGGAATCGAACCTGGGACCAAGTTATAGGCCTAGTAGAAGTATGAGAGTGCCAAAAACTAAGTTAAGCTGATTCTCCGGGAGGAAGCAAGGAGAGAGATGCATGGTGAGAATGGAAGCAGGAGGTATAGAGGTTGGACGAAAGAAGTATAGAGGGAAAGACAAGCCAAGGTGCTTAGGTACATGTAAGAGGATTCATAGGGGGAGGGACATAAATACAGCCATTTATTCCCCCAGGGAAAGGATCTGCGGAATACACCAATGTACAAAAATCGTGTCCCCATCTAGCCTACTCCTATACCAAGTCACCTTCATCCCCGCCTACCCCCTAGCCTCCCTGAGTCCCTGCCCCTGTCTATGTTCTGTGCCTAGGACTTCCAATGTCTTCGATCAGCATCAAAGATTACGGGTGTATCTCTCAGCAACAGTCTCCACTCTCCAGTCTACCTCTGTGCAACTTCCTGTCTCCTCTCCTGCCACCACCTGCTTCTCTACAACCCTTTAGTAGTTTCCCTAGGCTCCTTTCCTCCTCCAATCCTCCATGCGTCTTCCCTCCATATATTTTTCTTCTTGTTCTTGGCTCCTCCATAATTCCTCCTCCATACATCCCTCCCTGCCCGTCCTAAGTGCCCTCTTTCACTCTACATGCCTCTATATATAGGCCAACTGTTGGGTGTCTCCTTTTTCCATATACCCTCTCTATCTACCTCATGATCCCTATAGAGTCCTCCCTGCCTCCATATTTGCCTGTTCTAAAATGGTGGAACCTCATTTCTAGTCTCCTCCCTTCCTTAGTGCCTTTTCTCTCCATTGATTCTCAGTGACTCAGTCTGTACCTCATCTCTTTCTTCTTTAAGGTCTCCTACCGGCTCATCTATCCTTGTCCCTTTGAAACCTTCTTTCTGTCTTTAATATTACGTTATGTCTCCTCCTTCAACAGCTGGGTGGATGTGTGGTTAGAGGCCAGTGCCTGAGCTGCTCTACTGAGTCGGGAAACCAAAGATTTTCAGTGGACCTTCAATGTTTATCATGAGCAAACCCCAGCTGGATGTCGTTTGGATTAGATGTTAAATCGGCAACCCTTTGTGTCAGTGTCTATGCTGGGCAAGTGAAAGATCTGTCATATGCTGCAAATTTTTAACATGCTGGGGGCTCCTGAAATTGACACAGGGAAATGGGCCATTTTAAACAGTGACACAGGGACTTCTCACCTTGTGACAGACACTGGCATGATTTTCTCATGAAAAATTACATGTGTGACATTACAAGTATTTCTTTACGTCCATGCTTAGAGAAAAACAACATTGAAATTCCTCCTCAAACTTTAGATAAACTACAGTGGCAGATCCAGACACGATAGTCTAAGGGAGGCCCGGACGTGTTTTGGCATTCGGGGGCCCGCATTATCGCATTTTTTCTTCAAAATGCTACTATTTAAATTGGTGGTATAGGGGGGGGCCGGGCCCCCTAGCCCCCCCACCCCCTGTATCCGCCACTGAACTACCTGTTACTTAGTACTCGTGTACACCCCCGATCAATCAACCATCGTGAGTGCCTAGAAGTGGGCATGGAGGGTTGCACTTACAACGTCTATTTATCTATATCTATCTTCCACCTCTTCCCCTGCCTCTTCCATGGATATTATACTACCAGTATCGTTCACCTATGTCTCCCGAGTCCTCTGGGAGTCACACTTAGAAAGATTGTACATTAGTATTCATCCACAACAAATAAACTCCCATCCCTGTTCATCTATTACAGGAACAATCTCATACATATAGAGTGCTCAAGATAATACAATAGTAATTTTCATAAAGTGTGATCTACATGTCATAGCGATTAAATAAGCAAGTATGTGGTAGAGAAAAAATTGTAGTGGAACTCTCCAAATATGTAAATTGGAGGTAAACTTGGTTTACATTTTTTGCAAAATACTGTGTAATAATAGCATTCCCTGCGGAAAAGATAATCGCATAAGATTTTGACCGGCGACTGAAGGTTAATATGTTTTGGTGTTTACCAAAGTGAAAGATTATTACATTTTTTTGTGTTTACTAATGTCTATTAAATGGGTTCCAAACCAATGCAACTTTTTTCCCAGGACAAGGATATCAATAATATTAGGTCGGGGAGCTATTATTGGTCCCTTAGATTTCTCACCTCCTTGAATGTTAAAATCTGTGCTGACACTCTAATTCTATTCACTGGTTTTATAAACAACTCTGTACTAAGTTTCATACTTTAGCTACACTTTGATATCAATAACTCTTCCATTTTTCGTGATAGGACTAGTCAAAATCCAAAAGATGGAAAAAATCCATGAAGTTACATGGTTTTAACCAAGCACTTGAAAATATGTTTGGCCAATATTGTCGACCACCCTGGATTAATTGTATCATATATCATATTTACAGCTTAAAAAAGTACATATTTGAATTCCTTGACCCAAGAAACACAGAAAATGACCTTTCAATTGTTACTCTATGACAATTAGGGGCTGAGATAGGAGTTGTCGACGATTGGGCAACCATTTTGGCGGCCATCTTGGATTTAACCCATCAAATATTGCATGTATGGCTTTGAAACCCATCAAAATGACTTCCCTGGCCTAAAAAACATAGAAAATGATCTTTCAATTGTCACTCTATCTTAATTAGGGACTGAAATATGAGAAAAAGCATATTTGTCCATGGTTTTGGCGGCCATTTTGAAATTACCCCCCCCAGGAGGGGAAAAAATTGCGGGAAAATTCGTACCCCGCAATATTTTGTTATTGGATGCCCAATGAACCCAAATCTGCAGAAAAATCAATTTTAGCAAAGAAGTCCTACGGAAACCATAAACTGGACATATCGAACTGCACTAAATTCAAATGGGCATGTTTACGGCACCTTCAAATGCTGCTTCAAAACTGAAAAATGGCTTTATGAAGTAAAATCATCAAGATTCAAGAATGACACCACACTCTAAAAAATTTCAGACAAAATTGGTTTTTTAGATTCAAAACGGTTTTTTGAAAAACCAAATTTCAATGCAAAAAACCAACATGGATTTTAAAAAAAATCCATGTTGGTTTTGCATTGAAATTTGGTTTTTCAAAAAACCATTTTGAATCTAAAAAACCAATTTTGTCCCGACATTTTTTAGAGTGCAAGGTCAAATTAATCGCTGCATCTCTTCCAAACTTTTGAAACAAATGACCAAGGACACAGTGGATCGCTCTCAGGTTGAATCATTAATTTGCATTCCCGATAAATAATGTGATTTCCAGCTTAATTGATTTTTATGAATTTCCAAAGAAAAACATGTGTTTTCGGTGGCTGTAAAATTACATATTTTAAGTGGAAATGGCTGAAAACCAAGGAAATGTGTGGCAAAGAGTCTCTTTTATCATTCCCTGATAGGAAAATACCAAAAAACGATTTTTCTACCAACTATCCACAATGCAAACAGAGTAGAGTAGCGCGGGGCATGCAGCCCCCCTTAACTTCGAGGTGCGATTTGACCTACTTTTTGTGGTCAATTATTTGAATGCTTATGCTGTCAGGAAGGGACCACTTGACTCTACTTATAACTAGTAAAACAAATGTCTACCAACTTCAATAAAAGAGGTACGGCCCTTTTTGTAAAAAAATTAAAATGGCCTTCTTACCCCACCCATCGGGCAAGATGCCCCCCTATTATAATCCTATGGAAATTTTTTTGCGAGCGCATTCAGCTGGAAAGTTATTTCTTGAGGTTCTTCTAGGTGCTGTTTGCCCTGAAAATCTGTGACGTCATCTAAATAGCCTGTAGCTTCAATCCTATTAATAAGAAAAAGCACCAAAAATATAAGGCATTATATTCACTCTTTCTGAATTTCAGAAGTTTCCTGTTCATACATTCATTTTTAAATATTTTTTGCCCTGTTTCAATTTCGGCCAAATTTTTTATATTTCAATTAGCTATTCCATCAAGATTTAAGGTAAAGTACACTTTATTAAATGGTTCCTGAAGCAGCTTCGAGGCCTCAGTGAATGGGGCCTCATGCCCCATACCATGTGGGGCCTCTCGCCCCAAACCCACATATTTTAATTTGACCTCTATATTTTGAGCTAAAATGCAAAAAACATGATCCAAATCATATTTATATAATAGTCATAAAGTGAAGCAATGCAGATATCCATTATACTTTTACAAATTTCCAAAGTTATTTCTGACAACCACTTTCAAAGAATTAATCAAAGTTACAAAAACCGTGCACCTGTTTTTGTTTCTTCAATTACTACTATGTTTTGGTGCTGTTTGCCCTGAAAATGTGTGACGTCATCTAAAAAGCCTGTAGCTTCAATCCTATCAATAAGAAAAAGCACCAGAAATGTAAGTTTAGATATAACCCTGGAGGGGCCTCTCACCTACCCCGGGCTTCTTGCCCCAACCTACTCTACTCCGTGCAGGGTGGTTAACATGCGTCACCTGAGCAGTGAGAGATATGGTCTCAATAATTCTAATACAAAAGTCACAAGTACAAATAAATGCATGGATCTCATTAGTAATTATATTTCTGATAATGAAATGGTTTTACAATAAACAAACATGAAGAAACCTGGAAGAAACCCCTGATGCAAGATACGGTGTCATGCAGTGGAATAGCTCTTGATGTAATGTGTTGCTCAAGCGAATTGTCATTTTGCAGCACAAATAATTTTTGTGGGAATTTTTAAATCTCAAATATGAAGGCAAAATATCTTGGCAAGTCATCTGACTTAATTTCAAATCAAAATCTTCAACCGTTTTCAAATGAGATGCATTTTTTGTAACCTGACTCTCACTCTCCAAAAGCAACTGACTTTGGAGGCTCATACAGACTGGCTGACTTCATACCTCAAAATTTCAAAATAAATTAATCATTGATATGCAAAAAACAAAAAAAATTGAATTTTTGCCATTCTTTCAATTGAGAGCTAAGAATGAGGTGAACGAACTTTGAGACACAGTACACAGACATTCATTCCATATCAATGATCTCAAAAATCTGAATAAAACCTCTTTTTTAAGGTTTTGACAAAAAGTTCCTCTAGGGGGCGGGTCAGCATTGACACTTGATTGGGTCTGCCAGCAGAGGAAGAAGAAGAAGAAGAAGAAGAAGAAGCAGGGCTGGGCAAGCCTCATGTGATGCGTCAATTACCTGCCTATGAAACTCATTTAACACACATTCATGAACCTTTTTTCTTAAATGTGATTTCATTTTGTTCTCATAAATCATAAGCAAATATTTGCAAAGTAATGTGCCTCCCATTATCTCATACTCTACTGATTGAAATAGGAATGCCTTGCCCGGTTTGTAGAGATACCACTAAATTTTGTGAACAGAGATACAACTTCCATTATTTGAGAACATAAATTGCAGGCCAAAATTTTAATGATTTCGGCCAATATGTAGTTATGTTGATATAGATGCTCTCACAAGGTCACAGTGGACATTTCAATAATGGTGACCATTTCGTGGTGGCCATTTTGGATGCTATCTTGGATTTCACCAAATTTTCTTGATCCATAGCCTTAAAAAATCCCAACACAAATCAATCACTGAATTCAAAACTCGCAGTTGACAAATCAAGAATGGCAGCCATTTTGTAGAAGCCATTTCGTATTTCCTCAGGTGTTTTTGATCCATACCCTCAAACAAATCTCCATACAAGTACCAAATTTCAAACCTCTAGTTGATATAACAAGCTTACAGTGGGCAAATCAAGAATGACGGCCATTTTGTGGCAGCCATCTTGAATTTCCCAAATATTGATTAGCACCATCTAACAAATCTCTACCCAAATTTCAATACTCTTAAGTGAAAAATTTATCTCACAATAGGCAAATCAAGAATGGCAGCCATTTTGGCAGCCATCTTGAATTTCTCAAAATGTTCCCGATTCAAACCCTCTAACGAATCCACATACTAAATTTCATAACTCTAAGTGAAATACTAAGCTGACAATAGACACTTTAAAAAGCGGCACATTGCTTCCAAAATAGTCTGAATGAGGAAAAAGACATGTTTTGGAATTCTGCTGAATTCTGAATAACCCCAGCACCAAATTATTAAATGCATTTTAGAAACCAAGTATACTAAGGTCCCCAATCGGTTTGTAAGCCTCTAAAAGCTCTAAATTTGCCTCCACAACATTGTACAGAAAAGCATTTTGACCCATTCTCTCTCCATTACACTGGGGGAACCCAGTGTAAGAACTATGCATTGTATGAATCTGTTACTTTGCAGTATTCTTTCTTTGGGCCCATTCTCGGCTCTTTTCAATTTTGGTTGCTCTCTGTGACATCTTCACTGCTGAGTATCTATTAAAAATATACCTCTGCAGGGGCGTATCTAGAAATGGCCTGGGGGGGGGCATAACATGGGGCAAATAGGCGGCGCTCCGCGGCACTTCCTATCTGTTCAATGTTAATTTTGGGCCTGGGGGGGCATGGCACCATGGCCCCCCCTAAATAAGCCACTGTACCTCTGCCACGCTATACAATGTCTATTTTCGAGCCATTTAATATCTAGTCCAGTCTATTTGTGAAAAATAACCCCTCAACCCCAAAAAATTGCTACAAAAGGTTTTTCAACTGATTCTGTTAGGTATAGGTGTACTTTTTAACATACTAAAAGTTTACCAAAATTGGACCGTCGGAAATGTTTTTTTCAAGATGGCGTCCAAGATGGCCGACGAAACCTTCAAATGGCAATAACTCTGGAACTATCCACTCAAATGTGATGATCTTTGCATCTAAACCTAGGTTTTTGTGGTCAAGGAACACATTGAGAGCATCAAAAATAACATTGGACCATTATTTAACATTTACAATGCTAATATGGTGTAAAATATGTTGCCGACACCTCGATAAAGTCAACCATTCACTTAGATTTGACAATCGCTGTATCAATTGCCAATTAAAAGAATGCAGCTGCTTTAGTTGTCATTGAGTGAAACAGAGAAATGATTCATTGCATCATTATGCTATTTAGTTAACTGCAATTGGCCATAAATGACCATTAACTTAGAGAATGCCTTTGTTTATAAAGTCAATAAATTTACACTGTTCTGAAGTCATCAATTATCCACCATTTTTGTCTTAAGTGTTGTTGGCATAATCACAGTTTTTCAGTTTGGCATTGATTATATACAGCAGTGGGTCCACAAGAAAGTCAAATTCGATGATCTTTGCATTCAAACGAAGGTTTTTGGGGGCAAGAACACATTGAGACATTCTACAATTATGGAGCTTTTAAACTCCAATATGGCCACAGACACTTTTATTTAGACTTTTTTCCACTGAAAGTTGAACCATTCTCTTCCCTGTAAGGACATCTTGGAACTAGCATCAGAAAACATGACAAAATCCCCTATCTTAGAATGCAGGTTAGTAAAGTATCCTTGAAACAGGGTATTCTTTAAGGAATTTCCGATTTTTATTTTACTATTACTGCAGGATGGTATTTTTTGGGAGATATCCCATGGCTACAGACAGGTAACACCAAATTTGCATCATTTATCAAGACAGATACATGTAGCATCCTTAAATAAATAGGTGTTTTAGGTCAAGTGGGTTGATTGATGCGATCTGAATCTGGATGAGATGCCAACAGGCCTCCATAACTCTGTATGAGTTTAAATGTTTGCGGGAGAGATGCTATTAGTATTATTGATCAGATTGGAGACTGCTCAACATCTTACACGTTTACCCAATGTAAGTGATGTGATCTTTTACTTGCCCAGCATAGATAATGACACAAAGGGGCCACTATTTGATGTCCCATCTGAATGACATCCACACAGGATTTTGCTTATGATTGACCACTGAAGATTTTGGGTTCTCCAACCAAGGTTCGAACCCAAGCAGGCAAAGACCTTCAGCAGAGCAGGTGGGAACCATTTTAAACAACTCAGCCATCCACCTGCTCAAATCCTGGACAATCCTCAGTTGCATTCTTCTCGCCCATGATAAATATGTACTCAGGATACATGGGTTGCTTTTTGTCCATATTATACTTCGTAGCCTCTTGATGAACAAAAGCTTCCTACTATCGTAAATTTTGACCAGCCCTTGACTTGGAAAGCACCTGAAATTGTTTTTGATGCATCACAAAATAAGAATTGTTATCTTGTCAGGGAGTTTCCATAATAGTATGAACTTTCTGAGTACTATTGGGATACTGACAGAGGGAACAGGAATGAATAAAATGTGTGAAACCATCTGATGTGGCTGAATTATTTGAAATGGTTGACATGGCTGGTAATCAAGGCAATTGTATTTGGTTAGTTCATGCATTTGCAGGGATTTCAGATTGCTTACTTGCATGTACATTTGCCACAGCAGGTCATTTCAACTACTTGAGGTGTGCTCATTTCTGACTGTGAGGAATGAGCAACCTTGAGAATATACATCTTGATGTCAACCTGTTACAGGGGAGTTTACAACTGTTCCTTGTCTTCATGGTTTTTGACAAAGCAAACAATACTGGGGACGGTGGGCAGGACTAAAAAGTAGCCTTGTAACAAAAGAAATTTTAGTGAGATTTTTAATGAGCACTGGTTGTCCAACTGGAAGCAGTGGGATGGCTGAGGACCTGCAGAACCTTTGGACATAATCATGATAATCTGCACCTTCTGAATTACGCAACAGTGCAATACAAGATTCCAAAGACCAGACCTATTATATAAGTTTTAAGTCCAAAACACGCAGATACTGCCAGATACATTGGAAGCATGCATCAAAAGTCTTACTTCGGGTACTACCCTGAGAAATATTGTCAAAAGACTATTAGCTTGACAGATGTGACTGTGCATGACCTCAAAGGGATGGGAAAGAGATCATAGAAGATATTGTCGGAAAGTTAACATTTACCAAAAAATCTGAAACACGAGGCAAAAACTTTTTAGAATAGGCTATCTCTGCCTTGTAGACCGCTCCTGACTGTGCCATTGATCCTGCACTCCTTTTTCTAAAGTTCCTTGGAGTGTCAAGATCAGGAAATCTTTCCCCAGATGATATATTTTGAGTTATGAACTGACACCCTATCATAAACTTCGCGACTGAAACAGAGTTTTCAAACAAAAGGAAAGACCTCTTGTCTCTTGACAAGAACAAGGCACACATGATTGCTCTAATCAGCACTACACCAACAGAGGATATATATCACATCATCAATTGACCTGGCGATGCAGATGATGATATTGTTAAGGCACCTTTGAGCATGTCTGTCTTTGCACCAAAACTTTGGCAAAAATACCGATTTGCTGAACTTGTTCCTACTCAGTACAGCAAAATTTATAATTAGGCCGTCTATTTCTGTTCTGACACCAATTAACATTCAAAAGAACGCAGAACTTGTTACAGTAATTTTACTTGTTGAAACAAATATCAGGAGATGATGTACACAGTGAGTTTCCCTTCATCCATGCTTACTTGGCTGTGATTCATGCTCCAGAGTAATTGGCATCAGAAAAGTTGCCTTTCCGTAAATAAGTGAAATCTGATTTTGTCATGAAGTGCTGTGCAGGTACATTCATATGTTCTAATAAGTCTGAAGAGATTATGATGGCAGAATTGGGCAAAGGTGTGATGATTGCTGTCTTGGTGGCAAGTCCAAGAATAAACTTTCATTACTGTGTCACAACATTTTCACCAAGAAGGTGGCGTCTGCTAAGGCATCTGTCACCCTTAAAGGACTTCCTTCCAACTTCCCCTACACATTATTCTGTAGCCTGGCATGTTCTACCCAATTAGGGTGTGGTTGGACACGGCATGCAAATAACATGAACTCTACAGGTAATGGATAGAAGGACAGTTCATTTCTGTCATGAAGGAGAAGAAATCGGCTCCGGACAAACATATGAAAGTTATTTGTTATAACTGTTCGTCAGGATGCAAATCCTCCCAATGAAGCTGTAGACATAGTGGACTTTCTCGTAGCCTACCGCAGCATGTGGTCAATACCAAACTGAAAACTATGACAGTCATACCAAGACTCAAGAGATCGATATGGGTGACAACTTCCGACAGTCAGCAAGATGGCGCCAGACAATTGAACAATGAAAACAGACTCCTTGGACAGAGGTATTAGTGGTGATTTATATATAGTTGATTGTTAGAAACTAAATTGAAAAATTATGCAATAAACCATTTGTCAACAATTCAATGACATTTAAAATAGGTGTGTCCCTAATTGGCAATGGACCTAAAGATGGCCAATCTGAGTGAACAGTCGGCTTAATTGAGGTGTCGGCAGCCATGTTGTGCACCATATTAGGGTCGTACATATTAAATATAGGTCCAATGTCATTTTTGATGCTCTCAATGTGTTCCTTGACCACAAAAACCTAGGTTTAGATGCAAAAATCATCAAATTTGAGTGGATAGTTCCAGAGTTATTGCCATTTGAAGGTTTCGTCGGCCATCTTGGACGCCATCTTGAAAAAAACACATTTCCGATGGTCCGATTTTGGTAAACTTTTAGTATGTTAAAAAGTACACCTATACCTAACAGAATCAGTTGAAAAACCTTTGTAGCAATTTTTTGGGGGTCAAACTGTATATAGACTGGACTAATCCTGGTGCAGTTGGACCAGAACTTCGTTCAGAAGCATCAGCAGCAGCTCAGTGCCTGCCAGAACAGCGGTATATCCAGGAAGGGAAGGGAAGGGAAGGGAAGGGGAGGGAAGGGAAGGGAAGGGAAGGGAAGGGGAGGGGAGGGAAGGGAAAGGGAGGGAAGGGAAGGGAAGGGAAGGGAAAGGGAGGCAAGGGTAGGGAAGGGAAGGAAGGAAGGAAGGAAGGAAGGAAGGAACGGATAGATCATTCAGGGAAAGTAACCTCAGGCACATCTGTAGAAGCGGCAACATTATCATAATGAAGTTGAGTCAGTTGAATATTTAATTTTTCAAAGAGGCCAGCTTCACTGATTGGCTGCCAGGGAGTCCTTGCCTCCCCCCTCCATGGCCCCCCATCCTTACCCCCCCCCCCCCACCTCAACAAGTTAGCAGATCTGCTGCACATGAATTTTAAAACTTTGACATTTACTTGAAATCCCACCAGAGTCTCTGCTGCCCAACGCTCTGAGAATACTATTTCCCTGCCTCAGTTAGGTGCAAATTGTTCTATTTTTTATAAAACAGCATCCTTTCAAATCGGTGTTGCCAATTTCAAATAAAATTTAATTGTGGCATGACCCCAAAATACTGACCCCATGATGCTATGCTCATAAGTTCATTCCATTCATCTGGGGCAGTAACTGAGAATTTCTATAGGTTAAGTACTGGATAATCTGAGTTACAAACATGTCATGAGCAAATTTAAGTAAAGTAAAGTAAAGTAAAATACTGAACGCAGGCTTCTGCAGAAGCCTCTATGTTCAGATCTATGTAAAAGTTTGTGCTGCGGTAATAACTAGGTATTGTTCTTGAATAGTTGAGTATCTGGACTAGGTAATATACTTGAAAAATGGACTAGGTAATGTACTTGAATAATGGACGAACTAGATATAACAGTCTAAAAATAATAATAATGGACGAACTAGATATCAGTCTATGAACATATATAGGGAAGTAAACATACCTTAATTCACATCTTATTAACTCATTCCATGGAAATGTACACAATCCAAGGAAATGTACACAATCCACATGTTAGACATCAGAAGTGGAACAAGCAAAAGTCAACACAGTTCACTCAACTGTCAGGGGCACCCAAAGTGGGTCACAGACAGTGGGTCAAAGACAAGCATGCATGCAGAACAACTGCTTGGAGTGCACTCTGGTGAGCATCTCTGGTAATAACCCCCCCCCCCTCTCATCCTATATATGGTCAGGGATGGCCAGTTAGAGCTTGTAAGTTTGAATAGGTGAACCAATTAGGGTAGACATATCACTTAAAAGTCAAGTCTACTCATTTGCATGTTGGCTGTTTGTGAATAGCAAATTTCAGGGGCCTCTGAAGCTGATTGGCCTAGCACCAGCCAGATTCCCACAGAAATGTCAGAGCTTGATTCTCAGAGTGGGATAGATAGGCTATAAGGTATTTAATAGGAAGCAGATGGGTACTATATCGACAAGCGCCTATAAAAGTGCTTGCACGTTATGTATAATCTTATTTGTAACATTCCTTGCTTACAACTTATTACTGGCAGGAAACGGACCCCTCAAGAGAACATTCCACCTTCACTGTTGCAAAACAAGACGAGGGTAACTGAGTTACCCTCGTCTCAATTTTCAAAAAATATTGCCAAAATCTAGGTCATCCCATTGGATCCCATTTTAAACTAGTTAGGACGAGGGTAACTGCTTTTTCAGTAATGGCAAGATGAGGGTATCTGTATATGATGACTAATGTAACTGCATGTATAATGTGTATTAAATCAGATAAATTTTGTGGGGAATTAAAATATAAATTTGGAGACAAGTCACAGCCATGATTTTGACTAATCTGGCGATTTTTTTTAGCCAATATTGGAGACAGATGACAAGGGTATCTATATCGAGGCAGCATTCATCACCTATATCCTGGCTTACTGTGGATGTGAATCACAAGAACTGGGGACTGCAGTCCAGCCGTAGTAGGCCTATATCCAGATGAGAAATTTAATTGGAACACAGACATCCCCATTGAAGTACAATCGTAAAACTTTGTAGCTTATTGAAATGTGTCTTTGATAAAAAACTTGGTTTTGGCTATTGTCTTCAAAGTAGAAAGACAGGGTAAGATTCCATTAGTCGGACATTTGGTAAATGACTAAATGTCTCTTTGAGTCACTTTTACCAGCCTTGAATTGTCCCTTAGCCCCATTTTTGGTAGCTACCAATCTTTAGCTCGAGACCTGATAATTTATGGCTTCAAAAAGCCTCAGCATTGATATGGAGAAGGATAGTATGTTGTCCATGGCCCTAATGATGGGGTAAAAAGCCGTTTTTTATTTTACTTTTTGTCCATAATTTGTCTATTTTGTAGTAATATTAGATAGAATTAGAGGCTCTCTCACAGGCCTATGGATCTGGTTTGACTTTATAGGGCCATAGCCTGCAGGGGGCAAGGGGGGCAGCTGCATCCCCCCTCCTAGAATTTTGCCAAAAAGGTGCACTACAAGTAAAATTTCAAATTTTCCGGGGTGCACGTACCTCTGGATCAGTCTCTTCTCCCCTAGGATTCAGCCCAGCCTACGTCCCTGACTTTAAATTGTATAGCCCGTAGTTTGCATCAAGTTCAAGCTATTATGTGTTCTAATATGGCCTTTTTAAATGGATTCCAAAGTTGTTATGCAGGCCTATCTTTAATACAAAGTTTTAGGGAGACCACTGTCCGACTCAAGGATACCACTATCTTTTTCTTGTTCCAAAAATAAACCCATGTTCAGTGCCTTAGTTATCCCAACTGCAGGCAGTTTTCTATTAAGTTTTTTTGAAAACACTTAATTTGAGGCCCTGGCCTGGTTGATCATCTAAGACCTTTAGCAGTGGCGGAGCTATGGGAGGGCCTGGGGGGGCGAGGGCCCCCCCAAATGGATAACTGGCCACCTCACTGGCCCCCCCATTTCAGATTTGAAAAATTTGAAAAAATTATTGGAGCAGCAACAGTCACTGGATACATCCGTCTAAAGTTGTTGCCTTCGCTGGCGCTAACTAATACCCAATTTTCTCCAGAATGACAGCTGCCAGTTTCCCTATTTGAGGAGTTGGGTAGAAAAGTTCTGAGGCATCTGATAATTTTTGATTTCCCTATTTGAATATATCTAGCAATGTGTGTACCGCGCGCAAACCTTTTTGGGGGTAAGCGACATTTGCCCGAATATCAGGATCTGGATTTAATAATATTCCAAAAGAAATCTGTGCATGAAACTATTGATTGTTAATTATGTTTATTCAATAATCTGCCTGAATTGTTTTGCCTTTTTGCCTGAATCATAGTGTTTCCCAAATTTTTTTGAAGGGAGGGTGACTACTCCCCCTTCCAGTATGCCTATGTATCTGGAGATTCCATGCAACACCTAAAATCAAGGTTTTTCAGGAATCTTTCTGTCGCCATTGCTCAGTTTAAGAAGCAATGCTCCTTTTTAAAATTTTTTCCAATTAAACCGATCTTCTTTACCAGAGTGATTTGTACAAACTGCTCAATTTTTCATGTGTGCATGGATTTCCCTACATTTTTGTTATTTTTGTCATTTGCACAAATTGTTACTACCTTTTCCGTATTTGAAGAGTTGGGTAGATTTCCATCAAAATTACTTTTATAAATTTTCGATTTAGACCTTTGAAATCAGAAAGAGGACATTCTTAGCAGGAATATAATGAAAACTTGCAAAGACTATTAAAAAAACAAAAAACAAGAGAAGCATTTCACTGCAAAAGATGCTATTTGTGACTCATGGTAATTGATGAGGTGTCATTGTCATACTTTTTTCATCGGAACCATAGAATATGTTTCATTATTTTTTATAAGTCAAAACTGATTTTAATGTAAGTATGAGATTTATGGTCATTTTGTTCATCAGTCACAAAAGATAAGATGGTCAATATTGCTAAGTCGTTCGTAAAGAAGACTCGTAACACTGTTTCAATTTTTATCCATATAATGCTGCAAAAATGTCGCAAAAATGCCGCGAAAGGCTGGCCCCCCTAGTTCAGACCCTGGCCCCCCCCTTGGCCCCCCCACTCATGGATTTCTGGCTACGCCACTGACCTTTAGGTTAAAAATCAGATATCAGTTTCTAAAATGTACACAATTCCAGGTGTCCAACTCAAGATAACTTATCCTACATGCATACGTTGTATCATATATATGTACATTCATGTTTGTTTATCCAGTAAGAGTGCTTATAAATTGGAAATTGATCATAACTGTGAAACGTGCCATATGACAGGCACTATAGAAATGCAATGGAAAATTTGCTCTGACCTAATTTGGCACTGAGCATGCCCGGGAGTGACCTGATTCCACTGAGCATGCTCAGACCTATTGAGCATGTGCAGAAAGCAATAACAAATGGTGGCCATTTAAGGCCCATTTTGAAATTTCCCTGATTCAAACTTTAAAGGCCAGTTTTCACTACAAGCTACATGGGGTTCACTCATCAGACAAGGCTCATATTAATCTAAATTTTGTAAGGAATTTTTTGGTGTGGGTCTGATCAGTGAACGTTATGTAGCTCACTTTTGGGTGATAATGGATCAAATTTTACCATGAATGATAAGGACTGTTTTCATAGTGACAGGCATGTGCATGCACTCATTTGAATCTATTCTGTCTATCTTCTGAGAACTTTCTAAGGGGCCAGATTAAATGTGATGCCGCTCCTCTCTACCTGTAATCAGAAGTAGGCTATTTAATCTAAGACTCCATCGAATTATATGGGTTTATCAATACTACAGTGTGTACGTTTAAATATTAATTTGGATGCCCAAAAAGATTTGGTTTCTAAATAGCAGCTGTACATTTTGACAACTAAAACAATGTCCAAGTTTTGGTTTTCTTCATCTCTGCGAATTGCTCTTTTATTTCAAAATATGTATATAGTCACATACCAGAATCTGATCAGGCAAATAGGCAAACAAGAATCACATTTATTTTAAAAGTGTTGTAACTAATGAAATGAAGAGAGTGGGAGCTAGGATTATTTTTTTAAATTGGCTGTCTCTGAGAAAACCATGCGGGGGGTGAAACGTGGCCCAAGCCGGATCTTAACGAAATTTTCACCAAACACCCTTTAGACACAATAATGAAGGTTGGTGAAGTCCGTTTTTCTGTGATTTCAATTCTTCCTTGATTTTACCCCACTTGAAAATAGGGTGTCAAGTGTGGCACAAAATTCCTTTAACATGGGTTTCAATGGGAAAACATGCCAACTTTAGCACTATAGGAACCAGAGCGCAGCACATGGTTTGAAAATTTTATGATGGAGGATGATAACACATGACTTGAATATTCTAAATTCACTATTTTTAGCGTGGAACACTCCTTCATAAGCCAGATATAAGCATTTTTAGATAGCGGAGGGTGACAAATTTCTTTGCGTTTCACAAAAAATGAAAAAATACTAAAAATGTCATAATTCTGCTAAGATTTGTCCAAATTTGACAATTTTAATGTCTAACTATATGTTTTAGACAATTCCGCACCTCTTGGGATGATTTTTATTTTGATTGGAGGTCAAGGTCACTGCCTAAGGTCAAGGTCAATGTCAATTTTGTCTTTAATTTTATGATATTTCAAGTTTTAGTCCACGATATCTATCAATAAATCCCATAATATCAATGCTTATTCAGCATAAACTGATTTTATAAATTTCTAGCTATATGTCAGTATCCTAAACTGTACCAAAAACCTGTTTTTTTTAACCATAAGGGGCACTTTCAAATTTTCGAAATTTCATAATTTTTTTCAAATTGCACATTAAATATTTTGAAGATGTCCATTGATCATTGTGCATTAATAATTCAGAGTTAAATGGATTGCTGCTATTGCATGAGAGTTAAATACCTTAGAATATGATATGAATGTTTTCGGCAGCCATTATTGAAAATGTGGTCACCTCTGTTAATGACAAAACTAATGGAGATAACAGAAAAGTTTTTGTTTCTATACCTATGTTTTCAGGGTCAAGGAATAACACAAAAACATTTTTATCATTGTATGTTATGTAATATATGTGTAATTTGGCTGCCACAACAACAACAAAAAGTATCTTTGCTGATATCTGCAGAGGTTACAGAAATATTGGAATAATTCTTAGGTCTATACCTATGTTAACATGGTCAGGGATAAGATACAGTAGTTTTCCATTCTTTAGATACGCTTTCAAGTAGGGGAGACCAGGGCACGTTGGTCCGATTTTTTATTTTTTGGCTCTCAATCAAAAAGATCTCTAAATATTTGAAAAATCTTTTTACTGACTAACATAGATCTGAACATCTACACTACAGTTTGTCACATCAAGCAGAGGACAGATGTTTGGCCGGATATCTCAGCAACCAGAAGCCCCACAGGAGAAATACATAGACCTGTGTATAGCTTAGCTCTGTTGTAATATGAATATCACATTTCTGTGATATTTTGGGGCTGTTTTTGTCAGATATTTGCCAATTTATGATAATTTTAAGTCCAATTTCACACAATGTTGACATTTGTGATGCTATCAATCTGACACACAATGGGCAGATATGTCACAAAAGTGCACTGCAGCGCCACCTCAGGCTTAGTTATAGTCAAGTTGGTATCAGCAGAACAACCAATCTCATGGTGTTGAGTTTTGTGGACTGTACAAACAATGTTAAATTTCTGTTACAATGTGCGATGTGACAAACTGTAGCCTTATGCCAAACCAAGGCAATCTACCTTCAGTAGTTGTGGATAAAAATAAATTTGAATTTTTTTTTTTATGGTCCAACATGCCCCGGACTCGGGGCACGTTGGACCGCCATGTGGGGCAGGTTGGACCATGGTATAAAAGTCTGCAAAAGTAGAAGAAAGTGAGCAAACACCACATTTTATTCTCACAGATCACAACACACACTCGTGTGTCATTGCAGAATGATTATATCGGAATATTTACCCAGATATTTTTAGTAAATCTTGTTTCAGCTAGAAAGGCTAGCAGATTAGTCAACTGAATTGATTTTACCCTCACAATGTACATATTTGGCTTAGGTGCTCTATTCATGTTAGAAATTATCCAGCTGGCATTTTGCATATTATTTTTTGTCAGTCAATCGAGTTTACAATGGTCCAACGTGCCCCGGTCTCCCCTACACATGCAGTCGTCCTTCAAATGCAAACAGTATCAAAACTTTTGCTTTCTACTATGCTAGTATAAAGGTGTACAGAATTGATTAGCATAGGGGAGAGCGAGGGACAGTGAGACGGCAGGCACAGTCAGACAAAGCCCGTAGCATCTAGCTGGTACTGTTTACAGATCAACCCTCTCTTGTATAGAACAAACAGTAGGTAATAGAAAGACTGTCCTATATCCTGAATGCCTACACAGCATTATCGAGAGTGGAATTTCAATATTTTGGTTTTTAGCCAGAAAAATTAAATAATTTTGCTAAACGGCCTTTTGTTATAATTCCCAAGAAAAATGGTATAATGCAAATCAATTGCCAGGGATTCAAACCGTGATTATTTGTCTTAGTTTAGTGAGATGATGAACCACAATACAGGCATTTGGTGCGCAGGATTCAAAAGTGTTATAAAGAAAGCTGCGTGGGGCACAGTGAGACAGTTTGAGGCGGGCACAGTGAGACATCACAAAATACACTTGAAACGACCTGAATATAATGCATAGCTCACAATTCACTATTAAAAACAAAATTCCTGTTGTAAACTACTGATTTTAGTGAGTGACATCCTAAAGGGAAGCATCAGAAAGAATTTTGATCACTATGTAACAATTCTGCAGATCCTGAGGGTCGGCGGTTATGCCAGCAGGTTCCCTGTCTCACTGTGCCCCATGGGCAGGGCACAGTGAGACACTTAACGAGCATGGATGTAACTCAAATATTACTCCCAACCTGTGAAAGGTAGGAACCTGAAACTACTGGACCATATACCCAACGTCATTATCTATAATGTGGACCTGATCTCATTTAACTCGTTACTGCTGATATTTTGGAACACTTGAAAATAAAAAAAGTGTCTCACTGTGCCCCGCACTCCCCTACCCTTCACTGTCATGTCTATCAATGACTGGTATTTTAGCCATGGCATTTATGCCTTTGTTTCTGTGCTATTGCCTATCACCAGAAATAAATAGATTGTGTTTTGTGTCAATAGATATGCAAAACCAAAAGTACATGTTTGTTCAGTTTTAAAGCTATGATCAGGCGAACAATTCAAGACAAAATGGAAAATATTATGTTGGGTAATTTTTTTACGGATGTCAAACTCATTTACATGCTAACATGGTGCATAGAAACTATTTGATTAGAGGTCTTTGCAGATCAGCGTCCCAACTTGTAGCTGAAATCGTTTTCAAACTGTTCATGTGAGACGTAGGCAGGCCACTTTGCAGTGGGCCTTAACTGAGCCATAAGGAAGGTTGTTGATCACAGAACTGGCTTACAAGAATAACGAGCGACCATTTGATCCTTGCCGGATAAGACTCAGCTGATTTTAACAAAAAGCTCCTGTAGGGAGCAGGTCAACAATGAAATTAAAATTGTATTAATTTCATCATCTTTAATTGTGGTGAGGTCAAATATCACTTTTTTCCATTCCATCAAGCAAGCAAAATGGTAATCAAAAGATATTGTGTGAAGAACAACAAGGTTAATCAGTTTTGTGACTTGCATTTTTGACAATAGCCACAGTGATTTTATTTGACACAAAAGCTTTGACTTGGCATTACTTGCCCAAGCGCAGATGGCACCACTTACCCCAAAATTATAGTTTAAGAGAAAAGCTGATGTAAAAAAACACCTCTAAATCTCACACTACAAAATACTTTATGCGTCCCATTTTCTATTGTGAAATTGTCCAATTATCAATGCATGAATGTGTGTACTTGAAAGCATATAGAGCATGGAATATAACTGTATCATATTCTCTGACCATGTAAACATAGGTATAGACCTAGGAATTATTCCAATGTTCCGCAGATATCGGCAAAGATACTTTTTGTTGTTGTTGTTGCAGCCAAATTACACATATATTACATAACATACAATGATAAAAAATTGTGTTATTCCCTGACCCTGAAAACATAGGTATAGAAACAAAAACTTTTCTTTTATCTCTATTAGTTTTGACATTAACTGAGGTGACAAAATTTTCAATAATGGCCGCCGAAAACATTCATATCATATTTTAAGGTGTGTTTTCTGGTTTAGAATCCTTTATTCAACTCTCATGCAATAGCAGCAATCCACTGAATTATTAATGCACAATGATCGATGGACATCTTCAAAATATCTAACGCGCAATTTGAAAAAATTCTGAAATTTCGTAAATTTGAAAGTGCCCCCTATGGTTAAAAAAACAGGCTTTTGATACAGTGTAGGAACTAACATATAGCCAGAAATTTATAAAATCAGTTTATGCTGAATAAGCATTGATATTATGGGACTTTTTGATAGATATTGGGGACTAAAACTTGAAATATCATAAAATTACAGAAAAAATTGACATTGACCTTGACCTGAGGCAGTGACCTTGACCTCCAATCAAAATAAAAATCATCCCAAGAGGTGCGGAATTGCCCAAAACATATAGTTAGACACTAAAATTGTCAAATTTGGACAAATCTTAGCAGAATTATGACATTTTTAGTATTTTTTCATTTTTTGTGAAACGCAAAGAAATTTGTCACCCTCCGCTATCTAAAAATGCTTATATCTGGCTTATGAAGGAGTGTTCCACGCTAAAAAAAGTGAATTTAGAATATTCAAGTCATGTGTAATCATCCTCCATCATAAAATTTTCAAACCATGCGCTGCGCTCTGGTTCCTATAGTGCTAAAGTTGGCATGTTTTCCCATTGAAACCCATGTTAAAGGAATTTTGTGCCACACTTGACACCCTATTTTCAAATGGGGTAAAATCAAGGAAGAATTTAAATCATAGAAAAACAGACTTAACCAACCTTCATTATTGTGTCTAAAGGGTGTTTGGTGAAAATTTCGTTAAGATCCGGCTCGGGCCACGTTTCACTTTACTGTACAACCTGCATGGTTTTCTCAGAGACAGCCAAATAATTATGATACAATGGTAGACTTATGCAAGAGTGCACTGAAACTTGATGAGGTTGTCAAGATGAATTTCTTTGGAGTGTTTCTTTCTTGGCCTACAGTGTTTAAATGAAGTTGCTAAATTTCTTTGTAGCCTACTCTTATTTTTAAGCAGTCTTACTTCAGTGCATTATCTTATAGTTAGTGCTGCACAAGGAACAATAACCAATTTATTTTGAGTGTTAACTGTGAGCCATGAATATGCAAGAAATATCATAAATTTCTTTTAAATTTCGAAAAATACTTAAATTCTTAATGAACAAAATAAACCTTAAATTTACACTCATAGTCGAATGGGCTTCAAGAACCATACTAAACTTTTTATTATTCAAATTATAACATTTGCAAAAGAGCAGGTTGGTAACGGAGCTGGCTCAACACTAGACCACTATCAGATATATTGAATTGGAGGAAACTCATAACAATGACACCAAAGCACTCCATCTGCTCATTCTGCTGACATATTGTACACGAAGATATGGGCAGTTACCCTCGTCATATCAACTAGCATGATCACAGTTACCCTCGTCAAGAGATACAGTTACCCTCATCATGAGATACAGTTACCCTCGTCATTTTCTAGGTGCTTTTTAAAAGTGATTTTACCACTTTCACAGCCACTATTGAAGCATCTTCTCCATTGAAATATTGCTTTCGGCCATCAATAATTGTAATACACCAATTGGATAGAGAGTATCAGCAGTGATAGCCTCAAATTCAATGTTACATAATATCTAAGGTAAAATTAGGGATGAGAGTAACCCAGTTACCCTCGTCTGGTTTTGCCCCAGTGACCTTCTTCTGCTGTTCTCAAATACGCATAATCAAGTTTCTCTATATATGGGTACATTCCCTGCTCTGCTCTTAAATCTTGATTAAAGATTCCATAATGTTTTGATCCCCATTGGTGTGAAGATTTTTTGTCACACTGCAAAGCCATATATATGTACCTTGGTGGCTAAGTGCATTGCGTGCTAGTCTTGTAATTTTGAGGTCCAGGGTTAGATTCTACTGCATGGAAATACTTGAAAGCTAAATTAAGGTACTGACACGGAGCCATCTGGTGATAGACATGCCCTAAAGTGGCCAAGCAAATGGAACTCAGTCAGCATTGATACTCCCACCTCATCCTTCTATGTGCTGAGGATCGCAGCAGCTGATTATAACAAACAGTCATTGCCAACCAGTGCTAATCAAGATAATCCAATGTGCTATTTTGTAAAGACAGAAGGCCTAAAATCCTTTCAGAAAATAAGAAAAAATATGGCAGAGCCAGTGGCTATCTGCCCAAGACTTATTTATCAGTGCATTAACATTTCATTTATCCACATAAATTGAATGGACTAATGGTGACACGCTGTGGACAGCAAATTAAAAGGTGAGAGTTTACAAGTTCTCCCATGACCATGTAAACACAGAAAAAATTGCCAACTCACCTTTGAACTGTACAGGCAGTTAATTGATTATCAAAGATGTTTCATGGTTATACTTTGCATTCATGGCTTGGTCCATAGTGGTTACATACACAGTTCTTTGAAGTTTTCCATTGTTGACACCCATTTGATTTCAAATAAATTGATTTTTTCTGAAACATGTTCTTTCTCCCAAGCTACTGTTTTGATCAAATAGGAAACAGTCAAGCGGCTCCACCATGGACACCTGTGTTCCTTGACAATGCACCAAGAAATAAAACATAACAATTACAAATGACACTGTGCACTAACGATGGGGGTACCCTCGCCATCAGGGCAGCCATTGCAAATCTCGATTCAAATTAATTTTCTATCATCCTGAGGTTATTATATCATATCCAAAGCCCATTATGGTCATGCATATCGATAGAATGTTAAACTAACCCTCGGTCTTGTCTGCCAAGTGTGCTGAGTCACAGAATTTGTATATTTTGCAATCGAAATGAAACGTCAGGGCGAGGGTACCCAAAAACACCTGTCGAGGGTAACACCATTTTCAATTTTTGTCATGGTGAGGGTACCACCTAATATCTCTGTAATGGAAATGGTTCTTTTTTGGCATTGAATATTGATGTTATTAGTTTTATACCATAGATAGATAGATAGATAGATAGATAGATAGATAGATAGATAGATAGATAGATAGATACTAATTGCCTTTATACTTGGCTATGTCTATCTTCTTGTTTATCTAGTTGTGTATTTATTCGTGATGTAAAGCCTTACCTCTATCATCACACTCTTCAAATACATAGTCCTGTGTTGCTGCATGATGATTACAGAATTTGACTGGTTACAGTAGTTTTAACAACCATGCCATTCTTTTCATTAAGCTTTGACTATGAGGTTGCTTACTATGTCCAATCTCCAAGATGTGTGAGGTTCTGCTGTTCATATCATAGGCGGCCATACTAATCATTGAGAGACATGATGTATCAGGGCTAGCAAACGGCTTCAGTGCACCTATATACTAGAATATGACAAATCAAAGAAATGCCCAGGACATGTGTGTTTTTATATATTTGTCACAGATTCCATCCAATTTGAAAGTTGATTATGAAAAACATTTTCTCAAAATTCACTGTCATTGTTGGATTGTGTTGGTTCTATAAGTTGTAGATTCTTATCTACTCCTATTATATCTTTCTAACTGCTAAAAGCACAAATAGTAACAAAAAATGTATAACAGTTCGTGATAAGTGAGATGTACAAGGTCAACTATTGCATTTGCACCATATCTGTATGTTATTTGCAAAATGACCCTGCTTCTGCAATCTCCAAATTCGCATTGCATACACTTGTATTGAGACCCGACAATGGAATGCTTACCAAAACTGCTGATTTCTCTTCATTTAGTTTCACAGATACTTAAAAGGATCTCATTTGAATGTACCACTCATTGATCATCTCATTTGAAATTGTTTTAGGCATCACCATGCACTTTATAATCCTTATGATAATTCATTTCCTCTGTATCTAAAGACACATGCATCAACCTTACAATGCTGAAAGCTTGCATAGTCTGTATAATTATTGTATTATAACAAATATTAGTTTACTAAGTGGATTTCAGCTCTCGGCAATAGTATGCTGCATAAGAATTGAAACATGATAAATTGATAATCTCAGATCGTGTCCTGTCAGCAGTGTGCACAGGGAGAAAATAATCATTCATGTAAGTTTTACTGTGGATGGTACTGTTTGGGTAAAGGTCATTTTGATCAACTTTCTTCCTACGTGTTTGATATCAGCCTGCCACATCTTGGGTATGATTTGTTTGTTTGTTTGTTTGTTTGTGTTTTACGCCTCAGCAGCACCTTAGTGGGCTATATCGAGGCAGGCGATCGCCGTATGATGATGAGATGAGAAGACTGTGAGTCTGGTACATACCCTATTAATTCAGGGATGCCCAGGGTCTTTCAGTTGCCCCAGAATAGAACACTGGATACAACCCGCCTCCATTTAATGTCCCATGGGCTCGGACTAAATTGAGTTCTGGGGTGGGATTCGAACCCACGCCCTCAGAGCCAGTGGTTGTGCAAACAAGCACTCTTAACCATTAGGCCATGGAGGAACTCACATCTTGGGTATGAATGTGCACACACATCTTGGGTATGAATGTGTACATATCGGTGGTCATTGAATTGAATTGAATTGAATTCCTCCCGGTCTGAGACTGCCCATCCTCCTCTTAGACACACAATTCTTGCCAGATTTTAGATTTAGAAGCTTTTAAACAATGGTCTACAAACTAACTGGTTTTTATCTGTGCTTGACAACCAGTTGTCACAGTAAAGTATGTTTCTACAGTTCCATCTATTTGTTTTAATTTTTATAGGTGTACCATAATTAGTCAAATCTGCATTTCACTAACTTCCACTGGGGTAGAATGGACAGAAATACTGTTGTGAGGGTATTCTCATTCGGAGTTAATTGATTTTAATATTTTCCTTTATTGAAAGGGTAATATTGCAATTATGTTCTTGATTGGGGTTCCTGGCTGGTAATTAAAAGAATTACAGTCATGTGTCAGCAAATGCTGTTATCGATTGCAACAAAGAGCAAATTGAATAAGCTGATTCATTGCCTTTTCTTCCTTGACTGTTTGCTTTTGGTTGTTCAAGCAATATCTGACATTACCCTCGCCAATCCCCCTTGGTGGTTACCCTCGCCAACCGGAAGTGACCCTCGCCCAAATCTTGCAGTACCCTCGCCACTTCCGGGTTGGTACCCTCGCCATTTCTGTTGGTACCCTCGCCATTTTGTGTTGGTACCCTCGCCAAAATGCTGGTACCCTCGCCCTGCCATTTTTTGGTTTTTGTGGTACCCTCACCTCGAGTGATTTCTAATTTCCTAAATGTCTTACTTCATCTTGTATGTCTGAGCCTGTCACTTGGCAATCATTCCTTCCACAAGCCATTTTAGCCACCTTCAAAATTTGAAGACCTAACTCCCTCTACATTTTTTGCAATTTCACTTTGAAATCACGAATCAGTAATTGTAATGGCTGCCCTGATGGCGAGGGTACCCCCTTCGTTAGTGCACAGTGAATGACATTACTCAGCGCTTAGGTCAGACAGTTGCATTGTCAGCATTACTGGAGCATTATATAATTGGGATTCTCAGGCAGTTGCATTGTTGAGCATTTCCTAATTGCATTGCATCTCTTTGCCAATGAGTTGTTTTGGATAAGGGTAGAAAACATCACAGAGACACCTTTAATTGCAATTGATAAATGCTAATTAAAGGTGTGTGGTATGTGATTGCAATCAGCATTAAATCTTATGATGGCAAGTGGGAAACTCATGATACCAACACCAAGCAATTGACAAATCAATATGTACAATGCTATAACCTATAGCCTATAGGTCTCATGTCAAACAAAAACTATGCAGGCTTTGACATCAGATATTTCTTTATATTTTTTATATTCAAAAATTAAACAGATGCTTATATAACTTACCTTTCTGGCTATTTATAGGGGAAAGTCAAACACATATGATCAGTTCTTTATCACCAAGGTTAATTATTATGCTTTCTCATTCACAATCTGCTATGAGATTGAAAATCGTCTCAATGGTTTTTAAAAGGCTTTTGTGTGAAAAGAAATCCTTATGTAGCTTACAACACAATGTTTATAAGACATTACAAGTGTGACTCAGTTATGTTACCCTTGTGGACAATTTCCTTTGAGGAACGTTGTTCTAAGGAAGCATTATACCTCCCATTCACATCAGACCCAACGTTTGAAATCTACGTAATTTGTCGACAGCTGGTTACGAGGTTACTACGTACGTATATATCGTAAATAATTCGTATTTCTCCAACCTCCCTTGACTACGTACCCCCCACGTTGAAGGATCGGTCGTTATACACCTCTGGGCGTGGGGCGTGGCAGGCCAGCCCAGCGCGCTGGTTCTTGCGCATGCGCAGAATTCGGAGGAGGGCGGCCATTGCTGCAGGACGCTCGTGTGGATTGGATTTATTTCGGTCTAGAACGCCACTTATACCACCGTAACGATTTATTTAACCATGACCGATTGATTATAGGATGTATATCAGTTAAATGACCGTTTCGGATGGACTCTAGCTGCTCTGTATGCTTCACAATCATCCTGTCAATGGGCGATGTGGATTCACTGTATAGGGAGGCGCCGGCCAGGGGCGGAGCGCACGGAGGGGCCCGGGGACTGCCGCATTGCTTCTTGCGGTCCAGCCACCCTGCAAGACTGCCGCCCCCGTGGAAAAAATAAAAATAAAATAAACCCCTCATACAATGGCCATATATATGATAAAATTGTTGTTGTTGATATGATAAAAGAATGTTCTGATTTGATTTTTGCTGCAGGATTTTTTTTTTGGGGGGGGGGGTTTTCAAGAATTTTTATTTATTTAGGGGGTTATGCTTGGTTTAGATTTTGGTGAACACCTGCAAAGAGAAAATATGAATTAAAACAGTGAAGAGAGAAAAACAGAGAGAGATAGGGAGAGCAGAGCCAGGCAGCAAGCACTGAAGGTGGCTCCAAAATATGCAGACTTTTCTTCCTTGTTTTACCAAGCAGTCTGCAGTCCATTTAAGGACTACAATATATAAATTTAAATAACAAAATTCACTTACCTTGCGAGGGATTAATACTTCAACTCTGAAGAGTTGGAAAAATCCCAATCCAAATTGGTCTTGGATAGGTGGCATTCAGGAGAGCTGCAAGTAAGCTCACTTCAACTCCGGTCTTAAATGATTCTCTCTTGGTCGTTCGTGGGTGAGCTGTACCTGGGAAAATTTTTTTGCCCAGTCTGATCTTACAGAGTTTAAGAGATTTGTATTTGGTAATTTTTGTGACTGGTGCAGCTACTATTTTTTCATGGCTTCATCCAATTATCACCAGCAAGCATCCTGTTCGAGGTTTTATACACTCAAAGTTACAAGATAGATTGAATTAGGTATGGAATAGATGGCGCTACAAGGCTCTCTGACACTCAGGATACCAGGTTCTGCAACTTTATGCAAACCTTCAACAAACCTTTGGGAGATACGTATGATCAGACGTTTGCCCTGAACATTACTTTCAAACGTTGTCCATACATATCAAAAACACGTCGGAGAAACCTTTGAACTTACGTACTGCCAAATGTATGACCATACCTTTGATAAACCTATGAATCAAAGGTATGGTCATACGTAATAGTCTAAGGTTGTTAAAACCTCTCAAATTAATGTTCGACAAACCTATGAATCAAAGGTACGGTCATACGTAATAGTCAAACGTTCCTCAAACCTATGAATCAAAGGTATGACTTACGTAATAGTCTAAGGTTGTAAAAACCTCTCTGATGAATGTTTGACAAACCTATGAATCAAAGGTATGGTCATACGTAATAGTCAAACGTTCTTCAAACCTCTCAACCAAAGGTATGATTACGTATGACTGACACGTTTAGCCAAACGTTACAACCAAACGTTCTTCCAACCTCTCAACCAAAGGTATGACTTACGTGTGACTCAAACGTTGGGCCAGACTATAAAACAAACTATCTGCCAACCTCTTACTAAGGTTGCAACCTACGTTTGGTTTTCCATCTGAGTGCAACGTTTGGAAATTACCTTTGCCCTACCTTTGTCATACATTGTTTGGCCCAACGTTTGATTCTAACCAAAATAATTACGTAGTGAAAGGTTTGATTTACGTTGCTGCTCGGGAGGGTATGCTTGTGTCAAGTTATTGTATGTTTTTATTCTTTCTGTGGAAACAAGATAAATCTGGATCCAGGATATGTTGGATGGGGTAGGGGGTTTACAAATGGAAATTTACTAAAAAATCAGGATTTTAATCTGGATCCGCTACTGTAAATCTTCTTTATCAGGATATGCATGCTTGGTAGTATCTATAAGCCCCCAGTTGCTCCACTTAAAGTCTTTGGTAGCGCTATTTATCTCCTCCTATTAAAAACAACGTTTTTGCTTCTCCAAAACATACCAGATAATCCATGGCATATCATCATCATCATCATCATCGATCTATAATTGACGTTGGTGAGCAACAGGGCCAAAAACGAAAAAGTCAAGCAGCTATGTTCCTCTTTTATGTTCCCATCTTCAGTTCAGAAACCCTGCTTTACCCATCATTCTCACAAACTGTTCCCCTAATTGGTTCCCCTGGGGTCTGATTTTCCATTTACATGCTCAAACCACCAACAGCTCATAATGAAGTCCCTAGCAACCATCCACACATTTCCCTTTCCTCCAGTAGTATTAGTAGTAGAGTAGTAGTTGTGTTTTCCCTGGACTCCAATGGAGGGAGGGAGGGGTCACTTTCCTCCATTTTGTTTAGTTTTTACCACACTTTTCCACAAGATGGGCCAGCAAGAGGTCAGTGCCCCTCTCCTACAAGTCAGGGCCCCCTCCTGCGGATGGGGGTCATTGTTCCCCTTCTGCCAGTAGGGGTCAGTGCCTCCAATCCAGAGGGTTCAGCGCCTACTCATGATCAGGGTCTGTGCCCCTCACCTACAAGTGGGCGACAGTGCCCCCTCCTGCAGATGGGGTGCAGTGCCCCCCTTTTGCCAGTGGGGGTCAGTACCCCCTTTCCAGAAGGATTATCAGTGCCTACACAAGGTCAGGGTCAGTGCCACTCTTCTACAAGTGGCGGTCAGCCCCTCCTCCACATGGGGGACAGTGCCCCCCTTCTGCCAGTGGACGTTGGTTCCACCCTTCTGCCAGTCGGGATCAGTGCCCCCTTCCAGGGTTCAGCACCTACTCAAGGTCAGGGTGACTGAGTGGGAGTCAGTTCCCCCTCCTGCAAATGGGGTCATTGTCCCCCTTCTACCTGTGTCAGTGCCCCCCTTCCTCAGGGATCAGTGCCTAGACAAGGTCAGGGGCGGTCAGTGCCCCTTTTATACACAAGTCAGCGCCCCTTCCTGCACATGAGGGTCAGTCCCCCCCTTCTGTCACTAGGGGTCAGTGCCCCCCTTCCGGAGGGTTCAGCGCCTACTCAAGGTCAAGCTCAGGGCTCCTCTTCTACACGTGGAAGTCAGCACATAGCTCGGTGTTTTTTCGTTTATTTGTGTTTTACGCCTCTGCAGCGTACAACCCGCCTCCATTTAGTGTCCCATGGGCTTAGACTAAATTGAGTTCCGGGGTGGGATTCGAACCAACGCCCTCAGAGCCAGTGGTTGTGCAAACAAGCACTCTTAACCATTAGGCCACGGAGACACTCTCACAAAATCTAAAAAAAGCCCCAGAACAGAGCAGGTGTTTGTTAGATCTGAACGACCTTTAACACAATTATTTAGTTGACTATGTTTGTATCACATGATAGCTGCTGTGCTGTAAATAGGCTTAAGTCAGTTCGCAATTATTTAAGGCAAAGTCCGCTGTGTTTTTTTACCCCATGCCAGGGTCAAGAAGTCACAACCGCGGGTTAACAATTCACATGCAATTGTTGTGGACATATAGCACTATATGAGGTAATATGCAGACCTGGACTAGATAGTCATCCTAGACGTCAGCAACAAACTAAAAATATGACCTTTCTGACGTCAGTAGTGTCAGTAAGGACCAAAAAAAGGTCCCTGTTTTTATATGCCTCTTCCCCTACTACCATAAGCTCAGTAGAACGCGACAAAAAATTGGCGATTCAACTAACGCCGGTCTCCCCTACTGTTTACAAATCTATGACGACTTATCTCAACTGTGTATTTACAAAAAAAATGTTACGAATCAATGATTACAAATCTATGAAAAAATATCTCAACAGTGACTTTAACACAAAATATATTGCAAATCAATCACAAATTTTGAATACAAACATATGACAAGTTCTGATTACAAATCTATGACAAATTATCTGAACTGAAATTACCACACACACTCACACAAAACATTACAAATCAATGACAATTTCTATTTACAAATTATTATTATCACTTTTTAATATTTAAAAATAGCTATGAAATTCATCTGTGCATTAACCTAAAAAAAAAACTACAAATCTATGACACAAAACAAATTCTCTCAGGTTCTCAACTGTACATTCCTGCATAATGTTTATATACAATAAGATTTTCTCTCAGGCTTAACCATTTTGCACGAACAGCATCTTTTTCTGCAGCATGCTGAGGAGTGTAAAATATCCATCTGGTCTTTCTATGCTGTGGGTTTTCATATATCTCAAACTACATGATGCCCAAGTTTAAGCTTCTTGCACATACTGAGCAAATTCAAGATTTTTCTTGGCATAGAACATGTTATCACACGCCAAACATCAATGTTGTGTCTCTCTGGTGTGAATTTGTCTATGCACTTTCAGATAGCTGTCTGAAGTGAACTTTTTACCACAAATTGAACATCCATATGGCTTATCTCCTGTATGTGTGCCTGCATGTCTCTTTAGATGCCCTCTTGTACTGAACCGTTTTTCGCATACAGAACATCCATATGGCTTCTCTCCAGTGTGAATTTTTATATGTCGTATCAGACTGCCATTTGCCGTGAATTTTTTGCCACAAATTGAGCATCCATATGGCTTTTCTCCAGTGTGTGTTCTTGTGTGTATGTCAAGACCTCCTTTTCCCCTGAATGTTTTACCACACACAGAACAACCATATCGCTTCTCTACTGTGTGTCTTTGTGTGTGTGCGTTACGATCATGTTTGGAGCTGAACCTCCTTCCACACACAATACACGCATAGGGCTTCTCTGAACTATGAGTTGTCATATGCCTGACCAGAATACCTTTTAGGCTGAACCTTTTATCGCAAACAGTGCATCGATGCGGCTTTAATCCAGTGTGTGTTCTTCTGTGGCCTATGAGATTTTCCTTTCGGCTGAACCTTTTCCCGCATACAGAACATCCATATGGCTTCTCTCCTGTGTGCATATGTTGGTGAAGTTTTAGATTATTACGCGCCGTGAATTTTTTGCCACAAATTGAGCATCCATATGGCTTATCTCCAGTGTGCGTTTTTTGGTGATTGGAAAGATGTCGTTTTGAACTAAACTTTTTACCACATACAGAACACGCAAGCTCATAGTCAGATACATAGTGAGTTGCTGTATGATATTTGAGACTTTCCTTCACACTGAACCTTTTCCCACATACGAAACATTTGTGTGCTTTCTCTCCAGTGTGTGTTTTAGTGTGTTTTGTCAGTTCTCCATTAGTCCTGAAATGTTTACCACAAACTGAACATCCATATGGCTTCTCTCCTGTGTGTATTCTTGAGTGTGTGTTAAGATCGAACTTTCGGATAAACCTTTTCCCACAAACTGAACATTTGTAAGGTTTTTCCGCAGTGTGTGTTTGTATGTGTCTTCTAAGATCTTTCCTTGAACTTAGCCTTCTAGCACATACAAAACATCCATACGGCTTCTCTCCAGTGTGGGATCTTGTGTGTGATTTAAGACCGTGTTTCGTGCCAAACTTTTTCCCACAAACTGAACATTCGTATGGTTTTTCCCCAGAGTGTGTTTTTGTGTGCATATTTAAATTTCCGATAAGGTTGTATCTTTTCCCACACACAGAACATCCGTATGCTTTCTCGCCGTGGATTTCCCTCACGTGGCTTTCCAGATGACGCCTAAACCTGAATTTTCTATCACAAATGAAACACGCGTGTTGCGTCTTTGTCTTTGGTTTCTCTCCCGCGTGAATCCTTGTGTGTCTGATAAGACTAAATTTTGTAATTAATGTTTTACCACAAACAGAACATTCATATTTCCCATCCTTGTCTATTTCAACATCCATTGTGGTTTGTGTTTTTGTGAACATCCAACTGTTACTCTGTATTAAAGTTCAAGAATTTTCAAACAACTTTGAGAAAATGCCAATTTCAATTTTTTCATTTGAAATATTGTCGATGCAGCGATTCTTCAGTCATGAAATGTGAACTCGGGGAGATCCCATGCTGTTTTCCAAAAAGAGGAAATTACTGAAAAGAAAAAAGTATGCCAATAGTTACACATATAAAAGGCTATATTTTTACAAGGCTAAATAAAAGAATGAATTTGTGACTTGACAACTATATAACATGCTGACTTCCCTGCCAACTAGTCTGCAATTCCGCTAGCATTAGTGAGCAGTCAACAGAAACTAAGTGTGAGGGGCTCTTACAACTTGTGTCTGGATGAAACCAGGGCTGTTTCTGAGAATTCTGATGTCCTTGTCTACTTTTTAGAGAATGTGATTGCCTGGTCTGACTTATGTAGAACAGAAACTTTGATGATCAATGTGTTCTAAATTTGCAACTACGTCTTGATGTTGGATGCAAAACTAACTTTGTGCCAGGTGGCAGCAGCATACATGTTTTCCTATTTGAAGCGCAGGGATAGTTGAATTTTTGCCCTTATTTCCTGGGGTTGAATATTTCTACCCAAGTTTGACTTCTGGTAGATTATTATTATTTTTCTACCCAAGTTTGCTTCTGGTAGATTATTCACACATCATGACATGAGTCATATTTCGAAACCTGTACTTAGGCTGTTAAGTTGATGTTTTGCTCCTGGAGTAGAATTTGTGAGTTCTATGCTATTTGAAATATGTAATGCAAGTTACTTGAGTAAAAGTTGGAAGCCTTTGGTATAAGAAATGAGCAGGCAAAGACATTCTTTGGTAAGCCTTTGATTAATGGTTCAGTTCAGTTCAGTTAGTATGCTTGCCCGGATCAGCCAGGTTGCTCGACCCTCATAGGGGAGCCGCACTCATACAGGTCCATTATTTTACGGATTTTTTGGGCTGTTTCCTTGAGTTTTCTTGGGTCCTCATTAAATATGTCCTGTGTAGTTACTTTTCAGATTTCCTTCCTTTTTTCTTCAGTGCATTTTTCTAGAGCATGTTCCTGGTTTTCTTCTTCCTTCTTGCATAGCCGGCACATTGTGCCCTGGTACATGTTCCTGTAGTTGCACTTCACTTTCAGCATCCTGGTTCTTGCTCGGAATATCAGGCTTACTTCCATGCGGTTGCATTGATCCATGTATTTCGCTCTTCTACCCGGGGTTGGGTTCTGCTTGTTTTCCAGGTAGAACTTTGTTTTTGTTTTGTTGATACCTTCATTGATGACTTCCATCATTTTTCTGTGTGTATTTTCCTTGATTATCCTTTTCCGTTTGCCAGCTGCTATGTTCTTTTCGTGTGCGGTTGTCCCCATGATTTCTTCTCTTGATTTCCTGTGTGTGTGCCACCAGCTGGCCGGGTCTGTGTCTGTGTGGATCATTTTCAGTATTTCACTTTGGCTCCTCTCTATGTTGTCCATGTAGTTCAGTCTATTTTTGACAATGGTCAATCCAATTTCAAGGAGCCCTGTTTCTAGGTATAGGGGTTCCCATGGTGTTCCTCTTGGTACCATAATGATTCTCTTAATCCGGTTATCCATCATCTGCTTCAGCTGGGTTGAGTCTTTTTTTTCTCAGGGTAGCTGATTCCCATCCGTATGTAATGACGGGGATGATGCATGAATTCAGGAGTCTCCACATCACTTCCATTTCAATGTTCTTTAGATCCACGCTCCCAGCTATAGCCATAGCTGTGTTGAATGCCGCTTCAGCTTTCTTCTTTGTTTCTTTGATGTGTTCATCCATGTCATTTTGATTGGTGATTATGGAGCCAAGGTATTTGTACTTTTCACAATAACCCAGTTTCACGTCACCAAGGTGGAACTCAACTTCTGCCATTTTCCGGCCGATTTTCATCACTTTGCTTTTTTCCTCGCCGAACTTGATCCTATACCTGGTCCCTATTTCTTCTGTGATGTTCAGCATTTCTTGGATTTCTTCCTTTTTGTCCGATATGAGTGCCACATCGTCCATCCATAGCAGGCATCCCAGTTTCTGTTCTGTTTCCATGTTTATTCCAAGGTTTCTTCTTTTGACTTCTTTCGCTATCTCATCCATAAGTGCTGCATACATGATGACAGATAGGACACCACCTTGTCTTATGTTGTCCTTCATTTTAATCTCACGTGTGTTTCCGTGTTTGGTTTCAATTTTTGCCCTGAGATCCTCGTTCAGTTCTCTTATCTTGTTCCATAGTCTGCTTCTTATTCCACCTTTTTCCAGGACATACATGATTCCTTCTGCCCATGTTTCCCTGTTGCCTCACTGAATCAAATCCATGAGTTTTTGCAGTGCATTTTTTAACATAGTAACTGGGAGACCAAACGGTCTCCCAGTGGACAGATTTCGTCTCCCAGTCATTGCCAAATTGGTATCACTGGGAGACCAATTTTTCCATAGAATCTCATTAATGTCACATTTGGTCTGTCATAATTTATAGTTCTTGAGTGCATTTGAAAGCTAGGCTTCTTCTTTCAACATCAAAAAATATTATTCACTATCTTTTTGTTCCAATATTCATTAATTTAAAATGTGTCCCTTTCGCAAGCATGTCATAACGCAAAAATATCTTATGGATCTCTGGACAGCTGATCAACAGATGTCGCGTATAATGGCGCTATGAAGTTCCGTTAGTCTCCCAGTCGAAAATCCTTAAAAAATGCTCTGAGTTTTTGTGTCATTTGGGAGAGGAGAGTTGCACTCAGCTGTAGTGCATCTCACACTGCAAGCAGTTTGTATGGGGGACCCTCTAGTTCTTCCAGTCTTCCAAGAATCTGGGATATCTTGACTTTGCAGCACTTTGTTGAAGTACTTTCTGATCGTCTCACTGTTTTGTCGGTCTGCATACTTAAGTGCTTCATTGGGAATGCTGTCAGGGCCGCAGCTTTTCTTGTTCTTTAGTTTCTTCTTTGCTTTCTCTAGTTCATCGCCCGTAACAGGGCTCAGAGGCGTTTGGTTGTTGAGTCTTCTTCTTGCGGCCTCGTCCACTCTTTACCGTCGTCGCTCGCTTCTCTTGCCTGGTATAGGTCTTCAAAGCATGGGGCAAAACGGCAAACAGTTGCATTTTTGAAAATGGGGAAAAATTAGAATTGGAACTTTAAAAAATGCACTTTTCTGTTTTTAAGCAAATGGTATTGGTACTTCTTAATGGATCAGACCTTATTTGGCATTCATATGATAATGATATACCACCTTGGTACAGCGAGCCTTTGAAGTTAGGCCATCCATTTTGCCCCTCGATTCAAATTTTTAAAAAACGTTACAGGACGATTACAGGTCTAAGTACTGCAGCTGTGACAACTAGAGATTGTGTCGCAAGCGGAACACATGCGAGTTCACTATGCGTATGTTGTAGATTCTTGGGGGAAAATGGTGTAGAATTTGGGGCCTAGATTTTCATACATGATCAGAGAAATAGAACAGACAATAAACTTAGCAGTGGTATCACCAGGAGGGGGGGGGGCAGTGCAGTAAAAAAGAAAGTACAAGCGGCTTACAACGAATTATGTCAATAGCAGGAAGGCCAGATCTAAAAGGTATTGTGATCAGTAGCATAGCCATTAGGGGGGGGGGGTGAGAGGGCAGGGGGACAACTTGCCCCCTGAACAGATTTTGGGGAAATTTCTGCAGATGTATTAGCAAAATTAGAAACGAAAATGGGGAAATGGTAAGAAAAATGGAGAAATTATGAGCAAAATGGGTTAATGGTAAGCAAAATGTGGAAATTATAAGTAAAATGGGGAAAAGGTAAGAAAAATGGGAGAAATGGCCAGAAATTGGGGAAATGGTAAAAAAGAAGTGGGAAATTAACAGAAAAAAGAAACTGAAAGAAAAGGGGATTTATACGAAGAGTTTTAACAGATTTCCCAATTTTTTCTGCACAATTTCCCCATTTTTCTTCACTATTTCCCATTTTTCTGCCACTGAATGATATAAATTTGTAAAAAACACCACAAAAATTTCCAAAAAGGTAACCAGCACCAGTGGCGTATCCAGGATTTTTTTCAGGGCGGGCAAACCACCAAGATATTTCCCCAAATTGTTTTTCGCGACCAACAGCTCTGTCATCAAGTGTCGCACATTGTACAATGTTCAAAAATTCTTTCAGACAACATTTTCAGTGCACCTTCATGAGGAAAATCCCAGCTGGATGTCATTCGGATGAGACGTTAAATTGGCGGACTATTGTATCAGTGTCTATGCCGGGCAAGTAAAAGATCCCTCAGATGGGGTAAATGTGTAACATGTTGAGGACTCCCGCTCTCTCTCTCATCTCATCAATCGACCCTTGTGAGTGCCCAGAACTGGGCTTAGAGGGCTGCACTTACCATATCTATCTATCTATCTATCTATGTGTGTTTAAAGAAGGAAGAGATAGAGCTTTAAAAGCTGACAAAATAAACTTGAGACAAACTGAAACTGTGGTAAATTTTACAAATGCTTGTGATAAGGTCTAGGGAGTAGCCAACTTAAAATTATATATTCTAGTGTGCTCTGATTGGCTGGTTCTCATGACTTTATTTGACATTGGTTAATTTGCTCCATACTTGCGAATTCCAGAGCGCATCTTGTGATGGCAGTGAGCCAGTAACTGATAATTTTAGAAAGACAGATTTAATTGTTTAGATGGACAAATAATTATGTGTTTCTGTTGTAAGCTCCATGGGAGATGTTGGGGATTGCTTGATAGCAATATGTATAGCAAGATAGATAGATAGATAGATAGATAGATAGATAGATCAGATATCTAGATAGTAAGCTAGATAGCTAGAATGGTCAGATAGCTAGATAGATACATAGATAGATAGACAGCTAGCAAGATGGATAGATAGCTAGCAAGATAGATAGATTGATAGACAGATCAAACGATAGAAAGATAGATAAATAGATAGACATAGATAAATGTGAGCTGTAGTCGGAGGGGGATGTTTGGGATAGCTATACATTATTATATTATCGGTTTAAGTATTTACTGACTGACTAATTAAAACAACTGTGTCATCCAATTCAAGTTTGAACTTCACACCTTTTCCAAACAATAGACCAGCATCAACACCAGGGTTTCTGTTGGGGTGCTCAAAAAGTGAGTCCTGGGGACTCAGTGAGGTCTGAAAAAGTGGGTCCCCAGCCAAATTTCTGGGTCCTAGTTTTTTTCATATCATGGCCAAGCGGCCATCACCCAATTACAATTCTTGAATATAAGGGAGGGGGCTAGCCCGGCTGGTAGAGCCTTGGGCTCCTATTTGTTGGGACCCAGGTTCGGAAGCTCTCCACAAAATAGTTTTTGCTTTGCTGAAACAATTCTTTGTCGCATCCCTCAATCTTCAGATATATATCAAAGTAGGAACTCCTAGTACAGGGTGAATTTCCTATAAATCTAAAATGGTAAGTTTAAAAATGTATTTAGGAGTCGTCTGTAGGACTATATTTCTTTATGCATCTTCAAAAATGCCACAGTCTTGTGAAGCAATATTGGCAATAATTTAGTTACTCGATTGATTAAAACTGTAGAAGGCTCCAAATGATCCATTATTGACCTATTGAATATGCAATGACATCACAGTAACACAAGCAGTTTGAAGTAATCACTTGCACTTCCCTGACTGTAACTACTCAAAGGGTGTGACCTGGGTGTCTGCCAGTCCTTGAAAAGCCTTGAAAAAATTGCATTTACCACAAAAGGCCTGGAATCTGCTTCATACTAATAAAAAAAAAAAACACAGCTGAATATTTTGCGATTTCTTGTGACAGTCAGGTCGCAGATACATTTTTACTATCAGAAAAAAATAATCTGCATTCTCTGGAAGATTGGCCTTGATTTTGGGAAAATTTGGGCCAAGAAAAGCCTAGAAAATCCTGGAATTTGGTTCCAAAAATGCTGCAGACATCCTGCACTCAACACAAAGAGACTGCAATGCAAGGGCAATAATGTTCTTCTAAAATTTGAGTTATAAAATACAAGAACTTTTCTGCTGACTTGACTTGTGTTGTGCTGGTATACCCTGGCTGACTTGACTTGTGCTGTGCAGTTGATGTTGATAGGCTAGTAACTGTTACTGTATCCACATATTCATAACATTTTGTCAAGGACCAACCATGCACTGGTATTTTCATTTTATGCACAATATTTCATTAACGTCTCTCTACTCAATCACCCTTAAATTAACAAAATATGAATGCACTATTGCAATGCGCTGAGTGAAGCCTGCCTTATTTGGCTGTCCTATCAAGATGTGTGTGCAGAAGAAAATTTTGAAATGCTAATCTAGTGCATTAATAAAGCACATAGAAGCTTGAAAATGATCTTATAAAATGCCTTGTATTTTTAGCTGTCAACCCCTTCCACAATTTTCCCGAGTTTTTCTTTGTAAATAGCTAAAAAGTGAGTTACAAAGACAAGAGTGAGACACCAGTTGGTAAACAAATATCAAGATGCCTGGGGTTATTTCTAATATAATTTTCCGTTCAGATAAATGTCCCTGCAATAATTCCTTTCATTTAAAGGAGGGCATGGACCTATAAAAGGAGCCAGTCGAGGTACCCTTCATTCTGATTCTGGCACTCAAACAGTCAACATCTCCCATTTTCCTCAGTTAAAATCATCAATACCAGCAATAATACTGTATGAAAAAAGTGCATTTTTCAACTACATGAAATTTCGTAACGAAGGAATATAAATCTGCAGTTTTGAGCAACTCAGGCTATTTTAAGACTATTAAAATAGCATTTTAATACAAATCTGAGCTAAAAATTGAATATGAGCTGCTGTGACCTGATTGGTTATGAAATCTTCCAACTGGAGGGTCATTAGGACTGTCCACTTCAAAGGAATTCCGAATTGCATTGAAATTAGAAACCCTAATTACACTTTAATTACCCTTCATTAGCAGCAATCCACTTTCCTAAAAAAGCCAAAAACTTTTAATAATGCAGATAATAATGTTTATGTTTAGGATAAACGTATGATATACCACTAACCATAAATCCTGAAATTTTCATTAAAATCGGATCATTAACAAAGTTATGGTATATTGACTACTGCACTAGAAATATAGCAGCAATCAAAGACAGATGATTGGTCAATACCCTATCCCAGGCGTCCAATCAGAGAATAGGTAATTAAGAATTCCATATAATTGCTGTACCCGGGTATATTGGTACCCCCTGAATGCCCTCCTTTAACATTATAATATCAAAGCCACTATATGTACATTGTTATTTTTATTCTTTTAAAATATGTTCACTGCCATATATTTGCCTGATAACTGGTTCATGTTAAATTTTAATTAAGTGGATTGCCTCCCCTCAAAGATGGCATTGATTGCTATGAGAAAGTTCACTTTTACAATGGCCTTCAATGATGTGGGACTTCTTAGAAGGTGTTAATTGAAATATACTAACTCAAGGTGTGAATGTAATGGCAAATTGGCTAATTGGTGAAGTCTTGATTGCTATCCTGAATTGCCTGACATGGCAAAGGGACAAATATATAGGCCTATGCATTTTCAACGAATTCTCAGCAATTAATTGAGATATCTTCATGAAAAAACGAAATCATAAAGATTAAGGCACCAGGCTTCAAAAGAGCCTAAAATATTAATTCTAGCCCTAATAGAAGTATCCGAAAACTATCGGGAAGACATCGAACCTGTTTCGGCCAATCAGAGGGCAGTAAAACAATAACAAAAATATTTCTATTTCCTGTTTTGCCGTGATTTGGTTGAAACTAAAAACTTAAATTGTAATTAAACAAGACACAAGAGACACAAATGTGAGCAAGGCGCCTCAAGTTAGCCAATTCTTCATTAATTTCATGAAAAAGAAACTTTAAAAAGAGCTTCCTTGTCTCTCACAAACGATCCAAAATTTCTGACTACCCTTATTTAACCCAGTTTGCCCACAAATGCGAGTGAACTCGCAAATAATGATGAGAGGTCAAATCTTTAGAGCTCTACTTATTACACATAGAAAGTTCAAAGGTATTTTCTATGCAATATTTGTTGGTGAAACTACCTTTTTATAGCGACTATAAAGACTTCAAAATTATAGCCAGATATACAGTAACAGGACAGTAAATAACTATGCAGTAACAGGACTCTTCCAGATGTCTTCAAAACCCTGGAATTTTGATGGCTTTCATAACTTGGCCATGCAACTGCGCAAAATACATACCATAGGCCTAATCCTATTTATAACCAAGTTACATTTCTTATTTCTCGCACCAACATGCATCGGCCAATTTGATGAAATTAATGAACAGTAACAGGACATCTGAGTAACAGGACAAGTAACAGGACATACATGTATGTAACAGGACATGTAACATTACCAGCATGAATTAATGGTTGACTGTGAGTCGGTACCGTAGTGGAAGTATAGAGTCCAAATATATGATTCCAGAGTCTAAATAAAGCATATTACAGTTATGTATCACTGTTTGATTGTTGTCTGTTTGATTGCTGTTTGGCAAGGCAGGAATCATCATTGTCCTGTTAATGTCCTGTTACTCTCTTTCGCTACATATTATCGCATCAAACATTGCCAAGGTACGATTGAGTTCAAAGTTTCCTAAGTCATAGACCATATGGCAACCCTGAAATTGTTAAAATGTTTTGTGACTGTTAAAAACATAACAGGACATGTCCTTGTTACCTTAGACAAATGGGACAAAATGTAGCTGTCCTGTTACATATTAGGCTTTTCAGGGGCGTAACATGAAAGTAACAAAGACAAAAAAAGACAATTTCTCCTTTTTCTTCATGCCCTGGCGCAAATTCATGTCCCCCGTGATTGAAAATTGGAAAATTTTTATTCCATCATTCCTCTGCACTCAGATTGTGAAATAAAACTATCATAATAGTCTTTCAAAATATGAAAGGACAGGGGGTGGAATTTTAGCCATGTTACATGGAAATTTAAGGACATTATGTAAAATATACTTTTTTCCTATTTCTGCTGAATTTATCCTCAAAAGCTGGATCGTATCCTGTTGGCATCACTCTGGCCTCCATACATATATATTATATGTATGTACACTGTTTTGAGTTAAATACTATTATAAAATAAAAAGTTGTCACTATCTAATGGTGAGTAACAGAAAACAGTAAAAAATGTTACTCTGGAAGATTTACTTATATCTCATCAAATAAGAGGTTCCCAGGAGTTCACTATGCAAGAAACTAAAGTTAAATATATGGGTTATCATTTCAAACTTAAAAAATAGACAATGAAAGAATTTTCTTCAGCCAGCAAAGGCATCTTTTGGCCATGGTATGCCATGAACGTCAAAAAAGTCATTTTTGGCCTGTTCACACGACAAAATGGTGGTACAGCTTCTTTATTATTTGAGGTATAAACCTCAAATTTTCACACAATTCATTCTAATATCATGTATACTTCTATGATAACATTTATTCCCAAACATTTACTTTAACAACAGGGTTTCCACAAGGGTCCATCTTGGGCTCCCTCTTGCCTATTATTTATGTTACAGGTGATTTCATTATACCACGCGATTCTGGTCAATCATAGTTGCCTATGATAAATCAATGCTATACATGCACTTGCTACGTTTGCTTTATTGGCTGTGTGACGTCATGTTGTTCATAAACCAATCAGATTAAGCAAAAATGCTATGTATCTGTTGTGTATAGAATCTTAGAATCGCTTACTAATGAAATCACCTGTAATGGTAGTACAGAGTACAGCCAGTGAAATATTTTACCCTATAGTCTACGCAGGTGATATTACTAGCCAAATTTTAAACAGTTGCAGTAATGAACGGATTTCTTTTTTGAAGTAATATTGTATGCAACATACATGTAGAATTGTAGATCAAATAAATATCTTGGAATTGATGGTAAATGGGCTCATGCTTATTTTTCTTGACAGAAGCCAATCCTATACTATATTAATATTATACTTTTAACACATAACACATTTGACCAAATATTCAAGCTATAATATAAGTTCGATATCGTTTACTCTTTATGAAGATAGAAAATCCATAACATACCTGTTAAAACTTTGTGACTCCTCTCTGCTGATTTTGAGAACATTAGCTGATGTTTGACTTGTACTTGACAAGCCTCAATAAATCTGGGGCATTTCTATTTGCACTCCATGCCCGGGTGAGCACTGTGGCAGACCCACATAGCAGCATAGGGGAAGCTTGGGAATGTTGGGCCACATGGAGGGTTGGGCCACTCTGACTTTTAAGGAAACTAAAACAAGAAAACATTGAGAAATAATTATAATCAACAACAGTCAGACTGTATATTTCCCTTCTATTCAGAACCTTCCAGGGAATACTTGAAGGGACAGTCTGATTCCAGATCTTGGAAAAAAATCCAACAACAAGCAGAGGCGTAACTGGGCGGTCTCAAATGGGGGGGCACCTGGGGGGGCACGCGTCTCTGGGGGGGCACCCACTGTACTAATTGTATATTTTAGCCAGAGTTGGAAAGTTCATATGGGGGGCACCTGGGGGGCACAGGTCCAATATGGGGGCACGTGCCCCCCTGTGCCCCCCCCCATAGGGATGCCACTGACAACAAGGTCAAAATTCATGCCCCACCATCAGGCTTTGACAGAAGAAGTTAACCCTCCAACCTGAAAAGTAAATTGAAATACATTTTCTTGACAGAATACATGCATAGATTCCACAATCAATAATTTTGACTGAAATGTGGCCAATTTTCAATTTTCATCCATGTACATGCTATTGCGGCTGAGTCTCGGTCCGGACACAAAAAATAATTTTGCTATATTTGATGTCAATATTTCAAAAATTCTAAAATATCCGTCAATCAGACCAGCAAAACAACTGGACCATATAGGCTTAACGTGTACCATAAACACGTGACTATAGAAAAGCAAGTGAACGAAATGTATCAAAATGCTTACTACAACTTAAAAAACTTCTCCAAAATGTGTAAATCGCTGAGCAAATTAGGGTCAATCAAAATATCCGTTAACGCGTAAGTCACCCCTGACATTGACTGTGGAAATGGAATTCCAAATGGCTGTTCCAAGCAGTTGATAAACAAACTCCAAGATGCTAAAAAATCCGCTATTCGACTGATTGAAGGACTCAAACGACAAGATCCAAGTGAGTGGCTACAGGAAAGAGTTACATTTGCTTCCGATTCCTGCTATAGATTAAATTTAAATGATGACTACTGCATGTCCAAGTCTCTAAACAACCAAGCACCATAACGTATTACAGGGTAAGGGAAAAAAAGATGAAATCAGTTAAAACAAAATGTTTTTCAGTGAGGGTGGTCACAGTAGGTATGTCAGACAGTGACTCCTCAGGTGCCATTCCTGAGAGGCCAGAGGATGTAATTCACAGAAGAATCATACCCATTGAGTCATCATGTAGCTTGTCAATCTGCATAAGCAGATGACAGGCAAGAATTAAACCTACTGAGACACAGATCATAGGTTTTCAGGGGTATATGAAGTCTTGTTGAATAGGAGTTTGCGGTTGTAATGCGTCCCATGTTTAAATCACCTAAAGAGAAAAGTTTGTAATATTTTATTGACGATGTGTTTATAAATGTATCCCTTCTATGCAGTTCTATTTATTGATATTATCTTCATGAAAGTTTCAAAAAGATAAATATGGTAATTAGGACAAAATCCAGTACCATGTTTTTAGTATAGGTATAGGTGTCGCCACATGTGCCTCAATCAGCCAGTTCATAGCTTCACTGGCTATTGCATTGGTCACTGTTCAGTGAACAGGGTTTATTGGTGCTGAATTGAGCTGAAGGGGGGGGGGGTCCTTTGACTTTCAGTACTTCAATGCAAAAATACAGAAAAGAACCGGCAATTATATTGCGAAAACCATCATCATATTTTTTAACGTAGATACATTTTTCAAATAATTCAACATGGCAAAAATTGCATTGAACCAATCAATGGAACAGGATTAGATAATATCTCAAAATTGTGAAATAAATTTTGTAGTAGGCCGCTTGAAATGAAATAATTTTCCGCAGCGGAAAACTCCAACCCCCCCCCCCCCCGATAATTAAACGGTCACCCTCTTACTGACCTACTTTTCAACACTGACCTGCACCTGCTATTGAAGTCTAACATCGCACACCTCTATTCTAGATATAATATATGGGCCATGACCCACTTACCATAAAGGGCCTTGCTCTTACCTTGGAATTCATTTTCCAACTCCAGTTGGTATCATCCTAGTGTTAACAGGTCAGTAATACATAATTTTACCTTTTTATCTCTGATTATTTTCATAATTATCTTCATCAAATATTTGTCATAAGGGGGCGACCATTTAATATACGGGGGCAGGGGGCTTGGATTTTAATTAGATAAATAATTTCTTGCGAACTAAATAAATTTTTTTAGGCATTCTTGAAATAAATATTTCTGCTAGGTGTATTTCTTAACCCCGGGGGAGAAATAGTCTGAAATGGGGAAATGACACACAACCAAATTATATTAAAATCACCATGCCTGCATATACCTAGTTCAAATATCTCGAAAGTAATCAGAAGGCACTGAAGTGTAAAATAGGAATCTTATCAGAACTTATCAAAAATCTCAAGTCAAACATTTTGGTCAAAATTGTGTTCTCTTAACATTTCTTTAAATGGGCGTCAATATGTCTTAAAATTAAACAAATGATTTGAAGTTGTGTATATTGGTAGTCGTCCATGTAGTGTTATATAATTGTTGTGCTGCTTTTAGGGAGAGTAGGCCTTTATTTTAAAAAGGCAGTGGTTTGTTTGTTTGTTTGTGTTTTACGACTCTGCAGCACCTTAGTGGGCTATATCGAGGCAGGCGATCGCCATATGATGATGAGATTAGAAGACTGTGAGTCTGACACATACCCTATTAATTCAGGAATGCCCAGGGTCTTTCAGTTGCCCCAACCTAGAATACTGGATACAACCCGCTTCCATTTAATATCCCATGGGCTCGGACTAAAGTGAGTTCCCGGGGTGAGATTTGAACCCACGCCCTCAAAGCCAGTTGACAAGCGCACTTACCAATTAGGCCACGGGGGAACTCAAAAAGGCAGTGGTAAAATACAGGTAGAGATGGTGTCACACGTGGCATCCATGGACCAAAGAACTGCCATTTGTCGTCTTCTAATATTTAAACTTAAAATTGCCTGGTACAAGCGGCTACAAGGCATATATCCAAAACCAAAATCAAATGTAGAGTTAGATACTATGTACTATTATGTGCTATTCCCCCCCCCCCGTGATTCCAATCCCTGCTGAATTCTTCCAGACTGCTCACTGTCATTCGCAACTGGGGAGCATACTGTGTAAACTTCATCTATTGTTGTTACAAGTAAACAAGAGGGGTGGGGAAAGAATCTGTCTGGTTCCTGACTGCACAAAAAATCATGTCATTCAATATCTTACTATAGGCTATATTTCAGTCAGCAGCTCTCTAACTCCATCCATTAAAAAATGCCCTCACTAAAACTATCCTATTCATGTTTCACAGTCATCATTCACAGATCTCTTTAGTACTTTTTTGCAAATAGCAAAAACATGACCTAGAGAGGAAGGTGCTTCTTTCATTAAACTTGTTGCATATCACTGAAGCTGCTTCTTCATCAGCATATTGACACTAGGTTGGGAAAAATTGCAGTTTCTGTCAGTTACCAAAGCTCGTTCAACCAAATTTGACTTATTGTTATCCAAAATACATCCGACTTATAAAAGGTTCCTCTTGGGGCAAATTGTATTACAGATTATTTTATATCTGTAGACACTGAGACTGAATGTTAATTTTTTTTCTGGGACATGTTGTTCTATTGGGAAAAGTGATGTCATAAGTTATTTGATGTCACTTTTCCCAACACATGTCCTAGAAAAAATTCACATTCAGTCTAAGTGTCTACGATTATGAAATCATCTGTAACAACATTGTTCTGTTTATCTGGCATTCCTGCAACTCAATGACATGTTTTAAATTGTAAAATATTCAATATCTCTTTTATCTATCAAAACAATTCTAAAGCATACCTTTGTTCTTTTCAGCGATTACTTCATTCAGGAAAGCAAATTTGGACCTGTGAGAATGACAAGCATATTTCTGCATTTTTAATACGTCAAAGGACAAACATCTGATCTTCAATAGAAAGACAGGTTGTGAAGTCTTCAAAACATTTTGAGATAGACAATCGTGCTGAGGCTAAGTGAAATTATACATGATGGAAAGCCACAAAGAAAATCTACATGGATGTTCTGTATGTGGAAAAACGTTTAAAACCAGAGGAGTTCTCATAAGACATGCAAAAATACACACTGGAGAGAAACCACACAAATGTTTTGTTTGTGGGAAAAGGTTCATCCTTAGTACGCATTGTGACAGACACACAAGAACACACACTGGAGAGAAGCCATATGGATGTTTTGTCTGCGGGAAACGGTTCAGCACAAAAGGATGTCTTAAAACACACACAAGGACACACACCGGAGAGAAACCTTATGGCTGTCTTGTGTGCGGGAAAAGGTTCAACAGTAATTATCATCGCGATCGACACACAAGAACACACACTGGAGAAAAACCATATGGATGTCACGTTTGTGGGAAAAGGTTCAGCAATAGTTCTCATCGCGATAGACACACACAAACCCACATTGAGGAAAAACCATACGGATGCTTGCTTTGTGAGAAAAGATTCCCCCGAAAACAGCACCTGGTTAAACATATGAAAAGTCACAATGGATAGAAGACCTCCGAATATCATGTGTTTGTGTGTCAAGAAGTTCCAACAGACAGTGAGCCTTGATGGACACACAATAACACACAGTTAAGGACAAAACACAGTTTGCCGCAAGCTATTTAGAAAATGAGAGAATCCTTCAGCTCAGAGAATCTTAGCTCAGGTGTACAGGAAAAGGTTCAGACAGAAAGTGAATATTGTTGGACAGGAACGCAAAATTCAGGAAACAACTGTTTGCAGCTAGGCACTGCAGAGAGTAACAATTGTGTTCTGTTTGTGGTCAATTACTTAGTTTAAAAGATACAAAATGATGTTCAATTGCCTCAAAATGAATGAGTTTGCTGGAAGAGGTTTTGTGTGGAATCATGTATTGCTGATTTGTCAGATGCATACAGCCATACATGTATGTACAAATATGAAAGCTAAATATGGATGGTTACCAATTATAATTATGTCACTCTAAGGCAACTTTTAAAATATGATGTATCGTCTTGGATCATTGTTATTTGTGAATCAATTGGGGTGTAATTTTTCAGTAACTTTTATGAGAAAACTTTTTTATTCCTGAGGAATAGAGGAATGAATCATTTTTTTTATACGTATACTCTGTATTAACATACTTATTTTGTTTCACTCAAAATTTTATGTTTCTAGATTTATTAAAATTGTCACATTCTCCAAATTGTCGTAAACATTCGTTTGTTTCTCTACCAGTGAGACTTAAGTCTTAGGATAGCATTTTAGATAAAACCTACTTTTAATTGTTATTCTTTGCTATTGATGTCCAAATCCTGCTGACTGAAGTGTATAGCTGATTATAATTAAGACAATGCAAATTACAAGTTTAACAATGATTTTATTTATCAAAATCTTGATTAATATTTTCATGATTAAATTCACATGATTTAAAAAGAACAACATTGCCAAACCTGATTTTGAAGCAAAAAAATTACAATTTTAAAAGCATTAATTACATGTTTCTATAAAGAACTTGCATTTGGCAGATTGATTGGTTAACTAACAATGTTCATAAGAATTTATTTGTAAGTGTGAGCTGCCATCACAATGCTAATTGCAATCAGGTGCATTTGTCGGTTAATTGGTAGGCCTATGCATTTACCAATTGCAATTACCACTGTCAATGATGTAATAGGTACAAAAAACAACTCATCAACAAAGGATGCAATGCAATTATGAAATGCTAAAGATAATGTTATAAGCATAACAGCTCCAGGCACTGATCACCGGGTGCTACATCACAATGTTGTTACCTATTGTTTTAGAAATAGGTCATGTTTACGTCAACACATTGTGACTATGGAATTGACCCAGAAATGGTAGTACAGGTAAGAAAATCTTGTTTTATGACAATTTAATCAAATGTATTTGTACAAAAAGGTTGACAATGACTAAAACAAAGTCTCAAGTCATGAATTATACTTCATTTATAATTATTGGACTAACATCTTTGGAGGAGATAGCTCTATAAGTTGAGAAAGGCCTCGAGATTTTCTATGAGGATCCTTTTAAATGCTGTTAAATCCCCTTGAAGTACATTTCAGTGCAAACTATTTATTATTTACAGACTATAGACTAATAAAAAGACATCTTGACACATAAAAGAGTATTTGATAATGTAATAAGCTCTCAACATGCTTAACAAGTTTTTGTAGCAACATTGTGCTACATGTCAACACATTGTGTGATACCTCATACTTAATTTTTTATTAAAAATTTTTTAGGTAAAAAATGCCAAAGCGGAAAGTTGGATCCTGCTTTACGAGAGTTAAGAATGGCCACTTGATTAAGACCGCTCGGCGGATTGAGCCCCTGCATGATGGAGGTTCAACTGTCTGATGGAACTTCAACTGAAGCATACAGTTAGGCTGTCCCAAAAAAAGTGAAAGTCTGAAATTCATTGGGGCTAACCTCTAAATATGTTCTATAGCCCCTCTCTGACTCCCATGTAAAATTTCAGCTCATTTTAAGGTGTTTTAGATGTTGCCCAAGAGCCCCAAAGATAGATGGAGGTTTAACATTGAATTATCATGCGAAAATGGCCTTTTTAGCTAATAGCTCATAAATTATAGGTTTCAGTCATGAAACAAAGATGTTTAAATTATTCTGCAAACTGTGGTACCAATTTCATATTTGTAGCTTGCTTGGGTATTGAGAAAATCTATAGTATGGGATATACTTATTTATGCGATTTTCTGTGATTTAAAAAAAAACTTCTTAGATTGTAAAACAACTTCAAATGAGCTGAAATTTTACATAGGAGTTAGAGAGGGGCCAGAGAACACATTTAGAGGTTAGGCCCAATGAATTTCAGACTTTCGCTTTTTTTGGGACACCCTAGCATACAGTGATGGTGAAGAGACTGAAGTCAGTATATTTTATGTCAAAATTAGTAAATTTATCACTAAGGACCAAGTGACATCACAGGTGAGTACCTGTAAAGTGTAGGTACGCTCCATAACTAAAATATTGGTTATCACTTGCATTTCCCAGGCTACAACCACTCATATAAATTTCAAATTTTGAACGGGACTTTTGCAATGCCATACAGCAAGAATTTGCCAAGAAAGCTGTCTATCAACCACAAGAGGGTGCATTACAGATACATGGAGAACAGCCTGCTGTGACTCTGTCTCCATGAAAGCCATCAGTGGTCCCTTCTCTCCTTTTTACCTGGGTATGCCATATTCATTATTTACAAAGTATTGAGTCTCATTCCTAATATACTGCTTTTATAAAATTCAAATAATTATCATCGATTTATTGTTTTTCACGGATAACTCTTTTGACCATCTGAGTAAACGTAAAACTGTGACCAAGAAAACCTTGGATCTGTTACAAGAATCCACAGCATTTAAATGACAGCGTGGGGTTAGAGATTCAGGGAATTACAAGGCTGACTTGTCAAAAATGCTCCCTACCTCAAGGCATGCCATTTCCGAAAGTCAGCTGACAAAGATATGAAATAGTCAATAACCATGTTTTCTGTAACTCAATATTTTTATTAACAAGGATTACTGTAAAAAAAATTAATCATATGAACAACATTTAATTTATGAAACCTACGTGCGTCTTTCTTTCTGCTAATGGTAGGAAAAGATCTTACAAATAAATCAACAGTTCTCATCACAGCTACATGGGTACGAATCACTTAAGTCTGAACGTGATAACCAAGAAAAGAATAATGCTAGTAAAGAGTAAATTAAATATTCCAACAAAATACTCGCATTAAGTAACAACAAAATGAGTATCATTAACAATACTGATAGTAAAGAAGAAGAACAAATAACAAACAAATTGTAAAAATAATGTATTAACAACTTGTGTAAAAGGTTAACAACAACTGACAATTAAGCAAATCATTTCTTATTAGCAACACAGGCAATTAAGCAAATCATTTCTAATTAGCAACACAGGCGCTCTTAAATACCCTTTCACACCCTTTCCTACAGCAGTGTACAGGGAAGCATCTTTTTGGCCAGGGAGGACATCTGCAACAGGATATAATATTTTATGGCTTAACTACAAAACAAAAACATGAATAACACATATTATTTGGCTTCAGTGGGTAGATCTTATTTATTGTCAATCAGCTCAGACTGTGACACAATGTTGCTACAGTTCTCACAATGTTGCTACAGATACTGTTTTGAACTCTGGACAAATTACTTCTACATTTGTGCACGTAACATGTTAGGAGCATTGTTATTGTGTTACCAAGAAGGCATCTGAGTGACCATTGCTGTTTAATTGTGATTGTAGATCATATTTTAAAGCATGATAACCATACAAACATGTCAGGTTGAATTGAGGTCACCACTTATAATGCTATCTTCTCCAAGCACAGAATTTTTACAAGATAAAACACATTGCAGGTGTGTTGTATTGCTATATTACTAGTCATTAGTCATGTTGTACAATGTCTTCAATGAAAGGCATGACATTAAAATAAGTAAACTCACCTTCACTCTTCAAGAAAACAGCAAACTGTGTCAAGTTGTGCAGCACAATGTGTTGACGTAAACATGACCTATTTCTCAAACAATAGGTAACGAAATTGTGATGTAGCACCCGGTGTGATGCCTGTGCTCTTAGTAACATTGTTTATTGTCTTGCAATAAAGCATAGGCCTATATCTCAGTTATCAACCACATATATATATACAAACACTCCATTGGCCATTGGGAGTTGCATTATTTTACCCTCACTTGGATTTAATCCTTTGGAGTAAATTGGAAGTGGATGAAACATTTTCTACAATGTTCTGAGGTAAGCTATTCAAATTCTCTCTAGCATGACATTTAAATTCCAGATGTGGAGAAAGCATGAATTGAAAATTTACTGTGCAGGTTGTCAGTTTATCACTTAAAAGAATTACAGCTATGATAATTGGGAAAAATCATGACTTGACCATATTATAAACGAAAAACTGGATGTAATTTCTCAGTGCATAACATAGAGCCCCGGAAGCTGAAAGATGGTCACTATATATGCTGTAGTTAATTTTGATATGTAGAAATGCAAACGAGTCGTTTTGTTGCACTTGTCCTAGCCGCTGAGCGAGAAATAGGCCAACAAAAACTTTAAAAAGTCAGAATTAGAAACCAGTAAGTCCATTACTTATGAAATTGCAACTTTCCGGAAGCCAGTTGAATTTTTCAACTAGATATTAGTGTCTCAACTTTTTATGATAAAGGGAGTAACCACTGAGTATATCATATTTTAGCATGCATCATTGTTTGATTTTCTCACATTCCTGTTAACTGAGTAGTACCCAATGAGTACTGTCACATCAGTTGTCAGATTTTAAGCCCTGTTTGCCTTGATCTAGTTAACAATTTGTAAACATTTACCCTTTTCAGCAATTTCTACAGCTGGGAAAGAAACTTGAAAACTCCAAGAATTCACATTTGGCGATAGACAGATCAAGGTTTAAGGACATAATCTTCTCTTACAGAAGAAAAAAACAAGTATAATACATTCTGGAAGAAGTGTTCGACAAAGAATATCTTGCTAAAACTCATTGAAATAACTCGAGATGGAAGGCCACATGAAGAAGCCATACGGATGTTCTGTTTGTGAAAAAAGCTTCAGCACAAAAGATTATCTTAAAAAACACGAAAAAACACACACTGGAGAGAACCCACATCAATGCTCTGTTTGTGAGAAAATATTCAGCACAAAGGGATGTCTGAAAATACACTCAAGAACACACACTGGAGAGAAGCCATTTGGATGTTCTCGTTGTGGTAGAAGCTTCAGCACAAATGGCCATCTTAAAATACACATACAATCACACACTGGAGAGAAGCCATTTGGATGTTCCGTTTGTGAGAACAGCTTCAGCACAAAAGGACATCTTACAATTCATTCAAGAACACACACTGGAGAAAAACCATATGCATGTTCTGTTTGTGGGAAAAAGTTCACGATGAAAGAAAATCTTAAAACGCATTCTAGAATACACACAGGGGAGAAGCCGTATGGATGTTCAGTTTGTGGGAAAAGGTTCAGTAGTAAAACGAATCTTGTTGTGCACTCAAGAACACACACACTGGAGAGAGGCCATACGGATGTTCTATATGTGGTAAAATGTTCGTAACTAAAGGCAATCTTGATCAGCACACAAGAACGCACACTGAAGAGAAGCCATATGGATGTTCAGTTTGTGGGAAAAGGTTCAGCACAAATGGATATCTCAAAGTACACACACGAATTCATACTAGAAATAAAGAGTATGAATGCTCTGTATGTGCTAAAACATTCACTAGTGAAAAGTATCTTGTTGTGCACTCAAGAACACACACTGGACAGAAGCCATATGGATGCCCTTTATGTGGTAAAAGGTTCATTACTAATTCTAAGCTGGAAAGACACATACGGACACACACCTGAGAGAAACGATTTGGATGTTCTATATGTGGTAAAAGTTCACAACTAACAACAGTCTTGAAAAACACTTACAAATTATGCACGCCGGATAGAAACCATATGGATGCTCTACTTGTGAGAAAAGGTTCAGTCTTAACGAAAGTTGAAATAATTTGATATTCACACAAGAGCACATACGGGAGATAAGCCATGTTGATGCTCGATATGTGGTAAAAGTTCAGTACAAGCATCAGTCATAAAAAACACTTACAAAATGCACTCTAGAAATAAGCCATATTGATGCTCAATATGTGGGAAAAGGTTCAGTCAAGTAGCAAATCTAAATGTTCACACAAAATACATACGGGAGAGAAGCCATATGGATGCTCAATATGCGGTAAAAAGTTCAGTACAAGCAGCAGTCTAAAAAAACACACTCGTACACACACAGGTGAGAAGCCATATGGATGTCCTCTGTGTGAAAAAAGATTCGGCACCAGTACTGAGCTTGTTCGCCACACAAGAACACACACTGGAGAGAAGCCATATGGATTATGGATGCCCAGTTTGCGGTAAAAGGTTTTCTTTTAATACCAGTCTCAGAAAACACATTTCCACACACAATGGAGAGAATTAAGGTATAAGGAATTTCTGTCTGTGGGAAAATGTTAAGCAGAAAAGAACATCTTAATACACATGTATGCAAGAACACACTGCAGAGTTATAAGGATGTTCTGTGTGTGAAAAATGGTTCAGCTCTAACTTTGTTCTCACTAAGCACATAAGAAAATAAATTAGTTAATTAATTCTGTAATGGAAGGACACACAGAAGAGCTGCTTAAATTTTATGTTTATGTGAAAACATTGTGCAAAAAATCATTGAATAACCCAAATGCACATTGGAGAGAAGGCGTATGTACTATGAAGGATGCCCAACTTGTTATTTCGTTGTACAAAATTTGTTCGTCCTTTCAAAAATCTGGGCATCCCTCTACAAATCTGAAGTCGGACAGCCGGTAGTCTGGGCCCCTGAATACAAGTATGCACAAAATGAATCAATTGTTTAAAAAAAAAGATTTCACTTCATTAGCAAACTATATTATTATATGTTAGATCACTGTGATGAAATTTGAAAACTTATCATAGACCATAGTCTAAGCGTTTATTGACTTTTTGAAAAAAAAGTTGTTCCTTGCATTTGACAGTAATATAATGTTTCAGTAGATATATAATAAAACATGCTGTCTTGTATGTCCCATTTTATGGACATTTTATATATCGATATTAATTAACTTGTCATTTATGTCAACTTAATAATATGTAGGCCTACTATAACCTATGTTGTATGTTAAATGTCATTTTGTATTTTTTTTCTAAAATATTATTATTTGTTTTTGTGGCTCCATGCCATTATATATGCGGTGAGCAATAAACAAATTTAATTTAATTGTGCTTATTAACTCAATGACAGTGAAAAGAATCTTTTGTTTTCTGTTCCTGTCTCAACATGCACTTCATTTTAGATCCTATTTGATGTTCCTGTCTCAATATGCACTTAACTTTAGATCTTATTTGATGTTCCTGTCTCAACATGCACTTCATTTTAGATCCTATTTGATGCTCCTGTCTCAACATGCACTTCATTTTAGATCCTATTTGATGTTCCTGTCTCAACATGCACTTAATTTTAGATCCTATTTGATGTTTTTGTCTCAATATGCAATTCACTTTAGATCCTATTTGATGTTCCTGTCTCAACATGCACTTCACTTTAGATCTTATTTGATGTTCCTGTCTCAACATGCACTTCACTTTAGATCCTATTTGATGTTCCTGTCTCAACATGCAATTCACTTTAGATCTTATTTGATGTTCCTGTCTCAACATGCATTTCACTTTAGATCCTATTTGATGTTCCTGTCTCAACATGCACTTCACTTAAGATCCTATTTGATGTTCCTGTCTCAACATGCACTTCACTTTAGATCCTATTTGATGTTCCTGTCTCAACATGCATTTCACTTTAGATCCTATTTGATGTTCCTGTCTCAACATGCACTTCATTTTAGATCCTATTTGATGTTCCTGTCTCAACATGCACTTCACTTTAGATCCTATTTGATGTTCGTGTCTCAACATGTAATTCACTTTAGATCCTATTTGATGTTCCTGTCTCAACATGCACTTCACTTTAGATCCTATTTGATGTTCCTGTCTCAACATGCACTTCACTTTAGATCCTATTTGATGTTCCTGTCTCAACATGCACTTCACTTTAGATCCTATTTGATGTTCGTGTCTCAACATGCACTTCACTTTAGATCCTATTTGATGTTCCTGTCTCAACATGCACTTAATTTTAGATCCTATTTGATGTTCCTGTCTCAATATGCACTTCACTTTAGATCTTATTTGATGTTCGTGTCTCAACATGCCCCAACAAACACAATTACGTTTAAATTACGTTTATAAACGGTCGAAAATCCGTTGAAAAACCGTTTTTTCATTACGTTTAAATAATGTTAAATTGGATGGTCCAAAAAACATGATTTTAACGTTTAACAAAAACGGTTAGAATAATGTCATGCCGATATTTCCAGAAACTGTTTCCAATTGCGTGAAATAATCAGCAAAATTACGTTTGGTTTTAACGGTTTTCCAAAAACGGTTTTTTTAACGTTATTTTGATGTTTTGTCCCATGGTTATAATTTGTCATTTATTTTCTGTTTATATAACATTTTTAATTCACTCTTTTGGCAAACATTTATTCAACGCATCAGAAAGATGTTTTTAGAATGTTTGCCAATGCATGCTTTTATAACGTTATTTGGAGAATGGTTATTTTACGTTATGAGAAAACCGTTATTTGACGTATTTGAAAATGTTTTCATTACTTAATGGAGAAAGCGTTATTTTTACGTTTTGAGGAAACATTTTTTCAACATTTTTGGGAAACGTTTTTATTACGTTGTGGGGAAAACCATTTTTCAACAGTTGTATTTCAACATTGGAGGAGGAATGCCTTTATTATGGTGGGGGTGTCGGGGTGGCGCTGTATGCATTTGATTTGTTGTTTGTATCTTTCTTTTATTGCATCTAAAGGATCCTGTGTCACTGCTGGCCTCATCATGTTCTTCCACTGCAAAGAAAGTATTTGTGATCAGTAAATTGTTATTCACTAGTTACATGATAAATACAAAAAGTCAATAATACATAGGCCTATATATGTGAATAAGTTATAAATCTCATAGAAATAAGGGTTTTAGCCAAACAATAAAACAAACCAGCAGAGATTTAGAGAAGGCAAGTAAATAAGAAAGGAAGACAACATCATTGAAGGAAAGAGAAACAAAAATACAAATGGGAACTAGAGTATTCAGTATTTTAATGTAAAAAAACTGTTCAAATACCCATATTTTTAGTATATTTTCATTTGTAAACTGCCCCCCCCCCCCCAATCTGACATTTTCTGGATCCACCCCTGGGGAAGATAGGAAGGACAGGGTGTGATAGAAAACATAAGACTGGAAGGATAAGGTAGATGAGCCAGATAGGAAAGATAGAATAGATAAGCTGCATTGCAAGGACAAAGTAGATTAGTCAGAAAGGAGAATAAGGTGGAAAGTATAATACATTAAAAAGATTTGACAGGAAAGAAAAGATAGATAAGTTACATAAAATTGATGAGGTGAATTAGATCAGATAGAAATTATCAATTTGATAGGTTTGTTGGACCTATTGATGGATAGACAGATAGAAAGATATATAGAATGATAGAGAAAACAATAGAAAGATAGATAGATAGATGGATAGATAGATAGATAGATAGATAGATAGATAGATAGATTGATAGATTGATAGATAGATAGATAGATAGATAGATAGATAGATAGATAGATAGATAGATTGATAGATAGATAGATAGATAGATAGATAGATTGATAGATAGATAGATTGATAGATAGATAGATAGATTGATAGATAGATAGATAGATAGATAGACTTTGATTTTGTTTAGTATAAGCAAGATTATAATACCAGTAATACCTGGAGGCTGCAGCCAAGAATTCCTCAAGTTATTGTGTATCTGCAGAAAAATCCTGGAAGAAAAAGTGAAGTTATAGAATTGGTGTTCTTTACATATTTCAAAACATTACCACCCAAATAATGTAATGCATGTTTCTTAATTGATAAGAAATATTGAAAAACTCACCTATGATTCTTCAGCATGATGTTGCCTGGACAAAATCTGGACACTTCTAATTCTATCTACTCTATAGCATGTGCATTCAGCCATGGAGGTTGTAAAACTGAGTTTCTAGCATAAATTATAGCGGTAATTAGGGGGTAATTAGCCACTCTAGAAATGTAATTCGACTATGCTTTACAATGAGCAAATTATATTGCAAAATAAATTCTTGTATATTTATATCTGTGTATTTGAATCTTAAATTAGCATTGCATTTAATTAATAGAGTTTGCAAGAAAAAACTTAAATGTTGGATTATTATTTGGAATATGCCACAATATAGTTATAATTATAGCATGCCTATATTATGATATTGTGTTACATGTAGATCTATACAATTTACAAATTTGACCTGTCTACTTAACTATCTAGTTATCTATTTAGTTATCTATTTATCTATCTTGTTATCTATTTAGTTACCTGTCTTGCTATCTATCTAGTTATCTATTTAGTTGTCTATCTAGTTACATGTAGATAAAAAAAATGCACAAATTGGACCTGTCTACCTATCCATCTAGTTATCTATTTAGTAATCTAGTCATCTAGTTGTTTAGTTATCTATTCTTCTGTCTAGTTATCTATTTAAATGTCTATCTAGCTGTCTAACTAGTTAAATGTAGATCCATAAAATTTACAAATAGGGCCTATCAACGTGTCTGCCTATTTATTAAGTTATCTAGTAATCTGTCTTGTTAACTTATCCATTTTAAAGTGATCTATCTAATGATCCATCAAGTTATCTATCTATCTATCTATCTATCTATCTAAATATCTATCTATCTATCTAAATATCTATCTATCTATCTATCTATCTATCTATCTATCTATCTATCTATCTATCTATCTATCTATCTATCTATCTATCTATCTATCTATCTATCTATCTGTCTATCTGTCTGTCTGTTTATCTATCTATCTACCTGTTTATCTGTCTATTGTTAGTTTGTTAAACAGTTAGTTTGATGGTTAGATTATTAGGAAGTTATAAATGGATCAAAACAACAAAATCAAGTTGTACTTCAGCCAATGACAATAGATGCATAGATCTGTTTTCCGTATACAAGATTAGAAACACATACTGGGGCACCAAGTTGTTTTTTATTTTGTAGAATTTAATGCAGTTACTTATATAATTTTTATGTACACTGTACATACACAAATATATATATATATATTTCTATCATTTGTTTTTCAAATGTCTGCACAATTTCAAAATGATATATCTATCTATCTATCTATCTATCTATCTATCTATCTAATCTATCTTTCATCTGCCTTCAGAATTCTAGGGCGCATGATATTGCATTGTCATTTTAACATGTGAAAGATTGGACGGACCTGAGAGGGAACACCATGTGTTGTATGCTGCTGCAGCCACAAGAGATAAAATGTTGTGCTTTTCAAATTTAGTAAAAAATTCACAGCACAGCAATGGAGGTAGATAGGAAGATGATTTTTGGTGCAAAAGATGCGCATATTTACAGGCTAACTGGATATAAGCTTTCTATCCTGGTTGTGTTATTTTTTTCTTCATAATAAAGCATTAACTGGCCGAAAAACGGCATTTTTTCCGATTATTTAGTGTCTTTTTTTGCTTAGAGGTCTAAAGTTTGCTATAAATTTTGGGGAAAACGATTTTACCAACACCCATCATCAAGTATATCGTATGTAGATTCCAAAAGTGTGAAACATTAGTTTGTGGGTGAAATAGTTGTTGATTGATGACGAGATACATTTTAACATGCAAGTCAAAAGAAACACAACTCGCCCTCATGCAATATTAGTCACCTTAGTGCTATAAAAACTGTATATATGTATATGTGCTGTGCGATAACAGTATAATATAACATAATAATTTGGATTAACATTCTATGATTATATCACTTGAATATTGATTCAATATTTTGAAATTGGATTTTTTATATTGAGGTACAAGAAACAGTGAATTTGTATTTTCATAGATCTAGGCTTATACACAGCCATTCTGTCATAAGTATAACCCAGAACTTCAAAGTTTTCTTTCACAATCGTTGTGCAATGTTTGATATTATGCCAATTTCATGTAAAATTCTATTGCAATTTTAAGATTATGAATTGATACATAATTAAGAATAGCATACACTTCCAATAAACGAAAATTAATCTAATTGGCTTCATTTTAAAACTCCAGGAGAGCCTCAATTGCTTACTTTACTGAGTCTATACCTTAGCCTTCAGCAACAAAAGAAACATGGGTTTTTCATAGCATTAAAAACAATTTATTTTATGATAACCTCAGGTATTCAACCGCACACATTTTGCTTGAATCAGTCCTTTTGTTACAATGTAAGAATAATGTATTTTCAATGTTGCAGAATTACGTTCTTAAATAACGTATTTTTAACGTTTTCATTGTACATATTAGAAACGTTAAACAATGAAGTTAAAAGTTTGACATTGTCATTCAGTTTCAAAATTCAGTTAAAAAACATTCCCTTCAAAATGTTTTTAAGTTGATCATTTACAATGCTTCGATGACACTTTTCAATATGTTCTAAAACAGTCTTGGAAAAATGTTTCAGTGACCATAACGTCAAATGTACAAGCTTCATTAATCTTTTTACATATTTTCGCGACATTGGAATGATGTTTTTTCCACGTTAAAGAAAAACGTTTTCAAAAGGCATATTTCTAATGTTCATTTTCTTGAAACGTTAAAAAATGGAGTTAGCAGGTTAATGTTGTCGGTCAGCTCAGAAATTCAGTTGAAAAACGTTTTATTTCAACATTTTGAAACGGATTATAGATAACGTTTTAAAGATGCTTTCAAGTTTATGTTCAGAAACACTTTTGAAATAAGCATTTTTTCAACGCTAAAGCCAGATGTTAAATCGACATTAGAACTTTACCAACATTCATAATGTCAGAATACTGTATTTTATGCCTTACAGAAACTTATTTTCTGGTAACGTATTTTCAACATCTTCATTAAACGTTTTTTCCACGTTAAAGAAATACGTTTTAAAAAAACATAATTCTAACATTTTCTTGAAACATTTTGTCAATGCTAAAGTCAGATGTTAAATAGACATTAGAACTTTATCAACATTCATAATGTCAGAATAACGTATTTTATGCATTACAGAAACTTATTTTCAGGAAACGTATTTTCAACATTTTCATAAAACGTTTTTTCCCCGTTAAAGAAATACGTTTTCAAAAAACATATTTCTAACATTTTTTAAAAACATTTCTTCAATGCTTAAGTCAAATGTTTTATCGACATTCAAACTTTACCCACATTCATTACGTCAGAATAATGTATTTTATGCATTACAGCAACATATTTTCAGGTAACACATTTTCAACATTTTCATTAAACGTTTCAAATATGTTAAACTGTAACGGTTGGAATGAAACGTTTTCCATTAACGTTAAAATTTGGTTAAAAAAACGTTATCAAATAACGGTTTGAGCACCGACCGCTATAAAACCGTTGAAAAACCGTTTGTGTTTGCTGGGGCACTTCACTTTAGATCCTATTTGATGCTGGTGTTTCAACATGCAATTCACTTTAGATCCTATTTGACGTTCCTGTCTCAACATGCACTTCATTTTAGATCCTATTTGATGTTCCTTTCTCAACATGCAATTCACTTTAGATCCTATTTGATGTTCCTGTCTCAACATGCAATTCACTTTAGATCCTATTTGATGTTCCTGTCTCAACATGCACTTCACTTTAGATCCTATTTGATGTTTTTGTCTCAATATGCAATTCACTTTAGATCCTATTTGAAGTTCGTGTCTCAACATGCAATTCACTTTAGATCCTATTTGAAGTTCGTGTCTCAATATTCAATTCGCTTTAGATCCTATTTCATGTTCCTGTCTCAATATGCGCTCGAGTGATTTAAGTTTCCCAGCACAATGTCATTTTGAAGCTTATAACAATTCAGTTGCTCTCAACATGCTTAAAGTGAAATGAAATTGTTAGTTTCATGATGCATAATTAAGGACCACAAAAAATAGAGTTTAAGTTAAATTAGTAGGGGGAACCGGGGCACATTGGGATGCTTTTAACGTCTACTAGTTTTGCTCAATGCTGAAAGCACTGAGCAACTCAGAAGTTTGCATGAATATCACCAATACTATTGAGTAAGACAATATACAGTGCATTAACACCTTGTAGTGCCAATAGTTAATAACTTTAAACAGTTTTAAACATTTAACGTAAACTGTCCTGGATGGGGACATCTATGTAAGTAACACACAGTGCTTTGACAGAAATTTGTTCACAGAGCATGGTAATCCACTATACCTCTATTCACTGTGGCCTGAATACCTGTTGTGTGCTGTCCCAGGTCATTCAGTTGACTTGGACACTTAAATTCTGTCATATTAAGTGCGTCCCAATGTGCCCCGAATTCACTGTCCCAATGAGCCCTGAATTCACTGTCCCAATGAGCCCCGATATGACGTTTAGTGAGTGTGTTTATCATGATAGCAATTCATAACTGGTCGTTATGATATATAAATGGAATGGTTCGAATTGAACCCGTCCATGTTCACTTAAAATTGTAGTAGGAAACCAAACTTTTCCTTGCCATACTTCTGCATGTGGCTGTAATTTGTCTATAAAACCATGGAAACATCGGGATGTGAAATTACAAGATATGATGGCACTGCCATATCATATACCTTTCCAGGATCCAAGAAAACCCCATCGTTCTACACTGCCCCGTGTCCCAATGTGCCCCGGTTCCCCCTAATCAGTTGTCAGGCACGTTATACTGGAATTGGAGAAGCATGGAAATTTCCAAGCACTGGTACACTTAAAAAAAGAAACAAGCGTAACTTCAGAACTCTTTATTTCACCAATAATATACAAGAACGTTTGTTAACTAAAAACTTACATTACTAATGTAAAAAATAACGTGCAAGCACTTTAACAGCTGCTTGTAGATAGACTATCTACCTATCTGGCCATCTATATATCTATCTATATATCTATCTATCTATCTATCTATATATCTATCTATCTATCTAACTATGTAACTATCTATATTTGTCTATATATCTCCCTTCCTTTCATGCTTCCTTCTTTCCTTCATTCCTTCCTTCTTTCCTTCCTTCCTTACTTCATTCCTTCCTGCCTTCTTTCATTCCTTTCTCCTTCTCTTCTTTTATTGGTTTAAGCTTTTTAATGAATATGTAAACAACCCCCCTGGCTGGCACTTAACAGCCATCACTGCAGCAGAACATTCAAAATTCGCGAGAAAAATGTACATTTTAGTTTAGAAAATAAAAATTAATTGTTACAGAAGTTTACCAAAAGTTGATGGAAGCAAGATAATATTCTATTCAAACTGCATGCCAAGTTTTAATGACATAGGTGAAACAGCACGACCAGAGCAGTTGTCATAAGTTTTCCTGAAACTCCTCTCGTAATACAGGCTGCAAGCAGCTGTAAAAAGCCATCAATTGGGGAGGAGCTCAAAAAGACAAAAAAATATCGCTTAATTGAGGAGGCCCTTAATTAGAATCATCTCTCATCTCCCACAGAAATCTCTAACATGCACTTGTGGCTATTTTAACAAAATTCCTTTATTTATTTTAATTTTATTTTATTCATCGCACAAGAGTACAAAAACATTTAAACAAAATAATATTTATAAGACAGAACAGTAGTAAAAGCAACATAAACTAAAACAAGTAAAAATGAAATTAGAGGAAAAGAAAAAAAAAAGTTTTATAAAGAGAAAAGAAAAGAAAAAAAAAACTTTTTGTAGGTGATAAGTATTACATTTGAAGTAAAGTGAATATGAAGACAAATTTGTCCACAATGATTCCATGCAATATTATGTCGAAATTAGCTTTATGCTACATTTAGTTGTATGGACGGTTACAAAGTATTGATATATCACAAGGCACCTGATATTAAGCATGATTCATGAGGCGTCATAGCCTGTAACATTGGGTAGATGATGTATCTTGCATTCATTTACGATGGATAAATATCCAGCATCCTCAGGAGGTGTCCTTCCAAGCTCTTTATGTGGGGGAAGGGTTGGTCTAGTGGTAGCGTGCTGGACTGCCAATCGCTGGGTCCAGGGTTTGAATCCAGCTCCTGCCGGATCACCTGGGTCTATGTTGAATGACTGTTTCAATCATCCTTCACCTCATTGCCGTGTCCTCCTCCTGTCGCAATTGGTCTACCAAGTGCATAAATACAGGATGTAAAGCCCCAATCATCCATCCATCCAAGCTCTTTATGTAAAATAAGACAAAAGCTATGCTTTTTTTGGATAAAATTAATTATGCATAGATTTGATCAGCCTGTTTGACATAAAACATTCAATCCTGAAATGGAAATATTTTTAACTGACACCAGCTTAGGCTTAATAAAATGTTTTATTAACAAATATATTGAGATTGTTTTAAGATCAGCACTAAATCATACGTTTTGGCACAGATAGTCTCCAATGCAATGGCCAAACTTGTGTTTTTTTGCAATTCTCAGTAGCATGTACTTTTTTGGCCAAGAAGTGATTTGCTTACAATCGGTAGTCATACGGCAGTTGACCAGTTTTCCGAGTTGTCAAATTCGATTCCACTGTGTTATACTCCAAATTTTCAAAAGGGAAAGAATGCTTCCATCAGAGCATAATTTTAGGCTAAAAATACCATGAGGACTGAAAAAGTAACATGATAATTGCAATTTCACCACTGGTCATTGGGGGAGCTATAGCAGGGTAAAGCTCCCCCTGTTTTTGACGTTAGCTTGCGACGTTGTGGCAATGTTGTAAAAAAACCCTGATGTCGTGTTCACGTTGGGGCGACATAATCTCCACCATACATATCTAAGTGACAGACAGACCAGCCCTCCACCAATTAGCGATGTTGTGGTTTACGTCGTGTGCCCACAGGGTATCTGCCTCCATTGCCATGTAGTGAATTTTTTAGTAAAATTGAAAAACACAACCTCTTGTAACTTGAGATGCAGCAGCACTAAAACATTGTGTTTCCTCTCAGGTTCGTCCAATCTTTCACATGTTAAAATGGCCATGCAATATCATGGATTCATGCGTGCAATACAGAGCATTTCTTAAGGATTTTTGACTGGGAGACCGACGGAACTTTGTATCGACATGACGCGCGACATTTATCAATCAGCTGAGGATCCATAAAGTATATATTAAGGATTTCGGCTGATTTCCGCCAAAACAGGTTAGACAAATTTTTAATTTATGAAAATGGAATTAAAAAAGATGGCGTCAGCAGAAGTATGATGGTAAAGACACTAAAAGATTATTTTTTGGCAGGAAAAGAAGAAGCCTCGCTTTCAAATGCAACCAAGAATTACAAATCATGACAAACTAAATGTGAAATTAATGGGATATCCTGGGAAAATTGGTCTTCCAGTGACACCAATTTGGCAATGACTGGGAGACCAAATCTGTCCACTGGGAGACCATTTGGTCTCCCAGTTACTATGTTAAAAATGCACTGGTGCAATATTGTAGAATATGGCACGGCTGTCAGCCAATCAGCAGAGCATATTTCGGCTTCCTGAATCAAGTAAACCTATTAATCAGTACATCTGTGAGCTAGTGAATAAATTTCATTAAAATAATCCTCAAAATATGTAGCTTTTTGCTCTTAAAAAGATATTTTTTTATCCTCATGAGGACAAATTTGGACGACCAAACTTACTGATGATCAGACATGCTTAATTTGGCATTCTGTGGAATCTGCTAAAACCAATTCAGAAAAATGTAATGATGTGTGATTGATAAAACACATCTTGAAAATTATTTTGGAACCATTTTTAATTGTGTTGGTCATTATAAAACTTGAAAAAAAAAAGAAAAATAAGAAAAGACTGCTAATGTAACTCGATTCCGTCACAGGACACTGAGCAGTGGCGTAGCTAGGGTTTTTCTCTGGGGGGGGGGGCAAATGACCCTCAATTTCCCCGAAAAGCAATCGCTAACACGGGGGTACCAACAGCACATTTCTCTTAGCTTTACTGGATTATCAAATGACACATATCGAACGCTGAGAATACTGTCAAGATGATAATACTGGTGCACTAAACTCAGCTACATAAGAAACACACGTTTCAGAACTTTTGAAGTACTATATTTAACTGATTGTAACTTTCCACTTTCGCTTATAAGCTACTCAACTAAAGATTGGGAACGTTTGAAGAGAGTCCATGGATTTTTCTGCGAACCAGACATGCTTTTGTGACTCCATATCAAGTTTGACAATTGGGAAAGTTAAAGAAGTTATAGGATGTGACAAACCATAATTTGAAAAACACCAACTAGGAAGTAAAATCGAACAAAACTCACAAAAAGCAGTAAAACAGCTTTAAGTGACCAAGGTTATCACCTTCCTTATTCTTAAACTCCTAATATTTAGCTGGGACTCTAAGAAGAGACCGTCATCAGTGAAAGTTTCATGGAAATATCTGTAGCACAGGCTAGTTTTTAAGCTGTTTCAAAGTTTTTGTAAAATGTTGTGGAGTTAAGTTCTCATAATAAGCGAGTGTTACCACACTTTTTTTGTCAAGGCATACATCATTTCATCAGCAATTATCCTAATTAATTTGTCTACTAGAGTCGAAGGTTTTCGCTGAGCAAAATAGATAATGGGCCTGGTCATACAGCAAACTTAAAACAGCCTATTGCTAACATGAAACAGGATTTCTAAGAAATATTTAAAAAATTTGTTTCCCCTCTCCTTTTATTCATTTCCTCCTCCTCACAGTGCATCCCCAGGAAAGGGAAAAATGGTGAAAAATTTTCTGCAGGGAAATATCACAAAATTGGAAATTTGCTTTTAGATTCAGTCAAAACTTTGGTTTTACATGTGTAAAGATGAGAAAAATTATCTCGACAAGGTTAAGATTTTTAGACTCGCTAAGTGCGAATGAAGTCAGGGAAAACATTCAATGATGCAAGGAAAAATCTGGGAAAATACAGGGATTCAGGGAATTCATTCATCAAATTGCAATGGATTCCCGGTTCATTTCCCTTTTGTTTCCCCATTTTCTCTAGTTTTTCCACCTTTTCTCTCTTTTCTGATCTTTTCTACTTTTCCCCTCATTTCCCTATTTTTTCCATCATTTCCCCATTTTTCCCAAAAAAGTGGTCTGGGGGGGCAACTTGCCCCCCCTGCCCCCCCACTAGCTACGCCACTGACACTGAGGTTACATTAGCAACTTTTACATGGGAATTTTTCTGTGTTCTTGCTACTTATGTAAATTTCGAACGTGAAATTCTAAAATTTTATTGAAAAATCTGTCTTATTTGCCTATATACATCACGAAAAACATAAACAGCTGTGTGCAGTAGCTGTTTTTTTATTGCTAATATAACTGCAATTTTGCATCTGTCCATTTCATAGTGTTACATTAGCAAAATTTGTCTATATAAATTACGTTAAGGAACACATGATTTGATCTCAAATTTTTTCTGAACTGAAAGCCAGGTCTCACAGGAGCAGGCCAGGGGTGGTACTCTGCTGGTGTTTTAATTTATATTGCAGTAGTATCAGCATAAACAAATTCCGTCCTCCATCATTTAACGTTGTTACATTAGCACAAGGCCATATTTTTAGTTATTCTCATCTACCAATTCAATAGCAAATAGTGTTTACCCATGATTTTATTTAATGGATTGACACAGTAAAAGATTTAGATTTCAGTTTTTTTTTGGTCCTGCCAGCTATCCCTAGGAAAAGCACCCTGAGAAAATCTGAGAAGCTACGAATCAATTATGTCTGCCCTTATTTGTGCTAATGTAACTACGTCTTGTGGTAAGTCATTTTGCTGCTTTTCGTGGAATCTGCCCTAAGCTATATTGTTGATATTACATAAAAAATTAAAAAAAACAATAACATGATGTGCATGTGAATTAATTAGTCACTGTCATAATCATCAGTTGACAAAGATTATGCAACTTTAACTTTGTTATGTTTTCTTGTTGTCTGTTTTGAAATGAAATGAATCACACGTTTAAAGTTTAATTTAGCTTGCCAAGGCTTATAATTAACTATTCCATGAAAATTATAGGCGCAGCGAATATTAATGGAGAAAGTGAATTTTTAAGACACTTTTGAATATGAATATGCCATGTTTTGTTAAATTCGAAACTACGTCTTTGATAAAAAGCTGGGCCCACTTCACCTAATTTCCTGCTGTCGACCATTGATGGTGAGACCGTCACTGCACAGATTTTTGAAACCCACGCTCTCTTGTGCTCAATTCGCTTCACGAAATGGCCTTCGGCCGTTTTGCTGCGCGAATATTATTTGTTTTGTCAGAATAAAGCATTAAGTGGCCGAAAACAGCATTTTTGCCGATTTTTAATGGAGGTGTTTACACACCGCCATTTATATAGTTGGTGAGAAAGGGGGGTAAAGAGAGTGGGTGAGAGAGGTAAACTTTAGGCGGGAAATTCAAAATTGGAGAAGAAAATCTGAAATTACTCTTTGCATGTTTCAAATTTTCTCCTAATTGCTAAATTCACCAAAACTAGAGATGCAGGGCTGTTATTTGAGCTCATTTGTATTGACCTGAAGTAATTCTAAGTACTCCTTTTATCAGTTTTTTTATTTGGTGTTTGCTTGTTTGCTGTTTACATGTTTGCCTTCCGCCATCTTGAAAATAATGTGTATTGTGTTTTGGGTATGCAAATGAGCTGTCCACCATATTGAAAATTATGTGTATTGTGTTTTGTGTATGCAAATGAGCTGAAGTGGTGATATTAGGATGTGTATTGGTCAGTTTTCTGACCTGGAAATTGATGTCATCATAATACTAGGTCTCAAGAGGTGAGATTTCAATAGTTATATAAATCTCCAACTATTTCAGTCAGATATATGGATGCGTAAATTGATGCATTTATATAGATAGATAGATAGATGGATTTTAGATAGATAGATATCAGACAGATAGATAGATATTAGATAGATTTATTAGATAGATGATAGATGGATAGATGGATAGATGGATAGATAGGTAGATAGGTAGATAGATAGATAGATAGATAGATATTAGAAGATAGATAGATAAGGGTTAATTTCATGGATAAATTTTATGTATTAGATAGATCTAATTGCATGAATTAGATGGATAGATTATATAGATCAAATAGATAGAATACACAGATTAGTTAGATTATACAAATTTATCAAAAAGGGTTTTATATTAAGCCATGGCAATAGGTTGCAATTTGGTACTTGAGATAATTTGCTCCATGGTCCGACATTTCTGGGTAGGGTCAGCTAAGTTGTAGCACACTGGGTTGCCAATCGCTGCCTGACTCGCTGGGTCCTGGACTCCTGGGTCTGCAGTCTGGGAAATTACCGTCATATGAGGACAGTTGCAATTCGAACCTAGTCCTGGCCCTGACAGTACGATTGAGTGTGTGGGGTTAATCAGCTGGGTATCAGAAGCAAGTGTGATCTCTCTGCACTGTGCAGCCATCCTCATCACACAGCAGCATGACAGTAGCGGGACTTATTCTATCCAATTTCGCGAAATAGTGCTAAGTCATCAGAAGCTGATTACAGTTCCCTAATTTCTCTGGAGCCTTCGGGTTCTTTTCCTAATTATGTAATGGAAAGGTTTGCCAAATTTAAAGAGTTATTGATACTGTGACACAACTTGATTGTTTGGAAGTGATAGTAGCAGTATGTGACACTACACCACCTCCATTTTGAACCCCTGGGTTCTTGTTTGGTGATTTTATTTTGTTTGAAGGTCAAAAGTCTGCTATAGACTATATATGTATAGAGTTTTTTAAAAAATCGAAAATTAAATCCATCATCAATTATATCATTTGTAGATTCCAAAAGTGTGATTTTTCTTTTTGTGAATGAAATATTAATCCATTTCTAATGAGATACATTTTAAATGTGGTTCAAATGGTTAAAGACAGTCAAAGTGCAGCACAGGAAATAGATAGAAAAATGATTGTGGTGGTCAAAAGATGCTTATATTAAAGGGCTAAGTAGATATCAACTTTTAGTACAGTTTGTGGTATTTGTTTAATCAGAATAAAGCATTGAGTGGCCGAAAAACACTTTTTCCTCCCATTTTTCAGTGAATTTGTTGTGTTTAGAGGTCTTAAGTCTGCCAAAAAGTTTGAGAAAAAAATTAACAAGATCCATCATCAAATACATCATCTATGGATTCCAAAAGTATGAAACATTTTTTGTGGGTGAAATAGACTACATTTAAACATGCAGGTCAAAAGAAACACAAAAAGAGTTTTGACGCACTATTAGTCACCTCGGTGCCATAAAAACTGATATTGCACTCGGTGCTGTGCGATAACTGTATAATATGTCACTTTTCAGGAGAGAGTGGTGTCATACCTTCTCTCGACCAATGAAAATTGCAGGGAAAATTATGTATTTTCTGCCACTTGTGTCGACAATTATGAAATCATCTGTAAAGGAATTTGGCCAAACCCATAATACACCAAAAAAGTGTAATAAATGACGTTTTATTCCAAATAGGCCTACAGTGGTTATAAATTGAAATATGAATAACAGGTGTAGAGTGACGCTTCAGATATTAATATTTGAAATATTAATAATAAATAATTAGGCCTAATTGCGGAACTGAAGTGACGTAAATTGTCCTGAAATTTGAGAATAAGCCGGATATGTGTAATTCCCCTTGATGCAAATTAGGGACCTGTGATTAGCCATATAGTTTCAGATTAACTTGGTCTATCTATCTACACGGCATACCAAAATAAGTAGGGGAGACCAGGGCAAAACGACCCCTCTAAAAAAAATGGTCCTCCAGAAGCACAACTTGAGCGGGTGTAGCTAACACTGGCTGCAAAAATTTAGGTCTCCTAAAGAATATTTTGACAAGATGCAAATATAGTACATGCCTTTGCCTCAAATATGCGTATGCAAGTTTGTGTTTTGCTAGCGAGTGGCCCGTGGCCATTTCACAAAATGGTCCCAACTATTGGGGAAAATGGTCCCATCCATGGGGCAAAATGGTCCCCTCCTGTCGTCATTATATAGAAATTTGAGCTAATTTGCAGATCTCTGGGGGAAAATGACCACAGACCGTTTTGGCCGGTGTGATTGAGACCATTTTGCCCTGTAATTTTGAAATTAATTTATTAATCCTTGCTGGTAATTAGACTAAGTTATGCAGCCCTTGTCCACATCTATGTGAAAATGGAGTTGCTCTACTATAAGTTCACTTAAACCAGATTGATGTAATGTTATCAAAAATGGTTTGATATTGTCAACCAAACTGCTTCTGGAGGCATGAATTCTCATCCGATGAGTGGAAAACATATTGGGTCATAAAAGCTGAATAAAAATTGAATTCGGAGGAGTTAACTTGATATATACAGGTTTTTAAATTTTGGAAATCGGACGTTTATTAAGGATTTTAGGCCAAGTTTTGCATTGAGCCCTTCTTGATATTGTACAAAATTTTTGATGACGTTTCTCACGGAAAAAATATTGCCTGTTGTGGGTGCATGCGCATGTTGAATTTATATATTTCTGGGAGGATGGGGATTTCAAGCCTGCCACTGTGACTTTGCCTGTGTGATGTATCGAGACTGTTGCCCTGACTTCGACACTTCATGCCCCTCATTGATGGTGAAAGCAAAAGCAAGATTCCCGGAGACATCAGACTACTCGCCGTTCAAAGTTAATTTTCCTGGAAAAGTAGATGCTTCTTCTTCAGACTCTTCACAACCATCAGGGAAAATGTTCTCCTGCAGGCAATTTTACACTGATGTGAAAGAGCCCATGAATGCAAAATTTGTGGATCACTGCTTGGGTTTGAAATGCAATCCTGACAGGCACTTCAGAGATGTGACTCGCTTTATTTTCGTTGTTGACATAGACACTAGTGTACATTACATCAATGCGCAGTGTGCCCTGTGTAATGGAGTGACTAACATTAAACCTTGGAAAGCTGTTCTTGCTGTAACTGAACTTTCGTTTGGGAATTCTTACGGTAGGCCTACTTCTGTTTGGTTTGCAAAAAGATCTGACATAAGATCAGCTCAGGAACTTAGTGACGCTGTGGAATCCAATGATAATGGTAATTTTTTGCAAGATATGGACATTTATTACAAAGACACAGGAGGATTTCCAATCCACGAGTGTGTACGGATGTCACCATGTACTTGTGAAAATGAAATATGCCACCAGACAACAGAATTTCCAGTTTCGACTGTTTCTCATGGGGGATGGCGGAACGACTTTAATCCATACTGTGCTTTACAAAACTGTGAGCCTATTCTCAAAGAAATGTTATGTGGAGTGTATGTAAAACCTGTAAGGCTTACTTATGAAGACCAGCTGGCCAGACAGAGTAACTGTGAACAATGTGGAATGCTTGGTAGACACGTCGCTTTGTTCAGTTATTCTTTTCTGATGGATTTTAATCCACGAGAAGGGCTTCATCTCCGCATGCCATATATTCAATGTCGCCAAGGAGAAGTATGGGTTTCTGAAGAAAATATCTGTCGAGAAAAGAGTTGTCCACCAAGTATGGCACTCTTGAAAAGTCAATGTGCTCCGTATGTCAACATTTCTTTTGCTTTCTCGATTTCTAACTCTTCTCACCATGGAATGTACGATCTTTCCAAATTTAGAAGCTATGTGGAACAGGATGAAAATGTTGAAGCTTTACGAGGCCATCCAACTTGCATGTACAATAATTCAGTTGGAGGATATTTTCATGGGAACCTTCAGCTATTCATTACCAATGAAAGCATTCTTGATGATGGACTGGCGTATTCAGCGTTATCCAGAGGACTGTCAAATGCCCTGGGACAAGAAGTTCCATTTTCCGTTCTTACGTTTCATCTTGAAAGACCAACAGAAAACCAGGACTTGCCCGTTTTAAACTGCACATGGATGAAATATGATATGACCGAGGTAAAAATATCTAATGGGTCTGAAATAACTATCATTGTGAATAATGTAACAAAATCAAATGTGTCATTTTACATTGACGGTGGCTATGTGTCAGTGTGCTTGGTAATAGAGAAGCTTTCTGTACCAAATTTAAATTTTGCGAAAGGTCTGTTGTCTGTCATTCTTTTGTCTTTATCCTTGGTATGCCTTCTTATTAGAATAGTCCTGCAAGCTTTCATCCCCGCTTACAAAACATATCCAGGTAGATTGCAGTTTCACACAGTTTTAGCAATGTTCTTTTTCACATTGTTGCAGCTTCTGACACCATGGTTGGGTCAGTACAACATATTTTGCCAAGCCGTCGGTGTACTGAAGATGTTTGCTTTTATTTCCATGTTTTTGTGGTTGAACATCATTGCCAGCAACAGTTTTGTGACCTTTAGCTCCTCCAACACATTCAGTGCCCCAGATGATGGCCGATCTACTTTGAAACCAGCTCTTTTTGGATGGCTGATGCCTTTGGTGTACACTGTGGGTGTATTTGGGCTTGATTACAGTCCTTTACCTTATAAATGGAAACCCAACTTTGGATTGCAGTGCTGGATTTCGGGAGGGTATCCTCTTGTCACGTTCTTTGTTGCCCCTGTTGCTCTTTCTTGCCTGTCCAACGTCGTCCTATTTAGTTTCACTGTCCACGAATTACGAAATAAATTTCAAGCATCTGCTGCTGTCAACCCATCGAACGACCAACGCTCCCAAATGTTTGTATACATCCGTTTGTTCATCCTTATGGGTTTGAACTGGTTGGTGTCTGTGGTTGCTGCAATTGTTGACAACGACATACTCTGGTTCATAGCTATCGTCCTTGGTGCCAGTCAGGGTATTTTTGTGTTTGTGTCATTCGTTTGCAAGAAGGAATATTGGAAACATCTCAAAAACTCTTGCAGGAATTACTCTGGGAAAAAACCAATATCACAGACAAACAGCAAGGATTCTGGTGAAACTAAAAGGTCCACTGTTGTATAGATATAGATGTGAAATAGCACGTTTTGAGATAAGATATTTGTGTCTTATCCTATTTAAAAATGACCTTATTGTGTTGAAAGGATCCCTCATAAAATCTGTTTTGGCCTCGCAATTCAATTCCTCCTTATACAGAGTCTTGACCAGTTATCTTCTGAAATATCTATACCAGCGGCTAAAACGTTATGGTTCTGAAATATCTATACCAGCGGCTAAAACAGTATAGTAGTCTTAATTCTTCATCGGTGTTCATCATTGAGACCACATTTGCACAGTTTTTAGAGATGCTTGGTTGCTTGCAAGCGGCGTCTGTATTGTGGGAGAAAGGCTCTAAAACTTATGACAACTGCCTTGGTCATGCTGTTTCATCTCTGTCATTAAAACAATGCATATATTCTCAATAGAATTTTATCTTGCGTTGATAAACTTTTGGTGTCTTTCTGAGATGAAGAATTAATAAAGAAAAAAAACAGGCTGAATTTCTGCAGGTCAAAGGTCAATCACCAAAAGTAGGTCACAGGCCGAATACCTTCCAGCAGGTCTTAGTGACAAATGCCCTTGTGTAGGTCTGGGTAGCGATACTGGCAGTGCCCTAAAGGGTCAACCAACATAAAGCAACATATTACGATATTATAATATTGATTAGTACCATTTGTATTTTAATTGATGCTGTATGTGAATAAAATGTCTGTCTAAAAATAAAATGTCACATGCCAGATACCCTTGTGCAGGTGACAGGCATGGGCAGTCTATCTACAAGCATCTCTTAAAGTGCTAGCACTTTTTTGTAGGGACCATCTCAGATCTGTGTTACAAGCTCCAAATGATGAAAGACTTAACATTGAAGGTCCCTAACTAATGGGACAAAAATACCCAGCCAAGTGCAATTTGTCATCAGTTATTGTGTACTGCAGTGGTGGAGCTTCTAAGTTTCTGGAGGGGGCCACAGGCAAGTTGGACTTGCAGAGATACTTTCCCTATAGCAGGATTACCCTCCTAATTGACCTCCAATACTAGGAGGGTACTCAATTATTACTCATGCCACAGAGGAGGTATCTGTGAGTACAATTTACAAATCAAGTATATATTGCCCCCTCTTGATACACAGTAGCTACACCAGAGAGGCAGCAGCCACTCAACCATGACAATTGGGTCAACTGGTCATGGTTGGATGATTGGGGACCATCTCCAAAGCACACCTGGTGCATATCCCATAGAGATTTCCTTCAGGAAATTGGTCAAATATAGCATAAGTTTATAAAGATTTGGGATCATATAATGGAAGTGTTCAAACACAAAGTATGAAAACATTAGATATTCAACTTCTCACCACTCCTATGATGTTCACAAGCTTGTGAAAAGTGTAATAATCCAAATAAGCAAGCAAGAACTAGTTTGTTGTTATTGAAATTTCATGTTCATGAAAAAAATGTTTATAACAACTATAATTAGGCATGTCCAATCATGAGGTAACATGCAGTAGGTTTGTCAAATCACAGTAGGTACATCGGAGGTATAGATGTGACTACACTTACATTGGAAATCAATAGAATATTTGGAAAAAAAAAATGTTTGAAGAAACCCCATATTTTATACAAAGGTCCCTACAATTCTTTTTTTAAAAGAATTTCTTGTTTTCTGTGAAGATCAGAGGGACATATATATTGTAAGAGCCTACCATGCAAGCGTGTCAGATCATACATTCTAAAAAATGTCAGGACAAAAGGCATTGAAATTTGGTTTTTCAAAAAACCATTTTGAATCTAAAAAACCAATTTTGTCTGAAATTTTTTAGAGTGTACCTGAGATCTTGGAAGCGGACTGCATCATATGCAGCCCTGTATCTTTAATATGAATGAAAATATTCTACAGGGCAAGCCTCAAAAACTGCAGAATATTTTGTTGTATTGCACTTTTTAAAAAATATATTGTATACATTTGTAGGCATGGGCTGTACCCGTACAATGTAAGTTGTCATGTTTCTGGACCAATATCAGTGTAGAAATGTTTTTATGTTCATAATTATGTTGCATGCTTAGATTGGTAGATTGATAGTTATATCCTGATCCCTATGTAAATTTATATCATGTTGCATTATAGCATTATGCCATTACACCCTGGAAATTTGATATGCAAAAAGAGTGGACTGCTGCACTGTGAAAATGGCACTTCATGTGTCATCATGCTGATTTGTCATGATCATACCCAATACTTTCAATGTTAATTTGATTTAAGGAGACTAATGCCGCTTGTTGGTGACTGACGGACAAAAGGATTATGCATCTGATTTTTACTCTAAAATCAGTTAAATGACAAATCAAATGGCCTTCTCTTGATCGCAACTAATCAAACAGCCTCTGTTACCCATGTTGAATGTAGAGAAGATGACACTTCATCAGCTGTCATGAGTCATGATCGAAGTGCCATTTTCACAGTGCAACAGTCTGGACACTCTTGGTGCACATCATTTTCCTGATTGTAATAACTTATTGTTATTGACTACTTAAAGGCTTATATTATCATTCTGTCGCATTGGAAGTTTGTTAGAGGTGAATCTAATTGAGATTAATTAAATTTGAGTAGACAATACACTTTTATGCAAAATAAACCGAAAGATTTGAAGTACTATAGTATATAAATATTGTGCAATTGTAGGAAAGCATAATTGTATAACTATTAAATTACAACTAATTACTAAAGAATTGACATAATTTGATTGTTTTATATAATTATTACTATTTCTATTACATGAATGATTGGAAAAGATAATACAATATATTATTCTTTATTTGAAACTTCTTCTTACCGTTCCACAAAACTGTTTATTTTAATTTAATTATTTTATTGTTATCAATAATTATCAACGTTTCAATTTATTATGTTTTGTTGAGCAAAGGCAACATATATGTCTTTCAGACAGTCTCTTTGGTGTGATTTGATTGTGTATATTCAACTTTAAATAATTTTTATATATTATTATTGCATCAATAAAGAAATTGAAATCGATTGAATTATATACCACCAATCATTAAAATAGCATGTTTTTAAGTATTATGACAGTTCAATTGGTTTAAATACCCTTACACCTTGTACAAATCCCATCATTTACAATACAGATCAACCTACACTCTAAACAATTTCAGACAAAATTGGTTTTTTAGATTCAAAATGGTTTTTTGAAAAACCGAATTTCAATGCAAAAAACCAACATGGATTTTTTAAAAAATCCATGTTGGTTTTGCATTGAAATTTGGTTTTTCAAAAAAACCATTTTGAATCTAAAAAACGAATTTTGTCCCGACATTTTTTAGAGTGTATGCCTGATATACATACAAATTAGGCCCTAAGCTACAACTGGACTCCAAAATAATGCAACTCATCGCAAAAGGTGTCTTTCTGCAAACTCGCCCTCACTCGGATTCTCGGAGGAAATCCGTCACTCGTATATATGCCTAGGATTGTGGGTAATTTTCTCAATGGCCCCTGTCCGTTGCAACGGCTGCCATTAGAAAATGTAACGGGCCAGCCATGCTGCCAGAACCCATGCAGCAGTAAGTCTATGATGTGTCAACACTTTCCTACATCGTTTGTGATGACAGATTCAGTCCTCAACTTTGTCGGTGTGTGATTGATGGAAACCATTCTCTCCAGAAATGATACATCAAGGGACTGCTGAACTTATTTTTGCAGAAAGGCACAGTGTTCCCCATGGGCACATCGACGTTGCAGCAACGTTGCAACGATGTCACAATTTTCGTCAAACAACATTATGATTCAATGTCAGGAGTTCGACGTTAGCTTGCGACGTTGTGGCAATGTTGTAAAAAAACCCCGACGTTGTGTTCACGTTGAGACGACATAATCTCTACCATACATATCTATGTGACCAACAGACCAGCCCTCCACCAATTAGCAACGTCGGGGTTTACGTCGTGTGTCAACTTGTTGGGTGGTTGTGATATTTTTCGTTCGGTTTTTGGTTTTTTCCGACCCAAAAACCGAGGTTTCGGTTGCGGTTTCAGTTGCAGACTAATCCACGTGGTCCGCAATGTGCACAACACGATTTTGCGATCCGCGGTTCAGCGCCTGGTCCGCAAAATAGTTTTTCGGTCCAGAAATTCAATGAATTAACATGGCGCTCATTTGGGAGACTGAACAGATTGACATTTTGATGATTATTTCGTCGTTTTCTCTATAAATTTTGATATTATACGATAACCGAAACACTCGGTTGTTAGATTGAACTTCGGTTCGAGTTTCGGTTGTTGTGGTGAAAACGAAACCGAACCGAAATTTCGGGAATCGGCAAAACACTACCCAAAAGACCTTCATTTTGCATACCCACTCCTGTTAATTCAGAGCAAACCTGCCACACATGATGTTCGTAGTTGTGAACTACACCGTCATGGGGTTTTATAGAAGTACTCCCACTCGTGACGATATCCTGAGTCCTCTGTATACCCACAAGGGTGTCAGCACTCGTGGGTACAGAGGACTCAGGATATCTTCAACTCGTGCACATCTCAAAATACCACCAAATCCACGATACCTATTTGGACTTATTATAATATCCAGAGGATACACAGGTATTAGGCTGTCTTGCCAGCCTCAGTTGGGTATTATGAACTTGACACATAATCATTTCTGACTAATACAGCTTCTCAGTGGAATGGCATCTGGTTGTCTGTATACCGAGCAAGAGTTATGATGCCCCCAAATCTAGTTTTAGTACCTTTTGATAAGGTTGAGTCCAGCTTATCATAGATTGAAGATCTTTTCCATATTCCGTACACTCAACTTCTCATGGTCTTTCTGTGGGTAAAAAGGATGGAAAGAAATACTTTATTCACAAATCTTGTAGTAACACTGAGGTGACAAGTTAGCCAATAGCAAATTTAGAATTTATTTCAATGTGAAAGCTGTATATATTGGCATCATTGAGATCTTCAAACTTCTGAATGCATGCTCACACTATTCCCTTGGCTGTAACTTACAATTGTTTTCATTTTAAAGTGATGCATCTTACCTTATAATTTGTAGCTACAATACAACCTTTTAGCATTAAGATGATTTTTCAAAAGGTTGTAATGATATTTTCCTACAAAGAGGAGCAACGTGTGTGTGTGTAGTTTTGCCATCCACTATTTACCATCAAGGCCATCACTTAGGATATTGAATATAACAATAACACTATACTTTTGAGGACACTATGCTGTTTTGATGGCCCAAGGTGATGTCAAGGAGCCCAAGGGATTCAAAGCAGCACGAGCAGTGCAAGGGCTGCTGTGCAATCACGAGGGCTGCTGGACATGACCGAGGGCATTCAAACAGCATCTACAGTGATGCAATGGTCTTTGTTGAATGCATCTTGGGCCTTTCCATGGTGTGCTAAAATGAAGCATACTGGATCAGGTGGATGCCCTTGAGAGATCAAACTATATTTTGGGATTAGATACAGCCCATATTCATAAATAACTTTATAAGACAGGTCACACAAATATAAACCAAAAACAACTAAAAATAAGTCAACACAGCTCAAAATTTTGAGTTGTGACAGCTTGGATCAATAAGTCAACAAAACTCAATATTTTGAGCTGTAAGTCAACACAGCTCATTGTTTTGAGTTTTCTCAGCTTGAATAGAGTAGCGCGGGGCATGCAGCTCCCCTTATCAATTTGACCTACTTTTTGTGGTCGATTATTTGAATGCTTATGCTTTCAGGAAGGGATCACTTGACTCTACTTATAACTAGTGAAACGAATGTCTACCAATTTTAATAAAGGAGTTATGGCCCTTTTCGTAAAAAAATTAAAATGGCCTTCTTACCCCACCCATCGGGCAAGAAGCCCCCTTATTATAATCCTATGGCAATTTTTTTTGCGAGCGCATTCAGCTTGAAAGTTATTTCTTGGGGTTCTTCTGTCATTTTTAAGGCATACTATTCCCTTTTTCTGAATTTAGAATTTTTCTGTTCATGCATTTATTTTTTAATATTTTTTGCCCTTTTTCAATTTCGGCCAAAATTTTTTCTATTTCAATTAGCTATTCTATCAAGATTTAAGGTAAAGTAAACATTATTAAATGGTTCCGGAAGCAGCTTCGAGGCCTCAGTGAAGGGGGCCCCATGCCCCATACCATGTGGGGCCTCTCGCCCCAAACCAACATATTTTAATTTGACTCTATATTTTGAGCTAAAATGCAAAAAACATGATCCAAATCATATTTATGTGATGGTCATAAAGTATTATACTTTTAATATTTTTCAAAGTTATTTCGGACAACCACTTTCAAAGAATTAAGGAAAGGAAAGTATTCATACAATGGGCCAAAATTTTACATGTGATTTTTACTCTATAAACCGCAATACCAGACCAAGGTCAAGCCAGATCGGAAAATATTGGGGGCACCTGAAACACCCTAATCTACATCCTAAACAACATGGTGCAATTTGACAGGAGATTGATATCGCTGATAACGCATCCGTGAGGGTGAGATGGATCTTTTGTTGCTGATGCTGAATAGGATGGGAGCCACTGGGAGTGAGTGAAGGGGGATCAATGGGCATCTGCTGTACACCCTGGTAAATGTTATAGGGTATACATATATATACACATGTAAACAAATAACTAGGAGAACAATTGGGGTTCTAACTACATTTTTCAATCTAGATTTCTTTGGTTTAAACAGAGATTGCTTTCTTGTTTTAATAAACAGCATTTTTATATACAATATTGAATACTTAACCATGCACTAAAGTGGATGATTGATGCCATGCATATACTACCTGAGAAATGGTGTCTAGCAGGCAACATAATCAGTGAAACCATCAAGATTTAAAACACATTGATGAAACTTGTTTGACACCATATTTTTGAAATCCTGGTGTATTTCAGTGCATAAACTTAGCATTAAACTGCCTGTTTTAGTAAATTAACTGAAACAGGACTCTCTTTGACAATAATACATTTGTTGCATCCTGGTGTATTTCAGTGCATAAACTTAGCATTAAACTGCCTGTTTTAGTAAATTAACTGAAACAGGACTCTCTTTGACAATAATACATGTGTTGCATCCTGGTGTATTTCAGTGCATAAACTTAGCATTAAACTGCCTGTTTTAGTAAATTAACTGAAACAGGACTCTCTTTGACAATAATACATGTGTTGCATCCTGGTGTATTTCAGTGCATAAACTTAGCATTAAACTGCCTGTTTTAGTAAATTAACTGAAACAGGACTCTCTTTGACAATAATACATGTGTTGCATCCTGGTGTATTTCAGTGCATAAACTTAGCATTAAACAGCCCGTTTTAGTAAATTAACTGAAACAGGACTCTCTTTGACAATAATACATACATGTGTTGCATCTATAGGAGCCATGCTAAATTCAGGGGATTTTCATGGAATTATCAATGTCTTTTATAATGTTCAATCGTATAACCTTCTTCAAAGAGTTTACACTTCATGTGTTCTGTATCATACGAGGGGCGTTCAGAAATTTCTGACAAATTTTTCTGAGAGATGCTTATGTTTAAGCTGGAGTCTTCAAATTTTCAGGAATACGTCTTGAGGTATCACGGTAAAAAATGGCCAAGCAGCACAGGTCGCAATATATTTTTAAAAGGTGGCTCACTACTCATGCAAAGAGGTAGCGAGTGCACATTCACGCGCAGCCAGGCAGGTCCTATCTATCATGAAGTCACCATGGCAGCTGAGCTCTAATCAAACTGTACCATCAGATTGCAAACATCATAATATCTGTCAATGCTAGGCAGCTTTTTAGCTCAAATCAAATGCATTTATTTTGATATAGACTTGTTGCCATGGAAACACATTTTTGATGATTTTCCACCACCGCCACGCAAAAATGAGTATTATTTTCATAATCTGCAGGATTTTCTGGTATATATACAATTGAAATTGCTCATGTTGCGATTATGTCTAGGTTTAGAGCATTTTTGGGCTAGTAGTCCGGGCAACTGGTGGAATGACCCACCACAAATTGCAATAGTTTTGTGTCATATACCATTTGAAAGCTTACATCTTCCTCTATGACATATCAAAAGTTTACCAAAATATATTTAGTGGAAGACCCTTTTTCAGATGTGGGAAAATTTTCAGGCAGTGCGGAGGAGGCTTCCCGGTAAAATGACGAAAAGTAAAAAATAAATTTCAAATATCCAATGAAAACAATCCAGATTCCATTTAAAAGTAAAGATCTACTTTCAAATATGTGCTACATAATATATTGAGTGATCTGGAATGTTATTTAGAACCAATAAATATCATGCAATACTGTTGTCACTGCCACAAGCCCGGAAGATATTCATGGCTTCACTTCCGTCAAGATGTGGTAAACCTTTTCTTATGAAATTCACACACTGCGGTCCAAATGCCTTGTGGGGTCAGGTCATATCTTTGAATAATTCCTTTTTTGGTGGGGATGGGAGGTATAATAGATCATTTCTTTGTGAAGAAGTACCTCATTTTTATCACTTCCGTCGACAAGCAGTACAACTGCACTTGACCAACTCAAGCAATAGAAATATTAAGAACTGACTGAAGATGTACAGAAGATGCACAGAATGAAGACAGGGACAATTGTGTTTTGCTAATAACCATAGGCCCTTCAGGAACAGTTTGTAAAGTGGACAAAAAAAAGTTGTGGATCCCGAAGGCATGTGAGAAAAAAGACAAATATGTAAATCCAAAGAACATTCTCACTTATTTGATGAGATTAGGAAGTCCATTGCACAGTATGTTTGGTCAGGGCTATGTACCTGTACATTTAACTATAAAGATAACTGTTTTGTTCATACACTACAGTTGTCCTGATTTGTATGCATTTTTTCAAGGAAGGGGGCCAGATCCTGTCCCTCTTCCTTGAAAAATGATACTTTCGCATACGAAGAAGGTTTGCAGTTAAAAGCACAGGCCAGAATGTGTGCTTTCATTGTGCTTAACCCCTCCCTTTCAAAGCTCCTGCATCTGACCCTGATGATGCCTGCCCTTGATGAGGGTCAAAGAATTTCATCCTGGCGGAATGGGGTGGCCAATGTTATTAGATAATGGCACTATATATTAGAGATCTCTTGCTGCAGATCTGTGCACATTAAAATTTGCATTGTGAACTTGTACAGAGGATGCCAGCTCCATGAAATCTTTTATCAAGCCCAGGAACCAGGAGAATGCAGACCAAAAAATTGTCCAAAAGTTGGCTAATCAACAAAATGTAAAAGTTGCTTCATGGCACTGGTGGAGATCCTTCATTATACATACTGTGAGCTACAGACTTACTGCTAGGTAACTCCTAAGTCAAGGCCGGAAGCAAGGCATGAGCCTCAATTACCGAGACCAAGATCGAGGCTTCCAACACTGGCCCAAAGACAGCTGTGACCGAGGAAAGGCCAAAGATTGGACATCCTTCACTGAGACCAAGGCCGAGGCGATCAAAATATGGCCCTGAGACCGCCAACATAGACTGCTATGCAATATTAGAGGTTAATGGCAAAGAATTTGTGATCACATTTAATAGGAATTACAGGATGGCTTCAGCACTTGTTCAAAAACATCAACAAAGGTTGTTGAGACCGAGGCAAGGCCAAGGATTGGCCAGAGTCCCAATGTACTCAGGAGATCCAGACAGCAACAAGATGACAAGGATATATATGACTCCTCATCCGAAGCAGCTCAGCTGTGTTTACCAAATTCTCTGTCAGTTTTGGTCTTGCAAATTATGGAAATAATGATATAATTTAACAAAGAAATTGGCTTGCATTGAACAAACTACTATGATAATCAGCTTGGGGGGAGGGGACAACTGCAAAATATATTCCAGTCAAAGAAGTCAGCTGACTCACACTCACTGTATTGTCATAGCTTTTTATGCTTCTACAGTGAGGCGAACATTTTTGAATAGAAAGAGTGCTTCCCATTTGGAGTAAAATGGAAAGACCAAATGTGACAGATCGGTCAGCACTTTTTACAATATACTTGGCAGATAGGGGCATAACAGTCAAGATATGCATGCTACAGTAAATAGCCTTCTTGCGTTGCGAGCGGAGGGAGCAGGCTACAATATTTCACTAGAGCTGCTGTATTTCATGTCTGCGAATTAAATGCGTGCAAATCTCAAGCAGCCCACTGTAGTCCTGCAGAGTTCTGCTGAGGCTGACCTAGCTGGTAGACAACCAATTTGACTTGAATTTTGTTAGTCTGTAGCCATGCTTGCTCATGTACCTGTTGTCAGTCAGCAAGATGCACATATGTGTGAGTCAGATAAGCAGTTTGCAGCTACCTCACGGCCCTCTTAGTGTCCTTTTAAGATCATCTGAAAATTTAGGTGAAGGTTTGGACTGTCACAGTAAATGTTCAGTGCCTAATAAATGGATGTGTGCTTCTACACAAAATATTTCCTGGACAAGGGGTGAATAAAGAGGACATGTCTCCGTTATTGACAAAGGCAAAAGTATATATAGATCTATCTAACAATCCTACTTCATATTACAACAACAATGAGGTCAGAGGTCATCCCAGGTCACCTTTTCAAAGTGCCTGTATGTCACCTCTGGCACTTCTCTCCCCACCTCTCATACACATGTCTTCCTACTTTCTCCATACCTTTCATATCCATCACCTTCCAGCCACCTTCCACCTCCACTTATCCCCTGGATTCAACCACTCCACAACATAACAGGTACTTTCACTTTCCACCACCATTATGCAATGTACCATTCACTTATTTCCCCAGGGGGAGCCAGAGGTCATTGTAGTCTCTCTGAATTCTCTCCTTCCCGCCAGATGTAGCTGTGGCATACTTCTCAACTGATCTCCCACCTACTGGCCTGTCTCCATGCTATTCATACTCAAAATTCCAAATCTCTTATGCAATGCCTATGACACCTCATGACACACACTCTGCATTTCCATTTACTTTATTCACATAATTTCTATCAAACACTCAATTGCTTTTCACTTTGTCCACCCCACTTTATTTACACCTTCACATACACAACCACACAAGTCAACACAACATACATCTCTGTTCACAGATACATTCATGCATAGTATTATGTACATGTCTATAAACATACCTCGACTGGGTACAGCAGCGAATATACAAATGCCCTGGGGGGAGCCCTTAAATGGGCTGAATACAGGGTGCTCCGCACCTTTTCCTATCTCTTCCATGTTAATTTTGTCCCTGAGGGGGGGGGGGCCTGCCCCAATGCCCCCCCCCCTGAATATGCCACTGATGGGTATTTTCTAGTCTAATATATTAATACACAACTAGGGCCTACTGGGATGCCATGACGTCACATCGCCGTTTTTCCTTAATTTCACAATTTGTTTCTCTCTTCTTCATTTTAAGACATAGCCTTCCAGATGCATACCACTTTTTTCTATCAATTAACGCCAAATATGAACCCATTCCTCCTCTATCTTTTATGTTTACCCATTTTTGCATTTCCTAGCGAGCACATTGCCGCCATCTTATTTCTTGTGATCCTGTATGATTCGCGCTCTGCCATGCAGTGTCACAGGCTGCAGTGCCCAAGATATATATTATACAATTATGGACTTTGGTTGAGGTCAATATCAGGTTTTACGGACCTGACCGGTGATATTCACCGAGGCCGAAGGCCGAGGTGAATATCACTAGGTCAGGTCCGTAAAACCTGATATTGACCGAAACTGAAGTCCACAATTGTTTTGTTCCATGATGATTTTTTTTGTGGAAATTTTCTTTTTTCAGAATTTTTTTTTTGCTTTTTCGGAAAATTTTTTTTCTTTTTTGGGAAAATTTTTTTTTTTTTCGGAAAATTTTTTTTTTTTGGAAAAATTTTTTTTTTTTGGAAAAATTTTTTTTTTTGGAAATTTTTTTTCCAGGGAGGTCAATAACAAATGTTATATTCACTGATCAGTGAATATAACATTTGTTAGGGAGGTCAATAACAAATGTTATATTCACTGATCAGTGAATATAACATTTGTTAGGGAGGTCAATAACAAATGTTATATTCACTGATCAGTGAATATAACATTTGTTATTGACCTGCCTGTCACACACAGGTGAACATCACATTATGCAGGTGGGTTGTTGGCCAATCAGGAAGCTTGTTACATAGGGGTCATGGAACAATGTTCAATATCTGTTAATCTCAAACTGCCATGTAAAACCTTAATTGCTATTCATTGAAGTATCAGAAACACCTTAATTGACCACCACTGCCTGATTGGTATTGACCTGTCAAGTCTTAAAGTCATTACTGACAGTAAAGTGCAATTACGCTCAGGCTGACAGATTCTTCAAAAACTTCTGTATTGTCTTCTCTTTTAAACATTCCTTATTCCAGTTATATCCTTCCATTTCTTTTATTTCACATTCCCAGCAGACCCAAATAACTTTCTTTATAAACCAAGCATATTGGCCTAATTTTCTGTGTCTCTGTCTGCGTGAGTAGGCCTATAGTCTCTACCCAGAAATGTTCCTTTCTCATTTCTGTTTTTTAGTCAGCACTTAATCGGATGTCACTACTTGATTGCTACTGAACAGCCACTGCCTAATTGCATGTATCATCTTCAACTTAAAATACATTTAACCTCTAACATCTTGGCCAACCAATACAATAGGTCTATTTTAACCTGAGAATGAATCAATGGGATAAAAAGAATCGTATCAGTTTATCATTACTGTAATGCCACACAGGCCTAAAGTTTAATTTTCTCCAGTGCTGCTCACACTTCTTACTCACTTCATCAATTTTCTTGCAATTTTACTTAACTCTAATGGGTCAACAGCTTCTTTCTATTATTTTGTTATACATTTATATACAGCCCAAGTTTACAAGTTCATTTCTGAATCGAAATTCAGCATAACCTGTTTAGGCTTGAAGCCACACTAACAATAGATACACAGTAACAAATCAATAGAGCTAATAGTGGTACAGTATAAATTGGCACCAAATTATAAAAACACTTAAGAATCTTTAAAATAATGAAATACAAGCACCAGGTACATGTTTCTACGGTTCTAGGGTACCTTAAAAACGAAAGTCATCCGAACAAATAAATGTATGTCTCATTTACAATGTAATAGCTCATATCTTTATGATGTTACCCAATATAAAAATCGATGTCTTCACCAGCATATATACTTTTATATCACAAAACTATCTTTGCTCCAATGTATGACAGTGATCTTTTCAACTCCAAAGTGTCACCTCTCTCACTGCTATTTATCACGGGTAAATGCTAGTTATAATGAATATTCTTCTACCAAAGACAGCACAAATGGTAGACAAATGGAAGAAATGCAAACCATGCATGTTCAGGTTGATTTCACTAAAATCAATGGCTGATCAAGCTATTGAAACTGAGAAAGGAGGATTCCTCTTCAACAATTGCAAAAAAAAGAAAACTATTTTACATACACATTCTTAGTAATAAGTGAGAAAATACAAACAGGCAGAACATGACAGATGGCTACAAAGCAGCTCTTGGAAAAATAGATTCAATGTGCTAGGTGAAGTGCCGGAAAGCCTTTCTTTGTTATGACACCTTTTCTCAGATATAATATGTGGAATTGAAAAAAGAAATTAAATGCAAAATTGGTAATTGATCGTAATTCAGAGAGACAGCACACAGATTCATGAAACCGGACAGAAAGACAGAACATAAATCCTAGCTTCCGTCTTTCATTATCCATGGAAATGAGAATCATATTCTTAATGGACAGCAATATCATAAGTTCTTGAAGAAAAGGAGGAGCTGACCATAATGACTGCCTCCATCAACAGCTTCTGTTATATCAGAGCCACCAACTTTTTTGTTTAGCAGCAAATTCAGGTTAACCAAGTGAAGAGGAGAATATTATTCCTGAGGAATGGAAATGGAAGAAGGCATGACGAGCAGGGAATTGTTCCCTTGACAACTAATATTGCATCCATTTTCATACCCTCCTTAGAAATAAGTGGCCTGCAATTGTTATAATCATTTTGTATCACCAGCAAAAAAAGTAGTCTTAATAATGTGGGGATATAGGATATTGATCTGTTGAAATGCATCAATACTCAAGATTGCGGTTTGGAATCTTGCACTAAAGGCTTGTCACCTTCACTTGATTAGCAAACAAGTCTGCTCATCTGTATTTATGAATCCCTATAGACATAATTATCTCTACTTGGCGTGAAAAAAAAAAACTTGTTCTTCAAAGTTATCTCTTCTGTATCTTTAACAATTTCAACTTTCTCAGGCTTCCAGCACAAAACAAAAATTTAATGTGACCTCGTTAGAAGAAAATATGACTAATTAGGGTAATTTTTCCTTATTATGCCCACTTTCTTTTACATTTCTGTATCATTTAGTGTTTCTGATGCTGTTGGGTGTTCAGAACTTTAGTTACAGTGGAGTTCCATCAAACATCAGGTCATTTAAAATCAATAATGTGCTACGTTTTATCTGAACTTACATGCTCACGGAGCTTAACGAAGATACCTCCAGAAAAGTGCCTTCCACTAATTATTTTTTGGTAAACTTTTGACATGTTATCCCTGGGTGGTATAGGATTCATAAAATATATGGTTAAAAACTATTGCAATTTGTGGTGGGTTACCCCCCATATGAGCACCAGTTGCCCGGACTATAGAATGACTGGATTACTCTGCTGACTCCGCTTCAACATCTTTTTTCAATTCTAATAATACTTAGAATAGAAAATTTTTACAGGCAATTTTCGGCAAACACTTCTAATTTCTCAAAAATGATTCTGTAACACAAATAAGTGTTTATATCAATTTCAAGGCCCATAGGGCCGTATGTCTGTATCATTATATTGTTCCTTACTTCGTTTGGAAGCAACAACGAAATAAAAAAACCTATCTGGTCATTTTTTTTAGCACTATAGCTCATAAAAAAAATAAAATTTTCAAAATCATAACTTTTGATCCGAACCCCCAGAAAAGTTCTTTAAACTAAATATATCTTTCTGGAATTTTAATCAACTTTTCCATAAAACTGTCCTCTTTAATTGCATGCTTCATTTAATAACATAGGATGAATGGCCACTGAATGGCAGGGAAAACTTCAAAGTAAAAAAATTAAGAAAAAAATTAAGTTTTTCAGGTTTGCGTGGACTGACTTTCTTTAACATAACCTCAAATATTTTGGAAGAAAGGCTGGTAGCGACCACTTTCGTTTATATATCCTTGCTAGAAACTATATTGTGCATCATTTTAAACTATTTTTAAGAAATCCTATCTTGGAAAGTTCACGAGTATCCAGCCACCTTAAGTTGCTTTTTTGTTTCCATGGAAACAGCAAGATGGGGAACCCAGCGCAGCTCATTTTTCTAGCGAACTTCGCATCGTGTTTTCCCTAAAATCTAGGGCCAAATTCTGTTGAAAAGGACTGCAAACCTGTGCAGGGTTTACTGGCAATTGTTATTGTAACTTTGTGATGACACAATGTTGTGCCAATCCTTTGTTTAGCAATTTGAACCTGATTTTTGCACTGTAAAGCATAATTTCGGATGAGCATTTTACATGGACTCGAAACGCAATTGGAGATATTCAAGCAAATTGTGTCTTCTCACAGGAAAGAATGGTACACAAACCCAGGATCTCATCATGCAGACAGCATTTCAAGACACCTCAATGACGATTTAGCACCATGTGACTTTTGTTCATTCCGTGATATAAAAGAAGAGCTGAGAGGTAAAAGATATGCTACAAATCAGGACAAGCGACATGCCATTTCTAGGGCTTTTCTAAGTTAGGACTTTGAAAATTGCTTCACCAAATGGATTGAAAGGATGCAAAAACGTGTTTCATGCCACAAATAGTACTTTGAAAAAGTGTGAAGCTGTTGATGAACATCTATGTTCACAATTGATTGTGTATATGCGGTCATGCGTCATAAACTGGTCTGCTAAAATGTCCAGAACATGTCAATTAAAGGGAATATAATTTTTCTTAATTCTTTGGTGAATTTCACTTGGAAACATGAGCAGAACGTGGGATTTTGGAGGAATCTTAACAGAACAAATGTCTGTTTTTGCTGTCAGGATTTCATGTCGATCAATGGGATTTATGTAAAAAGTGAGAAAAGTCTAAAAACCTTCCCTTTAGTCTACATATTTCAATGAGTGGGGGAGGCACGAAAGTGTCCCTATCTCGGTAAGTTTACAAGATTATTAAGTTCTGTTTGAAACATTGTATAGTGCTATGCTTCTCTGATGATATATATGAAAATAGAAAAAAATTGACATTTTTGACGTGCGACACAAAATGGACCAGTTCATGATGCATGACCATGCAGTAAATTTTATGGCGATTTACACAGCTAAATTGTGGAGTTTTGCATGAAAAATTTAGCTGCGCTGCCTACCCCAAGGTGTTGTTTCCATGGCAACAGAAAAGTAAGTTAAACATCGGCCACGGACGTTATATTTTCTGAATCCATGGCTATACACCTGAATTTTGTACTGTGAAAATTTCATTCAAGTACGTCAAAGAGAAAGGTCTGCTACAAAAATTGGTCAGAACTTCCTGAACACCCCTCGTATACCAAAGAGGAAGTAGCAGTGGAATTGATGGCATAATCATGCTATCAGCTTTGACAGATAATCAAATAATTTCAGGGGCATAGATTTATCAGTTTTTGTGGTGGGAATGATTCCATATACATGCGAAGCCCAACAGGACGATGCCCATGCGGAGGGTCGCTTTAGTGTATCTGCAGTTCTTGTCTTCTGAGCAGCCTGGAGCTTGTTTTTTTTTCTACATAACATCATTTTGATACATATATATTGCCAATGTTACAACCAAATATAACTTATAATATTTCACACCAAGTTTTTACAAATTGAAATTCCAGGGAGGGGGGATAATTATATGATGAACCCCTTCCCAAGTTCATGTATCCCCCCATCCATCCCTCTCATCCAGTTCCAGATCTAAGCCCCTGAATTGATTTTGGCAAATCCAAAGTTGTGGTTATATTTAGCTGTATTTGCCATGATACCAGTGGATGTTATGCGGAACTAATAAGACAAGCTCAAGGTAATTCAGAATTTACCTCTGAAAATCTGAAATAAGTAAGCTTCTGGGCCCTTCAGTGGCCTCAAAGTCCCCCGCCACAAGACTTTCAGCCACTTGGACGCAGCTAGCATATGGCAAATAACTCCCCCCCCCCTAAAAAATGAAAATTCTACCCCCCTGTTAATTGAAAAGAATTATAGCTTATCTGAGCAATCCCATTTAAAACAAAGGGCGGTACCAGGATATCAAGCTCCTGCTCGATAATGTTTTACAATAATTGCAGATCAGTATTGTGGCTAGCCTTTCAGAGCACACATACTTGTCTAAATAGACATCTGGATTTTGAAAACATCAACTATAATATATATATATTTATTTATTTAAATTATAAGCCTGTATCATAAGAGCTACACAGCAGTGAAGAACATGATTTGTTTTAAACAACAAGATCCAGTGTGGAAGAAAAATGTGAAGAGGATACATTTGTGCTACAGGAAAAGTACAAGGTACATATATCATATAGGATTATTTATGATGGCATTAATTGGAATATTACAAAAAATTATTATCCTGCTTGTGCTTGGACTAGTATTCTGTTGGGCTGCAGACGAATGTCCAAAATCTTGCAAGTGTGATAGTCTGACTCGGGAAGTTGTCTGTGATATGGGCTTCTGGAACAAACTTCCAGATTTACCGAAAACAACCAATAGTCTTCGGATCGAAGGGGGAAATTTTCAAGACCTGGCCAGCCCCGTTTCCTGTGCTGGCTATGTGAACCTGACTGTTCTCCAACTCATAAGTAATAAGATAAAGTCTGTTCGGGAAGATGCCTTTCAATGCATGCCTGCATTGCAATGCCTCAAGTTGGAAGGAGTTCAAAATGCATTACATATGGGCACTTTCAACCATTCAAGAAACCTCAAGGAAATTTATATGAAACATATATATATCCACCAGAGTAGCTTGCAACAGTTGTGCACAATAAAAAGTCTGCAGTTGATTGAACTGTCTGCCATATGGATCGCTAACAACACTTTGGATTGCTTAGGGTTATTGCCTATTCTCTCTGATGTAACGTTTGTCATGAACATATTCAAAGGATCCTTGTTAGCTGATCAACTAAAACCCTTAAGAAATGTAACAAAATCAATTTCAGTACAACATAGCAATTTAGAAACGATAGAAGAACATGCATTTGACGGGTTCAAATTGCAATTTCTGTGTTTGCACCACAACGCGATTACGCACATCGCAGCGAGGACATTCGATAACTTAAGCAGGTTGAAAGGACTGGACCTTTCTTATAACCTCTTAAGCCAATGGGAGTGGTTAGCAGGCTTGCCTCCTTCTGTCAGTTCCATTAGTCTCTCTGGGAATAAGCATCACGACTCTCTACCATTTTTCAAAGGGAATATTTCTAGCCTGAACTTAAGTTCCATCACAATGCATAATTTGAGATCGGACATTTTTAGAGATCTTGATAATTTGAAAGAACTAGACATAAGCAGTTGCGACATAACACATATCGAACAAAATGCTTTTCAAAATCTTCAAATGTTGGAATCACTCTTTATGAGCAACAACAAAATTAGCAGCTTCTCTCACGTAATCTCCAACCTTATGAACGGGAGTGATTATCACTTGAAACATATTGATATGTCACAAAATCCCTTGGAAATTCTAAGGCCATCAGTTATTTTGGGTTTCAATCGACTTGAAATTATTCAACTGAACAACGCAAGAATAAGCAAGATAGAGACAGGCGCATTGGACATGTTCACAAATCTGAAAACACTACAGTTGGCATCAAACTTCATTGAAGAACTAAATCCAAATGTGTTTCAAAATCAAACACTTCTGGAAATACTTGACTTGTCTTCTAACAAACTGCTGGAGTTTGATGCAGCTCTTAGTGGATTGCAGAACAGTGCCCTACTGGAATTAGATCTTCATGGAAATAAATTGCACCAGGTGTTAATACATAACATAAAAACACTGGAAACTATCAACCTTGGTAAAAATACTTTCACGAATGTGGCATCTGATAGGTCTCGATTGAAAATCCGTGATCTTCCTTCATTACACGCACTGCATCTGGGGCCCAATACTTTTTACGAACTTAGACACCATGTGATTTGCAAGCAATGTTCTACGCTAGAGTATATCGATCTGTCTATGGTGACTGTGGAGTTTGACACCCTTCGATCATGGATGTTCTGTATTCAATACATGAAAGCTTTGAAAGTATTGAAACTAACAGGAATCTCAATTGACCTTTTTTCTGTAAATGGTGAAGGCTACTACTCAAAAGGAGACGCAAGAGATATCTGGAAAAATTCTAACCAGTTAGTCTCCTTGAAGGTAAACAAATGTTCAATCGTTACTCTGGCCAAGAATATGTTCAGCTCACTACCAGATTTACGTGACCTCGATGCATCTTCAAATCAAATCAAATCTCTGGAGCCAAGTGCCTTCTGGAATGTGTCCAGGTTGGAAATGCTGAACTTGGATGATAATCTCATATCACAGGTGAACTGGACATCATTTGTTTATCTGAAACATCTAAGGTTTCTCTCCCTCAGCCAGAATCCCCTTGTTTGCACCTGTGATGTGTTATTCATTTTGCAAGCTATCAGATCACCCAGCATAACTTTCGCTATGCTCAACCAGGATCAACTAACTTGTTCAAGTCCAGAAGATGTAAAAGCTTCTAAAGTAGGAGACCTGGCTCTGTCGTTGGAGCAGTGCGAAGGCAGAATGGCTGGCATTTCTGGTTACGCATTGCTTTGCCCAGTTGGCGTTGCAATGATTTATGCAGTGATCAAACTCTGGCGCCTTCGGTGGCACATCAAATATACCCTGTTTCTAGCAAAGGCAGGAGTTGGTCGTTATGCCGAACAGTGCGATAACAAAAATTACCAATTTGATGCTTTCCTTGCCTACAGTGAGAAAGACTTGAAGTGGGTCACGGACCAATTGTTAAAGAACATGGACACAGAGTTCATTGGAGAAGAGGGATTAAACATGTGCCTGCACCACCGTGACTGGCTGGCTGGAGTGGAAATTACGGAAAATATAAGGAGGAGCATCGCCGCGAGTCGCCGTACCATTGTCATCCTATCCAAGGAATTTGCCTCCAGTTACTGGTGTCGGTTTGAGTTGGCTATGGCTCATATGAACCTTGAAGCAGACACGGACAGAGGAGGACGCCTCTTGGTTATTCTGTTGGAGCCAATTCCTGATGAACTTCTTTGTCCCCACATTGTCCACATTCTGACCACTAAGACCTACCTGGCCTGGCCGGAGGATGAAGAATCACAAAGATACTTTTGGAGAGCGCTCATGAAATCTATGAAGAAGGGACTGCTTTATCAGTGAAAAGACATAGGACTTTAAGACTTATCAGTGTGTTTGTAATTGTAAATATCACTATAATAATTATTGTTTTGTCTATAACTTGTTACATGTAGAAGGCAGTGAAATCTATGAAGAACAGCTGAAAAAAGAACTGATTGATCAGTTAAAGGCACAGGATATATTCAATATCAATATTATGTTTGTATATTATTATGACACGTTATCTCATGCTTGAAGACCCTTCAAGTGGAATTTTTAAAAGCACTGAGAATTTCATGAACTCGGAACTGTTTTCACCAGAAGATGATCCAGGAAAACATGCATTATACTTGTATTTTACATCTTACAAATTGAATTTAGCCATGTATTATTATTAATTATAACAAAAACTGTGAAGAAATAATTATTTCCTTCTGAAGAGTACTAAACTTTGTAAATTTTCTGTCATAAACATTCTCAAGGTCTTTGGCTTACTTCTGACATGTTTTCCCGTGGCATCTACTGGTGCAAAATTCCAGCCAAATTGGTTAATATTTATAGGCATTTGAATAGATTTATTGTAAATATTCATATATTTATGTGTTGTAACGCTGGTTCCGATATTAAAGCATGTTGATTTATCGCAATAATAATATATTGATTTATTTTGGCTGTTTCATTTCGGATAACCACAACTAAAAATGTAATGACCTTTTGCGATATAGTCAGCATTGAAGGAAGTTGGGGGGGGGGTGGGAAGCTTGGGGGAGCTGAGCCCCCTTGATAAAAAAAAATCTGGGAGAGGTGTGCCCTGCTACTCTCCCTAAAATTCAGGGGCATAATTACAATAAATTATTATCGTGTTCTTTTTTTCCATCCTCCACTGGCTCCAGGTATTTCGAGCTAAAAAGTTCTATGTTCTGGTGGTAGCATTTTTTCCCACGTCATAATAAAAAAAAATGAATGAAGTAATAGGGCCAAAATCAGATAAAGGGCAACATTTGTGTGACATCATCATGGTCCAAAAAATCTCACCACAGGTCACAATTATTCATTTCTATGGGCAATAGAATGTCTAAAGTATGTTATTTTATGGTTTAAAAGATAATTAATGCTATTGGAACCCTAGAAATTGGATTTTAATTAGGGTATGTCATAAAGTGACGGACGTGACATGTCAAACTTTCAAGCCTAATTTTTCAAAGCTGGTTGGATATTTTGCAATGAGAGATAAATTGGAATGTGTAAGAGCTCAGGGTCTTTCTCTCAGTGCCAAATGTTAATTAATAAAACTGAAGAATTATTGCATAAATTAGTGTTAATTAGATGTGACGGACGTTACTTCGGAAATCCCATAAAGAAGTTTTCGGTAGCCTTCCCACAGATATCACAGTGACATTAAAAGTATTAGAAAGGTTAATCTTGAATCTAAAGTAATGTTTTCAATCTCATAGGGTAAAATAACCTGATAAACAAGCGAGCACTGACACTTTTGTGTTCGGATGTTACGTTGACTGTATTGACATTTTTCAAATTTGTGTATTAGAACCTATATCTCATCTGATCATAAAGCTAAATAATTTAAATTAGGGATGAATTACAGTATTTAGGGTTTATTTAACATTTTTATTTTTTCAAACTGTTTAGGACAGTGCAAACAAGAACAAAGACAGACATTCAGGACTGGCTTTATCTGGAAATTCTGTTACGGACGAGACATTGACATGCCTTATTTTCAGCTTTTTTGTCAAGTGTAACAGGCGAGCATAAAACTTCAACACAACCATTTAGATGCATTGAAAACTGGTGCAGATGATGGGAGATTAAGGAAATCAACATCACTATTACTGCTGGATCACAGTTTGAGCATTAACTGTGCTAACTATGGAAATACTGGCAAAATAATTATAATTGTGTTCGCCTGTTATTGAGGGAAAAAAATTGACAGAATGCTAACTCACCTTCCTCCTGCTCCCCTCAATTTGTAAATGTTCTGTTTTAGTGGGGGGTCATCAAAATATGACCTATTTAGATCAATTCCAGGCACCTGCTTTTAATTAGGTCACCTGTGCTCTGTTGCAGGGGCCCTTGTTCGGACGTTATGATTTTGACAGAAAATGACATCAACATCTTACGACCAGAATTACATCAATATGTGACATCTCACAGTGTATTTATACAGTCCTACCTATAATTTATACATTAACCTTGCCTTTAAAGATCAATATGGACTGTACAAGCAAATTTGCTGGTTGTGGCAATTTTTTAAAATTTTGGTTGTTTTTGACAGAAAAAATAACGGGCGAACACCATTTTTCAAATCAAAATTTCTCCAAGTTAAATCAATAAATTTAATTATTTTATAAGTGCAAAATGCAAAGCACATATTAAATTACGTTTTGCACTGGACAATGTGTCCTGTCTTGCCTAATTTTTGAACAACGAGATCCATTTATAACCACATGTTGAAAATGTCACAAAATGGCCGCCAAAAATCATTGACATTTCTCACAAAAACTTTAATTACACATCTATCGTTAGCCTTTGCACCATGAAGTTGTCTTTTCTATCTCCCTGTATGGAAAGGCTGCCTATGCAACCAAAAAATCCAATATTGGCATTGTGCAACATGCTTAAATGAAAAGTGAAAGTGACGGACGTTACTTGTTGTCGTTTATCTGATTTTGGCCCAATAATAAAAAGTGGTATAGATATAATGACCAGGATATGAAAGAGCATGATACAACTACAATCTACAAAGGGTATACAATCACAGGCCAATGTATGTACAGTTAATTAACATTAATATTGAACATGAATACATATAAAACATAGAAAGAAATCATTATTTTTACAAACAATGTTATGGACAAAATTGGTAAGTAACAAGATTTTTTAAGTTCTCATAGCCCAATAATGATCAAATCTGGCGACTGTCCCTCCCAACAAAATGCGATTGTGGTTTACCAGTGAGCAGTCAAGGAATCTGTATTATGTAATTGCTATTCAACATGGAATATTTTGTAATTAGAATTTTTGATAGCTGTCAGTTACGACTCATCCTTATTGCACTATCTGCTTTCATATTGGTAGATTAAGAGATAACGAAATAATATGTAAATGGCACTGCCGTGAAATTCGCGCAGCATTGTCATAGAACTACTGCATTATCTTCAACTTTCCATGCAGAAGGCCAATTTATCTTTTTAAAGGACCGGGCAAATGGGCAGATAGATAGAATAGATAGATAAGATCAGATCTATATACAAGATTCAATAGATAGATAGATAGATAGATAGATAATTAGATAAATCGACAGATTGAACTGACAGCTGAGTAATTCAAATCTGTGTTAAATTTGGATCTATTAATTTTGATCTGTTATGTTAAATTGTTGATGTTACATAACTGAGATCAATAAAACAAGAGCTATTCAGAGATGACTGTTTACTATTAGACTGTTACATAATGTGTTGATAGTTAATGAAGATTATGTAACCTTAAGTGTTGTTATGATTTCTTACTTGGTGAGCCATTTAAGTCTTTAACTTTTGTGTTGACTTTTAATTTTCAGTCACTTCTTACAATCAGGGGTATGGAAATATTTATTTCCAATGTTGATGCTCATGTTGATTTAAATCCCTGAAATATGTCATTGGAGGTTGCTTTACGACAAGACTGAAATTTTAAAGCTATTTTGGAAGATACTTGGTGTATTTTAATTATTTACCAAACTAAACTCTGACTAAACTACTAGCTCCACTTTTATGGCAACTACAGGCACTTCCTGTTCAGGCAGTCACTGTAGACAGGAGCACCACATAATTAAAATTTGATTTAAGCAGGCGTGAAATTTTATCTGTTCAATTCGTAAAATATGATGGATTTTAATTAGGTTCTGAATTCCAACATGATGTCTTTTTGAAAATGAAAACATTTTTTTTGCAAATTTGACTAAAAAGATACTCTGAAAAGTGATACTGATCATATTGGTTTTAATGTACTTTCAGGTAACCACATCTAACACTGCTTTCGTTCGGTATTACAATGCAAAATCACATTATACAATCCAGTGTTGTCTTGTTAACACGCATCTATGAAATGCTTAAATCCAAGAGCCTGTGAGTGATCTCCGTCCTTATTTAATAAATGCTACAAATAAACCATTTAACATGATATCCGGTATGGATGCATGACATCAGGTATAGTAGAGTAATTGTTAGGTATTAAAAAAAGAACAACATAGCCTGGGCACACATTCATTCCTTTAAGGTTTCCTAACATAATGATCTAGCTACTTTGAATGTAGGTTACTAGAATTGCCCACTGAGATAGGGGAATAGAAAGAATTGTGCTTGGAAATGACTTATGTAGACCTAAGTGCATAAGCACAGTAGGTTGCAATATCCTATTGTAGGTTGTGGCATGTATAAAGCACATAATGCGATTAAGAGCACTGGAACATAGAGATGTTGAAAGTTGTATGAAAATCGCATGTCAATTTGATATATGACAGTGTCAAATTGGTTTGAAATTTACATGCTGTGCAGTGGTAGTGGCTGACAGTTTGTTTGTGTAAATCATGAAGAATTAAATGAAAAGGAACAGCAAGTTGTGTGTAAGAGAAAGTATATAGACGATATATTAGGATGTATACAAACATAAAATGTATTCATTACATGGCAATGGAATATGTATATATGGGAGATAAATTTGCAAAATGAAGATAAATGTAGAGCAGGTAATGCTTCATGTTAAATTTATATAAATTGAACATATATTTATATATGATATAACCTTCTTACATGTAAACTAATATATACAAATACAGGATAAAGAGGCAAAATTAATATACACTATACAGTTGGAAGAATACGCCTTGTTGGCAGCTGGAAATACATAGTAATATACATTTACAGGATATATAAGCACATTGAGGACATAACATGTATATGTATATATAATAACATACAGACAATATATACAGGCATTCGGAAAGGATACATAATACACATATATACATGAAGGAGGTTCACTTGGCAGTGCTTTGGTGGTTTATAGATATTGAAATGAATGAATGGTTAGATACATGTGACAATAATAATGATACTGCATGAATTTATAGAGTAAGGGCTTCTTTGTACACAACATTGTAGGTGCAGTTGCTGTCAGATGGGATTGCTATTTTGATGTTTTGAGGATTGCCAACTCCGGAGGCACTCACATAGAGCTGGCCGTGTGAGAAGACTGGTTCATGCAGCCATACACCAACGCGTTGCAAGATTTGCCCTTGAGACTTATGTATAGTCATAGCAAAGGCCAGTCTGACAGGGAACTGGCGCCTTTGCCATGAAAAAGGGTAATCGTCATCACTTGGTTGTAAAGTGATGCGTGGTACGAAGACATCGTTGCCAGACAATTCGAGGAGAGTATAATTTCTTTCTGCAGTTCTGCAGTTCTGCAGCAATTCTGCAGGAAGCTGCAGAATTCTGCAGTTCTGCAGCTCCCTGCAGGATTTTTGAAGCTCTGTTACTTCATTCAGCCCATTGCAATGCATCTGCAAAGTTCAGACCTCTTTGACAAGGTCTTTCCGCTACCCAGGAAACGTTGGTTTGGGGGCGTAGCGGTTTGGGGGTCGGGTGGGGGGGTCGGGGGTTTTGGTGCTTGTCTGGCCTAGCAGCGTTTCTGAAAAAATTCTGCAGCAGAATATTTAATTCTGTAGGAGTTATGCAGCTTGGGAGGTTTTATGCACTTATGCAGCTAGCTGCAGAATTCTGCAGGAAGCTGCAGAATTTCACCAATTCTGCAGCTGCCTGCAGAATTCTGCAGTTTCTCAAAAAATTCTGCAGGAAGCTGCAGAATTCTGCAGTTCTGCAGCTCCCTGTAGGATTTTTGAAGCTCTGTTACTTCATTTAGCCCATTGCAATGCATCTGCAAAGTTCAGACCTCTTTGACAAGGTCTTTCCGCTACCCAGGAAACGTTGGTTTAGGGGCGTAGCGGTTTGGGGGTCGGGGGTTTTGGTGCTTGTCTGGCCTAGCAGCGTTTCTGAAAAAATTCTGCAGCAGAATATTTAATTCTGTAGGAGTTATGCAGCTTGGGAGGTTTTATGCACTTATGCAGCTAGCTGCAGAATTCTGCAGGAAGCTGCAGAATTCTGTAGGAAGCTGCAGAATTTCACAAATTCTGCAGCTTCCTGCAGAATTTCACCAATTCTGCAGCTGCCTGCAGAATTCTGCAGTTTCTCAAAAAATTCTGCAGGAAGCTGCAGAATTCTGCAGTTCTGTAGGAAGCTGCAGAATTCTGCAGTTCTGCAGCTCCATGCAGGATTTTTGAACCTCTGTCACTTCCTCCAGCTTATTGCAAGGCATCTGCAAAGTTCAGACCTCTTGACAAGTATGTTGCCGCTACCCAGGAAACGTTGGTGTGGGGGGGGGTCGTGGGTTTTAGTGGTCCTCTGTCCCAGCAGCGTTTCTGCAAAAATTCTGCAGCAAAATCTGTAATTCTGTAGGAGTTATGCAGCTTGGGAGGTTTTATGCACTGCTGCAGAATTCTGTAAGAAGCTGCAGAATTTCACAAATTCTGCAGTTCTGCAGCAAATTCTGTAGTTCTGTAGGAAGCTGCAGAATTCTGCAGCTTCCTACAAAATTCTTCAGCCTCCTGCAGGATTTTTAGGAAACTGCAGAATTCTGCAGGCAGCTGCAGAATTGGTGAAATTCTGCAGCTTCTTACAGAATTCTTCAGCTAGCTGCATTGGTATACATAAAACCCTCTTTCCTATTTACCTCAGGGGGCGAGGCCCTGTAGAGGGATACTGGTATCCCACTGGTATGTACCAGTCGGATACCCCTCAAGGGAGCAGTTCTTTACACTATTGGTAGGAAGAATGTTTGTTTTGATTCTGCTCACTCACTTCAAACGGCCAGTGCAACATTATTTACCAACAGATCCTTTTGAAACGTTGGATCTAAATAGTATGGAACCTAAATTTTCGATTGAAGCATGATTCAACTGTGTATCTTGATTAAAAGTGGCCGAAAAACGTAATTTTATCTCGATTTGACAATCGCGCCAGGCCAAGCCTATGAATTTTTAGGCCAATTTAATTTGACAGAAAAGTATAGCACTTACAGGTATGAAAATTGTCAAGAGTATACCTGATAGCAACTACTAGGTGTGTGCAAACTTTCGTTTTGATACTTGAAGAGAAAGTGCCCTTTTAAGCCATTTTGCAATGTTGCGTTTTTAATGATGCTCAGTGTATAATTATTTTTTATTAATTTGTCCTAAAATCTGCATGAGAAACTGGCAGACAGAGAAATAAAGCTTTCCATGGAACTGAACATTGTCTAAGCCTTCTAAATTGGGGTCTGCCGTTTCTGTGCTCCTAATAGTAATGCCACAGTATTCATTTACAACTGTTCCAGAGCTGTTCCGGGTGATGGTCCCGGCAATTAGTTCATTCCGGGCGTTCCGCGTCGTTCCGGGCGCTCGTCCCGGCTTTTCATTGAAAAGAGACTCAATTTTAAATATACTCTGAATACCAATTCAGGGGTACGCCTGCGCTGGAGGCGGAATATCAACTGAAGAAGAAGAAGGTTCCCCTGAATTGTTTGGCCTTATGGTAGGATGACATGCTTCTCTGTAGTGGTCTAGTTCGGGCCAGAGTCATCCAATTTTGACAATTTTGATACCATTGGAATCGTCATTTCAAGACAAATCCAACGGTACCAAACAAGCTGGGGTAAAAACTGATCGATCACTGAAGGCTTGGATCGTTGGATGTCAATGACTTGACTTGACTTTTCCATGCATGCATTGACTGGCGGCGGCGGCTTTTGCCGACGGCTCCGGGGTCTACCTTGGGGTATCCCTCGGGGATGCCCCCAACCTTTTGGTATCCTCTGGGTGTGCCCCCCACCCTTTGGGTATCCGCATGGGAGCCCCAAACCTTAGGGTATCCCCAGGGTGCCTCCAATCTTGGGGTATCCCCTGGGTTGCCTCCACTCTTTTGGTATCCCCCACTTCTCCTTGGTGTCCCACTGTGTCTTCTCACTTCCTCTTTGTCAAAAAAGTATCCCACTGGGTCTCCTCCCTTCCTCCGTGTCAAAGTGTTATGTCAAGAGGGTATCCAATGGTTTCCTCACTGTCCTCATTCTTCTATTGGGTAACCCACTGGACCAGGGGGATCCCTCTGGGTGTCCTCTTGGTCCTCATTCTTGTATGTGTATGCTGGGGTATCCCACAGTAGAGAGGTATCGAACTGGTATCCTCACTGTCCTCATTGTTGTGTGGGCATCCCACCAGTACGGGGTAATTCAATGGGAGGTCATCTTTCTTGTATAGGTATGCTGGGGTATCCGACTGGTACATGAGTATCCCACTGGTTTCCTCACTGTCCTCATTTCTTGTATAGGTATTCCATTGGTGCTGGGGTACTATCCCACTGGTATCCCACTGGTATTTCGTATGGGCATCCCACTAGTATGGGGGTATCCCACTGGGTGTCCTCTAGGTCCTCGTACTTGTGTAGGTATGCTGGAGTATCCCACTGGTACGCGCCTACGCGGGTATCCCACTGGTACGGGGATATCCCACTGGTTTCCTCACTGTCCTCATTTTTAAAAAAGAACTGCTCCCTTAGGGGTGTCCGACTGGAACATACCAGTGGGATGCCGGGATCCCACTGGTACAGTCCTTGCTACCTCGAGAATAGCACTGCTCATAAAACCTCCCAAGCTGCATAACTCCTACAGAACTGCAGATTCTGCTGCAGAAACTTTTCAGAAATGCTGCAGGGACGGACGAGCACCAAAACCCCCGACCCCCCCCCCCGACCCCCAAACTGCTACGTCCCAAAACCAACGTTTCCTGGGTAGTGGCAAGACCTTGTCAAAGAGGTCTGAACTTTGCAGATGCATGCATTGCAATAAGCAGAATGAAGTAACAGAGCTTCAAAAATCCTGCAGGGAGCTGCAGAACTGCAGAATTCTGCAGCTTCCTGCAGAATTTTTTGAGAAACTGCAGAATTCTGCAGGCAGCAGCAGAATTGGTGAAATTCTGCAGGTGGCTGCAGAATTTGTGAAATTCTGCAGCTTCCTACAGAATTCTGCAGCTTCCTGCAGAATTCTGCAGCTACCTGCATAAGTGCATAAAACCGCCCAAGCTGCATAACTCCTACAGAATTACAGATTTTGCTGCAGAGACATTTCAGAAATGCTGCAGTGACAGAGGACCAAGATTGCAGAACTGCAGAATTCTGCAGCTTCCTGCAGAACTGCAGAATTTTGAGCAGAATTCTGCAGGTGCAGGAAGAAATTTAAATGTACTGAATTCGCCTGATGCGATCTTGCAGTGCATAAGCCTGTTGTTGTGCAGTGCTTGGAGTATAAGCCTGGTGCCATTGCATAATCCAGACTGTGCATGAGTGAAGATTGCGGAGCAGCATAAGGGTGGCACCTGGTTTTACGATCAAGGCATGGGGAGGCATACCGTGAGGGTCCAATGTGTTGAGGTATTCTGTTGTAAATCGAGTGGCATCAGCATCTTCTGAGACTTGGTCAGCACTATAACAGATGAGTTCTCATTCTGGAAACTTCTGTAAAATGAGATTGTTTATGTATGTGACTGCGTCATTTTTTGGAGCAAGGATGGCTCGTTGTGCCATCCATAAATGGTTCTGCAGGTTCACATTCAGATCAGGGAACACCCACTCAATCAGAGTAAGCAAAGAGTGGGCTTTTGTGGCATCATTTGAAGTGTTGATGGGCATTGACAAATTTTTTGGCAGTTCAACTTGGCTTGGTTCTGTAACTTCATCTATTGCAGTGGTAATGCCATTTCCAATCGAAAGCAGCCAGCGGTCATACTCTTGAAGGTGATTTTCAGAACCATTGAGTAGTATCCTCATGTTCTCTTCCAAATGGCACACCTTGAAAGACATCCACAGGGGCGAACGGTTCAATGCTGCACTGACGGTTTGTGCTCTGGTTGAGCGCTTCAGAACCGGCAGTACTTGGCGAAAGTCACCTGCTAAGACAATAACCTTTCCTCCAAAGAGGGAGTCAGACTACATGATGTCTCTGAGGGATCTGTCTAAAGCTTCTAGGAGGTGACGATGTGCCATTGGTGCTTCGTCCCAAACAATGACTTTTACAAGGCGAATGAGTTCGGCGAGGTCACTTTGAATGGGGATTGAGAGAGTTGAAATCTCAGTGCAATGTAATGGAGCCTTGAAGCGTGAATGAAATGTCCTGCCTAAATGTAGAAGAGTTGCGGCGATTCCACTTGATGCTACTGCTAATGCGACTGACTTGTAATTGTCCATGGTGCGTACAGCTGCAAGTATTGTGTTGAGAAGGAATGTTTTCCCTGTCCCACCTCGAGCATCAATAAAGACTTCTGCCGGTTTGAAGTCACGGACAGCTGAGAGCACATGGTTGAAGACAGTTTGCTGGGATGGAGTCAACATTTGTGTGTGTGTGGCAGCTGACTGTGAGAGTTCAACATGGTTATAGCTCAGTTCTTCTGAAATTGTGAGCGGTGTTGCAGTATTGAGGGACAGTAATTGTGATAGCCTACTTGTGTACTATTTATTTTAGGTTCCTTATTTAACTATTCCAGTGAGCAACAACACATGTGGATTGACATCTTTGATTCCATTTATTTCTTATAACAATAAACACGAGGGGGCGCACGAGGCGTATAACAACAATAATCAATAGGTGGAGCCAGTGTACTATATTTCTGGATCTCTGCTGGATCTCTGCTGGATCCTCATATATCACATGTACGCATAGGTAAGCTGACATCTGGTAATGCCACGTCTTTCAGGGATTTGTCCACAGCCTGGAGCTGCAGTTCCAGCTGTAGAAGTACTAATGCCTGCTGCAAAACATCTGATGGTGGAAGTGTAGTATTCCTGGGTAGCAGGTCATCATACCACTCTGTGTGATGTTTCTCAAAGAGACTTGTTGGGTCTGATGGTTGGCAGAAGAGAAGCAGTGTGACAAAAAGTGTTCCAAGTTGTGGACACATTTGAGTAGCAGCTGCATCAGTGAGGCAGAGATCCCATTCATCGTCACTTTGAAGTAAGCCAAGGTGCATACAGGCGTCCTTGAATGTTTCATGCAAATGGCCGTTCACAGTGCGTACAGCATCGTATGATGTTGCCCCTTTACTTTGATCAGTGTTCAGGAGTATTCGCAAATAGAAAACGTCACCTGACAGTGGGTGGACAGTGTGTACTCTGCCAATTGTGCCGGTTTCACGTTTTCTTGTTGACCATGTCAAAGTGTTTGCAGCCCAGGCATGGGTTTCAGGGAAGTCGCAATACGAAATTTGCGTTTCTGGATAATTGTTTTGGTTGTATGTGAAGAATTCAGTGAGTGGGGTCTTTGAAGTTCTGGGGTTGAGAATTGTTTCTTCCTCTGAGCCTGGTCGGAAGGTAACTGTTTGCTGGTGCTGTAAGTGAGCAGGTAGCGATTGTACAGGTGGTTTCCGCTGACTTAGCGGGAAATCGAACAATCGCCAACATGCCTCACTGGCACCAATTGAGCGTACGTCTTGATAATCGCGAATTTCATCATGGTTGGTGTCAGAGCCTTGAATGCGAATCATGGCACGGTCGGCGCCTTTTGTCACATACTTGAACAAATACTTTGCAGCAAGAGGTGATAAGCAAGCCTCAACGTTGATGTGCGCATTATAAGTAAGGCCAAGGGTCAAGTACGGACTGTAAGGCACCACCCATCTGTTGTCTATAATGCGGTTGGACAGATGTACGACTTGGCCTCCGTTGTTCAAATGGCGACGTCTGTAGGAAGGGTAAGACTGGTTGTTGTCCCTTGTAGTTTGTTCTGCAAAAGGTTTTGGGAAACCTTTTGAGCACATAGAGTCCTTCATGCATGGGGCATTCGGGTTTTGTAGTCCGCAGGGTCCGTGTATCATGGTCTGCAACACAGTGTTTCTTAGTCGTTGTATTTGATCTTGGTTGTCATTGTTCGGTGACGGTGGAGGTATTTCGGCAGATATTGTGGCATCCACATTGGCTGGAGTTCGTAGACGATCTTCCTGGCGTAATATCAGTAGAATATGGGCATGTGGATTGTGGAAGGCCTCTCTTCTGGAACTCCACCACATGCATCATAGCATCAACACGCCCGAAGAGGTGGCGTTTTTCAAGGTCAGAGAGAAAAGCTTTCAGCTTCAAGTATATAACTCCCATATTGCTGACTGATCGATAAGTTATAGCAGAAGCATTTAGTGGGCAAAATGAAATTTTCAACATCTAAAATTATTTTTTACTGATCCAGAAAAGTTTAATATCTCAAATGTGTGCAGACTCGAGGCAATATATTTCCTATGATGATTTTCCCTATATATTGGTGGCAATTTACACATTTAATTTTTGGAACAAGAACCATTTTTCACCAAAATAGAGGGGTTTAAATATTATGAAGGCTTTTGGGGACCGATGGGCCACCCAACATGGGGACCGATGGGCCGCTATGTCTAGAGATTCCCTATAGGTGGCGTACTGGCATTGGGCTGGATATTAAAGTCTATTAGGGGTAAAAAGTACAATAAAACTTCAGTTTACATCTTTAAATTTTAAAGTTGAATCCCACACTTGGCAAGAAATCTAAAATCCATGAGATATTCATGAAACTTTGCCAAAAAGTTCTTCAAAGAGTAAGCTTTCCAACGTTAAAAAAAAAAGGCGGGCTATCCAACATAATTTTCGAACTATGATCTTTTCAAAATCTTATGTCATTACATTAGAACATACAGTAAAATACTAAAAACGTGTGGGATTTAGAACGAAAAGCAGCATCACTCGAACAATATCCATGAGATATTTATGAAAAATTAAAGGAATATAGCTGAACATACACTTCATTGAAAAACAAGTCTTTGAAGGGGGGTTACCGATGTTTTTTGAGAGTTACTTGGTATACAATATGAGAAAATTATGAAAAACAGTTCAACAAAAATAAGTCCCCCTTAAAATAAACTTGAATATCTCAAAGAGTCCTTCTCTGATTTTTATGAAAGTTGGATTGGATTATAGGCCTATTTATCGACCCAAAATGTGTGCATTTATAGTTTAGTGCCATTATTCCTGGCTGAGCCAGCAGCCTTCGAGTGAGCCTACCTCTGTCTTCAAAAATCTGTGGCTTTCCAATGCATATGAATAATTTGACCAAGCGGGGGAGCCACCAGCTGGGATATTTTTGTTGAACTGTGGAGTACAATAGGTGGAGTAGCTGTATTCTGTGGGATTCAACTTTAAGTATCCACTTCAAGGAATGCCTTCAAATTACAGTGATGGATTTGCCCCAGTAATGGCTTGAAACACAATATTAATCGAAATTGAAAAATTAATATTAATAGAAATGGCAAATTTTCAATTTAGTTAGTATTTGGGAAATAATTAACATAATAACCCTGCTAGACATTGAGTGTAAATTAAATTTTTACGAAAATATAACCTAACGAAGGGTAATTGATGAATTTTATTGCTTTGATTCCAGATTTCTCCTACATGTGGCATACTAGTACAGTGATCAATCAAAAAATTTACTTTTTCCCTAAAAACCTAAATTGTCGACAGAAGTGATTAATTGGATAAAAAATTAAATTATACTCATTTTTTAATGTTCATCAACATATTTGAGGAGGTGTTAGGCAAGATTTTGATGGTCAGGGGGATAGCCAAACTTCTGTATCGACCAAATATAAAATAATTGCTTTCTCATTAATAACCAATCAACCAATCATTTTGGAATTCTCTGATGCAGCTTCTAATAATCTGTTCAAGTACTGCTAAAATATCATCTCAATAGATTTAATGTAACTACAAAAAAGTACTGATAACGTCGCAGGAAATTTAGCTTTTTTCAAAGTGTAAAATCTGGGCATATCTATATGTTTTCAATCTAAAAATTATCATATACACTCAGACAGATCAACAAAACATCTTGGAACCAAATTTCGAATTCTTCCTCCACCCTTTGGCAAGTTATTGACATGGTCCATCGGACCCCATGGGATGGCCCATCGGTCCCCATGGTTGGGGACCGATGGGCCACCATCTTTCTTGACAGTAAATATGTTTTCTCATCTTTCTCCCTAGGTTGATCTATGTGAATCTTATATCATTTTGTAGCGAATTACACCGGCTAAAAGGGTGCACAGTATTAATTCTGTATCTGAAGCAGAATTGCCTCCATGGTCAATAATTCGTCAAGCGGCCCATCGGTCCCTACTCTCCCCTACTCCTTCAGTAAGAATACGAGAGTCTACTTGTTCTGTTCTTACAAAAGTCTACTCCTTCTGTAAGAATACGAGAGTCTACTTGTTCTGTTCTTACAAAAGTCTACTCCTTCTGTAAGAATATTAAAGTCAACTTGTTCTGTTGTTACAAAAGTCTACTCCTTCTGTAAGAATACGAGAGTTTACTTGTTCTATTCTTACAAAAGTCTACTCCTTCTGTAAGAATACGAGAGTCTACTTGTTCTGTTCTTACAAAAGTCTACTCCTTCTGTAAGCATACAAAAATCTACTTGTTCTGTTCTTACAAAAGTCTGCTCCTTCTGTAAGAATGTGAAAGTCTGTAAGTTCTGTAATTAAAAAGTGGGTACTTGTTCTCTACATCCCTTACTAAAATTGCTTCTATCCAATCCTTTGTCACGCAGGATCTCAGCTATGCCTGGTCTCTCATGCACAATTTTTTGTCTCACCTTCCCTGTATGTATACTCTGTGTTTTAAAAGTCTCAAAACTATTGTCAATGCCACAATTTCGATTTATCAGGAAGTCAAAGTTTCCTATCTTTTAGCATTGGCCACTAAACCTCACCGGTCTGCATCATAGCAGCAGCAACAGCAGCAGCAGCCAGCCACAGGCACTGTTATAAATACACGTTCATAACAAAAAACACTTTGATCAACAAAACAAAATATAGAAGTTGAATAATTAACAAATTACAATATAATAGAAGGGGGACAACAGGGATGGACAGAACATAGATGGATGATTGAGCCTGCATTTATATACACTACAGTGTGCAAGGCTCACTTGACCCAGGAGAAATACACCCAAATGACGCATGGTACCATCAAAACTACAGGTCTATGTCAGATGAATGGGGGGGGAAGGGCTTTTCTCGAGTAAAATTCCTTTTTAAATTCACCATAAACAATTATTACACAAGGAATTCAGGTACAGTATTAGGGAGGGAATGCCCAGCTTAGATAGATAGATACAGTGGCGTCCCTATGGGGGCCACGGGGGGGGGGGCACAGCCCCCCATATAGGACATGTGCCCCCCCAGGTGCCCCCCCCCATATGAACTTTCCAACCCTAGCTAAAATATACAATTAGTATAGAGGGTGCCCCCCCCCCAGAGAATCGCATGCCCTCCCCACTCGAGACACCCCAGTTACGCCACTGGATAGACAGATAGATAGATAGATAGATAGATAGATAGATAGATAGATAGATAGATAGATAGATAGATAGATAGATAGATAGATAGACTGGTCCAAAGGCATGCGAACCACGGAAAACCACAAAGAATTTGAAATTTTTATATGTTCAACAAGATCTCTATGGGCAGATCAACAGTTACCTGAGGAACATTTTGCGGCAACAATTGCAGGCTGGGTTAAGAGGGGCAACACCTTGAGAAAGAATATGGGCCGATTACAGGGCCGTAGCCTGGGCTAAATCCTAGGGGGCCAGTGACTGGTCCGGAGGCATGCAAACCACGGAAAACCACAAAGAATTTGAAATTTTTATATGTTCAACAAAATTTCAGTCAAATTCCAGGGAGGGGCCAGCTGCCGCCCCCCCCCCCCTGCAGGATATACTGCCCTGGATTACTTTGAAGACCACAAAAAAAAACCTGATTACAAAGCTGAACAAAATATAAAACTATGGGAGGACAACAGGAATGGACAGCAGATGGATGGATCATTGGGCCTTTGCATTGTGCATTTATACACTAAATCTGTTAATCATGACACAAGGACTACACCCCGATGAGGCAAAGCACAATTGAAACTGCTGTCCAAAATAGGCCCAGGTCCACATAAAGGGGGTTGGGGGGTTCAGAAGTACCAATTTTCCTTAAATTCACCATACACAAGTACTACAGACATAATGTTGACATATATATACACACTGCTCCTTACTGCTTCAATAAGCGATACATGTCATTTCATCCTCTACCTGTCTTTAGACGGGTACACTGCTAGTCTAAGTACAAAAGTCTACTTGTTCGGTAGTGCACAACTGTTTGTTCAGCAGAAGTCTCCTTGCTCCTGATGTACTTGCTTTCTGAATAAAACATATCTGAAGTATAATCAGCCTTACTTGCTGTGTCATGTAAAATGTCAAATAATTTTCATGCAGAATTTTATTGACGTCATTTCTCTGATTTTCAGGTGACTGCCACCTTGGTCCTCTCCATATTTTCAGCTATCATTTGTCTTGGGGTCTTCTTTGAATCAATATTTTTAATGATCCTCACAGATTTCATCGGCGATAGTGATTATTACACCACTGACAATGACGATGTAAGTTTTATTATTAGCAGTCTTTAGAAGTGAGATACAAGTTATTGAATATCCATTGATGCATCTCACGCAGGGCTTTGGAGTCGGGTAGTAACTGAACCGTCTACGACTCCTGACTCCTTTGGCTTTCTGAAAAGCGGCTCCGATTCCGACTCCTTAGGTCTCCTAAATTCCGACTCCGACTCCCGACTCCACTTATCGGCATTATTTCACACAAATATTACATGATTAACAGGGGGCAAAATGTACATCCACAAATTTTCCATTGGCTTTTGTTTTTGAATACTTGTTTAGGAATTTTTGTTAAAAATTCAAGATACATTTCACACTGTTGTAACTGGGTTTTTGTAAATTATATTAATCATTTCTAAGGAGTCAGGAGTCACCAATTTAATTTTCGACTCTGTCTACGACTCCCAATCCACCTAAAAATCAAAGTTCGACTCCGACTCCGACTCCACCCCTAAAACCTCCGACTCCACGACTCCAAAGGCCTGATCTCATGTCCATGATAACTGCATGACCATACACCAGGGGGCACTGATTGGTGACTCTTTGTGGAGAGGACACCTTGTGTGATATTTTAACTGTTTTATGTCGGTTCTTTTTCTGATGTCTCCGTAAAATTCAAATAGAGGTTTTTCAAGCAAAGAGTGTCAATATGATAAAAATTCATCCATCAATGAAACTTCGATTGATTGATATAAACTCAGCGACATTTAAAACACACACCTTTTCACTCAGCCATGTTACTAGCAAAATTGGATTTTCATGATGGGTACCGCTCATTTGACTCTCGTTTGACACTGTGATCGATAATTGCGCCTTGAGTAGGCAAATTAAGCATCGTCTGTGCCACTTTTTTTTTAATAACAAAGAATTATTATGTGATTTTTTAAAAATATGACATAAATCTGTCTCTCTGTCTGTCTAACATTTGATTGTTCTCTTCCATTACAGAGAAATCGTTCGATTCTGAGAGGGCTCTTCGGTGCCACATTATGTCTTGGGTTTGTGGGGGCCATTGTGGCCATCGTTGCATCTGCCTTTTGCTGTCATGGGATGTGTTGCAAATCCAACCGAAATAAAAGACAAATCATCTATTAGGCCTAAATCCTTCCAAGATGCTCTGACAATCTGGTTGCAGGATTTTACTAATATATCTAGTATTGAGTTCTGATTTGCATTTTTGTATTTGATGTTGCATTTATGTATTTGATGTTGCATTTATGTAATTTTGATGTTGCATTTTATGTATTTGATGAACAAGCGGGAGTATATAATATACTTATATTGTCTTATAGGGTATTATTGGTATTCATGCGCGACTGCGCGTGATTTGATGCTGTATGTGTGTTATTTGACCGAAAAGTGCTGACCTTTATTGGTGCAAGGTCTCTAGGTTAATTTTGTGATTTTTGTACATAGGCCTCTGCCAAGTGTTTTATCATAGAATGTTAGTTTAATTTTTAGTCTAGATCAAGTAGTTGTAGTCTCATGTATTTGTTAACCTGATGTAGTTGTTCTTAAAATTTGTCGTAGTACAGGAGCTTTTGCAGTGGCTCATCTACCATGGGGGCTAGCTAGGGCTGCCCTATGGGCCCCCATCCCTCGGGAGGACCCCACCCCTCCTCAAGGGGGGTCCTCACTCCCAAAGTGGGTAAAAAAAATTAAAAGCCAAAAAAAATATTATTAAATCCCATTGGGGTCCCTCATGGATGAATTAACATTGTATCTTCATCAATTTCTAAAGAAATGACACGTCAAATATAAGAAAACTACGCTAGGTAACCAAAAACTCTGAAGTGGGGCCTGGGGCCCTTAAAAAAGTCTCTAACTTTGGTTTGATACAATTACAGAATATAATACATTATTGGTCCAAAAAATGTCGAATTCCTTTAGGGGCCCCCACAGATTAAAATAAATTTAAGCTTTCTTTCAAAGGAAGGGACTCATCAAACAGAAATTGAAAGAGGTGGCCCAGTGACTCAACTACCTGAAAATGGACCCTGGAGTCTTATAACATGGATGAGGTATTAGTGGGGGCCCTTTTAAGAAAGTCTATGAAATGTTTAATAGTCTTAGCATATGCTTGCGGGAGGTTGAAAAAAAACCAGCCATTTCAGTATGTCAAATTGTCAATAAAAGTAAATTTCAGAGAGCTTCGAGTCAATGTAAGCAAGGTCCATTGTAAAGGTCGAGTCATCTTCTCTAGTCACTCTTTGAAAGCCTCAACTACATTTTTTGCAAGAATTTTTTAATTTTTGTTTGAATGCAACTCACCCTAAAAAATTCACTGAATTTTCATATTTTGTGCTGCTATAACTTCTTCTGGGGTTAACGCTGCAGCATGCATTTTAAACGACAGCATGTTCTTGCCATTAGCGGTCATTTGAAGTAGTTACCATTGAATCAGACCATCATGTGCTCCAGCAGAAAATTCTAAAGTTGTCAATTTCAATGGAGAATGTTGTAGTGTTCTATATTTATGAGCAATGGTGTATATTTATTTATGTTGTGTACATCTGACTGCTGTGCAAGGCCCCTCAATGGTGGACTAAAGTATTTGAGATTGATAACATATTAATTTGTACTATATTGTAATATTAAATTGGCATAATAAACTGTGTCTGAGTCTGATTGAGTCTTGTATGCTTTTCCAAGTGTGGGCACATTAGTGAAATCTGTTGGCTCTACTTGAGTACATATTTCTCAATCTACTCTGGTACCTAATTTCACATAAATCAGACAGGAAATATTATATTTAGCTGTCCAATCAACCATCATAAATCTCAACCGATGATCAGCCCTACTAAATGACGTCCGATGGCGCAGGTAGGGGCCTCCAGCCTTCCTGATCCTAGGGGCCCCACAACCGTTAGTTAAGCCCCTGGTGTTTGTCTCAAGGTATTATAAGCCAGTTACAGTGGCGTCCCTATTGGACTTGTGCCCCCCAGGTGCCCCCCCATATGAACTTTCCAACTCTGGCTAAAATACACTATCAGTATAGTGGGTGCCCCCCCAGAGAATCACGTGCCCCCCAGGTGCCCCCCGCTCGCGACCCCCAGTTACACCACTGGCCAGTTATTCACCATGGGATCGGGTATATGTGTTATCACACCTTGGGCTAAAGCCCTTGGGTGATAAATCTCATATCCCCTCTCCCATGGTGAATAACCTATACTTATGTTGTATTTGATAAGAATTCAGAATATGACAACACTAAGACTGAGTCTTCTTTATTGGTCGTCCATGTAATAAAAGATTAGAGAATATGGCTTATGCGAATTTTACTAGACATAGACAAATATTGGGTAATTTTGTTATTCTATGAGGGTCTGAAAATTCTGACACTTCTGCAAGGTGCCTCTTTCTTCTTTTGCCACCTGTATTACCAAATTTCTATTGGTTCTAGTATAAATAATCCTGAGGACTCCTTTAGCTTTCTGAAAAACAACTCAAATTCTTCAAGTTTCCTGAATTCTAACTCCGGCTCCTGACTCCTCTTATCGGCACTATTGGAACCTTATCAGAAAAACAAAAACTTATTCCACAACTTTTGTTCTGGATTTTACTCATGAATATTCGCTGAGGAATTATATTGTACACTGTAAAACCTGCTGCATCACTGTAATGGCAACTACCGTAATGAATATGAAAAGGTGCAATTTTAATATAGAAAGCCATTGCTTTTACGGGATGTACCATTGTTTTAACGGTAACTGCCATAGAAGTAAACGGAGCTAGGTTTACAGTGTATATGCCATTATAAATTTTAACTCCAGTTGCGTCAACCTATCTCTAAATTGCCGATCTCCAAATAGTCAAAAGACTAAAAAAGGCTTGATTTAGATATTGGCGAAGAAAAATCCATGCCCATCTCTGCAATTATCGCTCATGAATGTCTTTTCGGACCACTTAGAACATTCACAAATAGTAAATTGAATGTGCCCAATCCTGCAATTATCACTCATCAGGTCTTTTCTGAAATGCGGGTCGTGGTTGCAGGATCGCGGAATTACGATTTTGTTTTTTAGAATTAGGCCTTGGGAATGCCTGTATGGATTTCTTTACTTGAAGCACTTCTAGTAATGATAGAGCCGAAATTTTTTCACTGTTAGATTTGTCTTTGAGAGATGTGTTCAGTTTGCCTAGTTATAGATTCGTAGCAATATCAAAACTTTCCATCAAAATATAAATCTGACTAAGTCAACCAAATTAAACTTGAATTAAATTTCACTTTATCAACTTTTAAGTAAGTTTCAGGGGTGAATATATATATATATGTTCCTTGGTGGGGTGCTGAGGGCTGAGGTCTACAACCAGTTGGCTATTGGAAATTCCATTTATTTTTGAAATTATTATTACATGTATCATTTTTTGGTCAAAAGGCCTACATGTTATACTTGAGTGCCTCTAGCTAGTGTATGTACAATAGACCTTCTGTGGGTTGCCAACATGACCAGGGAGGGCAGAAAAAACACAAAATTGCCTAATGAACTAATAAAAATCGTACTTGGAGTAAAGAAACAAGATCAATTAGCAGTCCATAATGGAGTATGTGGAGCTGTCCATTAGGCCATAGGCCTATAGATTGGAATTTGATTATTGATTTATGCCTATTAATAATTTATTAGGCCTAAGTAAAAATAGATAAATTCTAGAAAATGTTCTAGTCGAGCTAGGGAAATAGAACTGACCTCTAAAAATAGCTATTTTCAAGCTGAATTTAATGGTAAAAACATCAAAAGTGGTTTAAATAATTGCAGGAATGGGCACGATTTAACTATTTGTTAATGTTCTTAGTGGCCCGAAAAGATATTTAGAGACGGGCAAATTTTGCCAATAGGAACAATAGTGTGCCAATAGAATAGCTTATTGCTCCTTTTGGCAAAGTATGCCAATAGTTACAATAGTTTGCCAATAGTTATAATAGCAAATTGCTCCTTTGGGCAAAGTTGTACGATTTTGCCAAAAGGAGAAATAGTTTGCCAATAGTTGAAATAGTTTGCCAATAGGAGAAATAGCCATGCCCGATTGTAAAATTGGGCACGACGATTTAGAGATTGTCTGCAGCATATGTGAAACCAAGGCCAAAGCAATTTAAATGGGTAGGGGATATTGGCCCATAGGCCTATGTATGTAAGTATCTGATAAGTAAGTGAAACCAAGGCCGATGCAGTTTAAATGGATGGGGGATAGCCAACCCATGTTTTGAAAGTTTGAATCCCAAGATTCTTGCTTTATTAGATTGTTACGCAATATATGAATTTAGTGACTTCATGACCTATTCCACACGTCATTCTCAGAAGAATCTGATTTTCATAGAAAGTTTAAAGTATAGTGACGTATAGGTGACTTATCTTATCTTAATATCTGTAAAGATGGATGTATTGATAACAGGATGACTGCCAGTAGCACTGTAAAAATGCTATGTAAAGCAAACAAAAATTAACACAGAGAAAAAGGAGGTTGCTATTCGGTGTCACCTACAAATTTAAGATAATATGATGAGAAAGTACTTGCATGGATAGTCAGAGGCATTCCGGAAGAGGAGGGCAGGGGGAGCAAGTCTTGGTACACTGAGATTCATGTAAAAAAAAAAAAAGTCTAGCAGATCTTTAAATACACATTACATGTATTGAAAATCAATTGCTTCCAAGGTCCCTCACCCCAAATTTTGGGAAACACTGAGATTCAGGCAAAAAAGCTCAAAAAGTTGGGCAGATGATTAAAATTAACTGAAAATCTAAGGTTTCCAAGCTATTTCATTTTTAATTTTATTAAATCTAGATTTTGAAATTTTCGGGCAAATGTCGTTACCTACCCCCTACCCAAAATTATGTGCGATCTACACCTATGGCACACATGTGCATATAATGGATAGAATAATGGAAAAAGAAGGCAGATTGTCATTTCATTGGAACAATAGAAACTTTTTTTGGCAAATGTATTGATTTTACTTGTCCTGTCACTCAAACAGCAGTGACATCATTAGCTCACCTGTTTGGTTTCTTTCTTTTTTTCATAAAAACAGAAGGTAATCTGTTTGAAAATGTACACAAGATTCTTTCAACCAGTTTTTATTTGTTCTACTAAATAACAGCGCATTGTTTTGCAATAGTACTGTCAGAAAGTAAAGCCAAACAAAAAAGAAATGGAACTCTCCCAGCAGAGAGATATGGCCTCAGCCATGGTCATACAACAACAGTCAAGGGTACTTGAATAAGAATGCAGGTCTCATGAATTTGTCACTATATTTCACATAACAAAATGGTTTTACAGTAGAACTACTTAAATGCAATCTTTACTCTATTAGTGTTAGTTGAACATTGAAAGTCAGGACAAATCATTTGAAGCCTCATTCTAGTTTACTTCCAAGATTTGATAATAGTTTAACTTGGAATATCTATAATGCAACGCTGGGCTGGAAGAGTTGCCTTGGTAACTGGAGCCTCTTCAGGCATTGGACGGGCCGTTGCATCGTCCCTTGTCCAACATGGGATGAAAGTTATAGGATGTTCCATTGATGTTGAGAGAATCCAGGTAAAATTATTATATCTGTTAACAACATGCTGTTAAGATTTTACAGTCCCTGTCATATTTACATGGAATCCCAAGTTCTCTTCTATGCTGTTGAACTGTGATGTCAGAGACAACTTTGCGCTGAAACCGTGATGCTCAGTTCAGGTGGATTCACATTGGCTAGAAGCCGGAAAATCTGGCCCAGTTTAAAATGACATCACAGCTTGCAGTCAATTTACATATATTGCAATGCTATAGAGAATAGAGTCATCTCTGACATCACACTTCAACCAAATAGAAAAGAACTTGAGATTCCATGTAAATATGACGAGGACTGTAAATAGTGTTGGTTGAAAGTTAACTGTTGTGTTGCTACCTGTGAGCATTCTTACATGGATTGTTTTGTATTGACCCTACAACTACACTGCAATGTGGTGAACATCTAATAATACACTCCCGCTCATAAATATGGAATACTTTTTTGGAAAAAAGTGTCAAATAAATGTAAATTTCAGAGTGTGAATGTAAGCAATGTCCATTGTAAAGGTCAAGACATCTTCTCTTATCACTCTTTGAAAGCCTTTACTACATTTTTTGCAAGAATTAAAAATTTTTGGTTGAATGAACCTCACCCTTTTTTATAAAAAACCCCCTGAATTTCCATATTTCGTGCAGCTGTATTTTTTCCTGGGGTTAACGCGGCAGCATGCATTTTAAACAACAGCATGTTCTTCCCTTTAGCGGTCATTGGAAGTAGTTGCCATTGAATCAGACCATCATGTGCTCCAGCAGAAATTGTGCAAGTTGTCAATTTCAATGGAGAATGTTGAAGTATTCCATATTTATGAGCAACGGTGTAGGTGAGAGAGTGTCAAGCAATCATCAGGCCTTCTGATGCCACAAACAGAGTTTGTGTCTTCGTATATCACACTGAATCTAGGGAAAAATTGCATGTTTTCTGGTGTACTTTCAACTTTATGATAAATATTATGAAGAAATTTTAAGGACTTTAATTGGCACAAAAATTTACTCAGAGCAATGGTATAATAAAAAGTCACAACATAAAGTGCATAGCCCAAATCAGTGTAATTCTGCTTTGTAGCTTTATCATTTTTTTTATTTTAAAAGACCACAGAAAGACCCTTTATAATGTATAATTTAATGTTATTTTGCCGTTTCTATTAAGGATTTGGCAAAAACAGCCAACAAAGGAAAAGGTGCATTGTTTGCAGAGAAGTGCGACGTCTCTCGGGAGGAGGAAATCTTAGGTTTGTTCAAGCGTATCAAGGCTGAGCATGGCGGAGTGGATCTTTGTATTAATGGTGCTGGGCTAAGCGAAAATGCTCCCCTGCTTTCAGGGAAAACTGCACAATGGAGGAACATGTTAGAAGTAAGTTTTTAGTGGCTTATAAAGTTATGATTTTTATAGCATATTGCTAACTTATCAGTCCATGTAGCCTACAATGTACAGTTTTACACTTCATGGGCCATCATGGCCATAGAAAGTTTAAGATTCAATAGAGTGAATAGACATTACACTACACAGTCTTCATGGCAAACAATTCAGACTCACTGTAGAACAAAAAAGACCACATACATAGAGGGGGATTTTTTTAAAGACGCTGACAATTTTAAATGGTGAGACCATGAGAACCATACTTTTTTTAAGAGATGGTTGAAAAAGAGGCCACATAGTATAGAACTCTTCTGTATTTTACTTTAAACTACTTTAACCTATGTGTACTCATCCTTACTGAAACCTTACTCATCTTATTACTGAAACCATTTTCAATTTTGCTCATTTCACACAACATGACTCTTCACTTTTCTTCACTAAAACCTGATTTATTTCTATTTATGTTGTTGATTTCCAGGTTAATGTTCTTGGTCTGAGCATTTGTACCAGGGAGGCATATACTTCCATGAAGGAGAGGAACGTCACTGATGGACAGATTATTCATATTGGCAGGTGAAAGTTTTTCTTAGTCCAGTTGCTCTCTGTTTCACCTCCATGTCAGCAGGCACATGGCGGCCACTGTCGATCTCACACTGCCAATGTCAGGCCAGCCACCGAGTGATGTTTTATCAGATGGCATTTCACATATTGGCCGTCGTATTGTGCATCTATTGGTGCCGAGGGTCATGTGTCGATCCATGGAGAGAGGACTGATATGTGATCCAGAGGGCCCATAATTATTTGGTCTTATACCATTTGACGCCAGTGTCAGCCAATCACATGCCAGTATTTCAGAGTGATAATTCCCATATTCTTTGTTGTCCACATACTGTCTCACGTTTGAATTGACCGTTTGAGCGTTTGTCTCATGGTATAAGCCGGTTATTCACCATGGGATCAGGAATATGTGTTTATCTCACCTCGAGCTAAAGCCCTCAGGTGATAAATCAGATATGCGCTCTCCCTTGGTGAATAACCTATACTTGAGGGCACGATACAAGGGTCTATATGTGAAATGGATGTGATAACTTAAAAACCATGAATGAAATTATTTGTTCTCATTGGTCTACAAGCAAAATGCTTCCTGAACAAATGTAGTGAAACTTTTCTTGTATTAAGTCACTAATAAGGAAATGGTAAGTCAGATGTGCAGCTTGGCTATAGTTTCCAAGATACAGTATAGTGCCAAATAATGAAATTTATGCAAAATTAGGCAAAAACGTCAGTGTATCAGACAGCACAGTGCATCCACAAGCAACCATTTCTATCCTAAAGCCTGTCTGCACATTCCAATACATGTATCTTTAATATGTTTTTGACTTTTGACACAGACTTTGCTTTTTTTTTTTTTGGAATTTCACTCTTGGAGGTGCACAAAATGTATACATGTAGACTAATTCCATGAACGGGAGCATCAAATTACTTTCGCATCACAAGCTGCATGAAATGGCTTCTAAGATCACATTTTTCAGATATCTCTACTCAACTGCATCACTTTTTCTATTTAGTGAAAAAAAAATATGCCTGGAATTTGTATGAACAGCCCAGAAAACTACATTTGTGGTGAAATGACGTTTTCCTCACGAAAGTGCAACATTTAACTACAGTGGTTAGAAAGGCATAATAAATTACTTTGGTTGCAAAGCTGGAGTTCAGGACCCAATTTTGGGCTCCCACTATTGTTGTAAGACAAGTGCAACTAACCTTCAGAAGAGGCTCAACAAGAAAAGTAAACCTATGCCCTTTGAACAATGTTGAAATCTCAATGGTTTGGCGAGAACCAACATATCACAGTTGTTACAGTTACTGCTACTTCTGTATGATTCCAGTTGCAATATGGAATAGTAACAGCAAAGAAATGGACAGTGGATTATTATCCAAGTACTAATTCTATCAGCTCTGTGCCCTGACCTACATGGAGATGAATTCCTGTCCCTTTAGAATCACGTACACTTTAGACACAGCTGATTATCATGATAATAACCAGGATTCAGTTGGCCCAGAACAATCAACACCATGTTGAAGAGAAAAGAAGGCATGCAAAGCTTTTCAGTCTGTAGTACCAGTTGTTTGGAAACTGCAAGGCAGATAATTAAAAAGAAACTGATAATAAACACCTTCTGAATTCTGACAGAACTCTTGGCTTCAATATGTCAAGTGCTGAAGATAAAATTTTTGCGTTATGGATTTCTTTCCTTTGAACTGTGGAGAAGTAAGTGATGAACAGATTGAACAATTCCAAGAATTATGAAGAAAAGGCATCAGGGAAAGTGGAATCCATCCATGCTAACTGATTACTGTTGGAATGTTGTCAGGGATGACTCAGTTGCTAAATATAATAGACGGGCCAAACAGGGTCGCTCAGATACAAAATAAGGGGATCTTTGCGGATTTAAGTGACGCTTTAGCTTTTTTTTTCAAATGACTTTCAATCACCTGATGTCTTAAGATATTATTTCTTAACAGTTGAATAAATAGATGCGATTTTCATATATTTCAAGGTTATGGTGTATCTTCAATGCATTAGCTAACCAGAACAAGTTTCAGCTGATTTTCAGTTCATCTTATCAATATAAATGAGATTTAGCCACTTTTATCCCGGAGGCAGACCGACTCCAAAAATTTGTAGACCAGTGTTCTTCAAGGGCTCATCAAATGCCAGTTTTATCAGCCCTGTGATCAAATATTATGTTAATATCTAATCAGTTTCATTTGCACCTTTCAGCCTCTCTGGGCATCGCGTCAAACCCCTACCTGACCTCCACTTTTATTGCGCAACTAAATTTGCTGTTCGGGCTTTGCTTGAGGGGTTACGACACGAGATAAAGGCAGAAAAGTCAAATATCAGAGTATCAGTAAGTGAAATATTATTTTTTAAGATACCCATAACAATTATTACTTGCCAACTAAGTAGAAGACTGGTACACCAAAGGGTCAACCGTTCTATTATATGCCGTTGTTATATCTTAATCATAATAATCTATCAGTTCAACAAAAATAAGTCTCCCTTCAAATAAGCTTGAATATCTAAACAGTTCCTTCTCTGATTTTCATGAAAGTTGGCTGAATTATAAAAAATATATCGATCATAAATGTGTGTACATTGACAGATGTTGAGGAATACAGAAAGACCCGCAACAAAGTGAAAAATCACATAAGAAAGGAGAAGTATAACTACGAACGACAACTGGCGAAACACGTCAAGGAAAATCCCAAGGTCTTTTGGAAATATGTGAACAACAAGCGAAGCACCAGAACTGGCATTCCTGATTTAAAAGTAACAAGCGATGATGGGCAAACAAATGTCAGTCAGGATGAAGGCAAAGCCGAGGCGTTAAGCGATTTCTTTGCCTCTGTGATGGTCAACGAACCGGATGGTCCCATGCCTGAGCTCAGAATAAACTCCCTACCTACCTGCCACCCCATTGATATGATAGCCTTCACCCAGGACAAGATTGCCAAGAAGATAACCGAACTCAAGCCTAATAAATCCCCTGGTCCGGACACATCTCTGCAAAAATCCTGAAGGAAGTGTCCAACCAAGTGACCCCAGCTCTAGCAAAAATCTTCAACTCTTCAATTCAATCGGGAACTCTACCCGATATCTGGAGGCTTAGCAACATAAGTGCTATCCATAAAAAGGGAAGTAAACATCTTTGTGACAATTATCGGCCGATAAGCCTAACAAGCATAGTGTGTAAAATTATGGAAGCGATCATTCGAGATACAGGGTGACCCACCTCAACTTGTGCATGACTTTAACATTTTACTGAAGGCAACAAAAATGAGACAGGCAATTTTTGAAAACATATTTGTTGAATTGATAGTAATGGCTGTTAAATAAAGTGAGTTACAAGCCTCTGCAGTAATTCTATCAAAAATGACAGGCAAGTGAAAATGTGTCGCTGTTTTATTTTGTGCCGAAAAATCAGCTGAGAAGAATTCAAAGTGCACCAGCATCAACAAAATCCTCCAAAACTGCCTGAAATGACTTTGATATGCAAAAGGAGGTTCTTAAGGAAGGGAATGGATGGTGTTTGTGAGATTTTGAGTCCAGTGTATGTTACCAAGTCAGAAAATTTAGAATGACAACCAGTCGGAGACAAACAAGTCAAAATATGGCAAAACAATTAGCATAACCGAGAGTCAGATGACTTCCAGCACAAAATAGTAAGGTATTATGATTGTCAGAGTCAATAGAAACGTAAAACATGACACTCATGTTTTAAAAGCAAAGAGAAAAAGTATAGCAACACTTCTACCAAAATCCATTTTTGGTGTCATCTAGAAAGTCACAAATTTCCATCTCTCAAAATCTAGTCTTATTTTGACCAACATTTGTGATGGAAACATTATGGTTCTTTAATACTGCCAGGTGCAGAAGATTCCCCTCAACAAATTCACCATGTCATTTGGCCTGGAAATCCAAGCCAAGTATTTTTTCTTGGAGATATAAGATTCATTGATGACAATTTATGTGCAATATTGAACAATTTATAAAGTTGCGGATAAACACATCAATGCTCAAATTGAAAGTGATTAATGATATTCCCATGTAAGATTAAGCTATTCAAATGCTTATTGTGAGGTAAAAACAATTTCCCACCCATCACTGGTAATAGACCCCAGGAAATTACCGGTATGAAAATGGTGCACTGCACCAGGAGAGTATTTGGGCTTCCTGACTCCGTAAACCCAAACCTCCTTCAAAGAAAAGCCCTGGCACTGCTTTGTTTTAGCTTCTGTAATACAGTACATGCATTACGTGTGAGCCGAAAATTTTTTCCAAGGTTGACAGAGCTAGATTATAAAAAAATTAGAAAAAAAGCTATGCGAAAATTTGAACTCTTTTTCTGAGTATAATTTTAACCAAAAGTGAACCAAACTTGCATCATACTCTTCTGTTGGCTGTTGTCACTGAAAATCCAATTTGGTTTTTGCATTGGAAATCCTAAACTTTTTCAGCAAACACTGTTTTGGTTACAACATCAATGCACAAGTTGAGGTGGGTCACCCTGTAATATCATGAAACACATGACAGAAAATGAACTATTCAGTACCAAACAATATGGCTTTCTGCCCAATAGAACCACACAACTTCAATTACTACGTGTACTAGATGAATGGACAGACGCACTCAATAGTAATAATTCAATAGAAGTTATATATATGGACTTTAAAAAAGCTTTCGATTCTGTGCCACATCATAGATTACTCCACAAACTTCAACACTATAAGATAACGGGAGAGCTGTACAACTGGATAAAATGCTTCCTTATGGATAGAAAACAGCAGGTCATCGTCAATGGCGCGTCTTCATCACAGAGAAACACAGTGAGTGGAATACCGCAGGGATCGGTTCTCGGGCCACTACTTTTTGTTATCTTCATCAATGACCTTCCCGATATATTACACACTCAAGCCTACCTTTTTGCAGACGATACAAAAATCTTCAAGATACAGCCACAAGATTCGATCCCAGATGAAATAGACGAAATAGACACTGACCTGAAAAGCCTGGACAACTGGTCACGAGACTGGCTCTTAAAATTTAACGCACAAAAGTGCAAACAACTGTACATCCATAAGCCAAGACAACATATCGCCAAGAAAAAATATATTTTTTGTGTTTTTAAAGTTGAATCCCACACTTGGCAAGAAATCTAAAATCCATGAGATATTCATGAAACTTTGCCAAAAAGTTCTTCAAAGAGTAAGCTTTCCAACGTTAAAAAAAAAAGGCGGGCTATCCAACATAATTTTCGAACTATGATCTTTTCAAAATCTTATGTCATTACATTAGAACATACAGTAAAATACTAAAAACGTGTGGGATTTAGAACGAAAAGCAGCATCACTCGAACAATATCCATGAGATATTTATGAAAAATTAAAGGAATATAGCTGAACATACACTTCATTGAAAAACAAGTCTTTGAAGGGGGGTTACCGATGTTTTTTGAGAGTTACTTGGTATACAATATGAGAAAATTATGAAAAACAGTTCAACAAAAATAAGTCCCCCTTAAAATAAACTTGAATATCTCAAAGAGTCCTTCTCTGATTTTTATGAAAGTTGGATTGGATTATAGGCCTATTTATCGACCCAAAATGTGTGCATTTATAGTTTAGTGCCATTATTCCTGGCTGAGCCAGCAGCCTTCGAGTGAGCCTACCTCTGTCTTCAAAAATCTGTGGCTTTCCAATGCATATGAATAATTTGACCAAGCGGGGGAGCCACCAGCTGGGATATTTTTGTTGAACTGTGGAGTACAATAGGTGGAGTAGCTGTATTCTGTGGGATTCAACTTTAACAGGCAGCCCCAGCGGCCTGTCCACAATATCCTGTACATAGGCTATATTGATGTTACATAATTTCATGTTGGGCAGCCCTAGCGGCCCAACTGCGTTTCCTCAAATATCTGAAACCTGATTTTAACCGGAAATGTATATATGTACATATATATATTTATTACTTTTCTCTTTACACCCCTCTGCGCACCGAACACGCTGGATGTACATCAACTCCGATCTGGATAAAGAGGTCGACATGACCTGCATCAAGTACCACTACTGAACTGAACTGAACTGAACTGTGTAGCTATTTCTTCGAGTGAGCTAACCCGTTATCAAAAATCTGTGGCTTTTGCAATTGTAGTTATGACCAGATTCGCCATGCGGGGGAGCCACCAGCTGTGCATACTACATCAAGTGATTGGTGAAAATTTGTTTCTCAATCATATTTGGTTGAAAACTTAGGACATCTTTTGGAACAAATTTACTGTCTGGGTTCTTTGGAAGACTTCAGAAATTATTTGAGTGGAGTTTGAGCACCTTTTGATCAAACATTTTTAGAACAAGCTCAAGAGGGGCAGATGTACTCAGGGTCTACTGGCTCAGACCAAAATGAAGCAATCAAGCTATGTGCAGGCCTGCAAACTGGTCAACTGCCATAGAAATAGCAAAAGAGGTCTTTGAGATCTTCAAGTTTTCGTAAAGGGGGACTTATTTTTGTGGAACTGTTTGTTTATTTCTTCTCCAAGCTGGATCATTTCTTAGAACTGCAAAGAAAAAAGTGATGGAATAACTATATTTAAGGATAAATAAGGATAAGGATAACATTTTATTTTACATCGAGAAGTTAAAACAATAACATTAGCCTGCTGCTATTAGTCGATAAAATAACAACAAGTATATACAACAAAAATAATAAAATTCATAAAGTCATTGGTAAAATCAATTTTCATAAGACATAGCAGGGAACATAAAATAAATACTTTATAAAAACTCATTTAAAGCATAAACATACTATTTATTATATATAAATTAATGGATTTGTGAGCAGCACACAAATAAATACAATGCTGCTGTTATAAGCGAATTAATTGGTGTTTTGCCATTAGGTCAATGCTAATGATTGATTGATTTGATTGATCTATTTTCCATTTTTGTGTTCCAAAAGTTAAAAAAATATCTGACATCTTTCAGGCGATAAGTCCAGGTGTGGTTGACACAGACTTTGTCGTTCGAATGTTTGGAGCTGAGGCTGCGAAGAAAATGCATGCCAATGCTCAGGTAAACTTTTTCTTTTATCAAACAAAATTTCAATAGGCCTATAAAGTATTAGAAGACCCAGAAATGCCGCAGAATTCAGGAATAACAAAATGTTCTGTGATTAATATTTTACATTTTGCGGGATGATCACAAATTGCTTTTCATAAATCCATCTTATAGGCCTACATGTAAAAGAAATTGTATCGCTGTGCTCTGATCTTTAACTATTTTTTATTTTCGCAATGATTCTGAAGTAAAAGGGTGAAAATTTAAACGTTTCAGCCACTTTATGCGGAAGATATCAAGGACACTTTAATACATATTCTCAGCGCTCCACCCCATGTTGAGGTATCTATTTTTAATCATACTGTCTTATTTTTTTATAAATTAGTCTTGCTATCTCAATAATCTTCACCACATAGGAAACATTCTTCATATTTTAGAAGGTAGTCTATATGATCTCTTTTTCTTTTCAGATTCACGACGTCTTAATGCGATCAACAAGCCAGCCACACTGATTTTTGATTATATTAGATTATTAATAAAAATTAATTCTGATGAGTTGTCTAAAATCTTATGCCTTCATACTAACAGTTTTGAAACTATACATTATATATATCAGCAGCTGCAGGAGGCAGACATCCAGGCCTAATTTTACCAACAGTACTTGCAGTGCTGCCATTTATCACCAGGTTTAAGATTACACTGGGTCTAAGGTATTTCGCTTATGTACGATGCAGCGCTGCCATTTTATTACTTAAATGTATCATAGTGTTCATAGGCTTTGTGGGGGGCTAGGGACATTTGCCTGAATTTCACGATCTAAATTTATGAACATTTCAAATTGCATTGCCTGGAAATCATTAATTTTCAGTCATTTTTATTTCGTTATCTGCCCGAATTTTTTAGCCTTTATGCCCGAATCTTACTGTTTCCCAAACTTTGGGGGGGGGGCGATTGCCCCCCCTGCCCCCCCCTCCGATACCCCTATGCTAGTGTTACACTGTTAATTTTGTAACAACTCTGTACTGGATGAGACTTTGTTGAGATGGATGGATGTTTGGGGCTTTACATCCTGTATTTGTGCACTTGGTAGGCTAATTAGGACAGGAGGAGGACACGGCAATGAGGCAAAGGATGATTGAAACATCTGTCCAACATAGGCCCAGATGACCTGGCAAGAGCTGGTTTCGAACTCTGGACCCAGCGACTGACAGTCCAGCACGCTACCACTAGACCAACCCTCCCCCCTGAGACTTTGCTGCGATGTTACACGATAAAAATCTCTAGCGCTATGTTTGGACGAAGGTTAATTGGTCTTACAAGGACAACAACACCATTGCTACATTGAACCATAGTGCATGCGCTCCAAGCTCCCAAAGCTTTGAAGCTGTTACAGTTCGAATAGCACCAAAGAGAGCGTCAAGACTGAAGAAATATTTCATGTCACTGATTTCCACTAAATTTCGGATGAGAACCTGAGTGAATCAGTGTCAGAGCTCCTGTCAGCGTGTGATGGAATGTGATGGAATGTGATAGAACAAGATGCCACTACAAGACATCAATCCAAACCCCTCAGCCAATCCTGTTCAAAAATATTTTCAGGAGAACTGGAAAAATTCCTTGAGTGCCCCTGACTGAAATATTATTGACAAATTATGGGTTATCCAACATAGACAATGACCTCTCAGAGACCAACAAGGTTGAGCTACACTCTAAAAAAATGTGGGGACAAAATTGGTTTTTTAGATTCAAAATGGTTTTTTGAACAAACCAAATTTCAATGCAAAACCAACATGGATTTTTTAAAAATCCATGTTGGTTTTTTGCAGTGAAATTTGGTTTTTCAAAAAACCATTTTGAATCTAAAAAACCGATTTTGTCTGAAATTTTTTAGAGTGAAGGTGGAGCTACAGAACCATTGTGATGCAGAGTGAACTGAAATCTCTGCTGATGTTGCCTTACTACTTCTGATAATTATACTGTTCTTAAATCCTGTAGGCTGTTATGGGTACTAAGTTGGGAAAAATGTGATATTACATGAGGCTATGAAGACTTTCGAAAATTTCATAAAATTCTAAAAACTGATATTATCGTAGAATCTCATATTTATTGAATTTTTAAAGATTCAGAAGTGTTGAGGCCAATGCAATGTGTTGTATTTCATGCATTTGTTGTTCAAATTGCACTGTAGAAAAATTTGCATTGGGATAAGTAAACTTTCGGGCGCAACTGTATAGAATATCACCTCACAAATGAGTCAAAAAGAAATTAACAATTCGTATACCATTGAAGTGGTTATGAAAGTATGCATTCTTATTTGGACCTTCTCATTACAGTCCAGGACAACCAATTCCACACTACAGGGTGCGGCAAACAAATTTGCACCACTTGAACATCTCTAGCAGATCAAACAGAAAATTGCAAAATAAAGTTTTGAGTGATGGGATATCTAGCCAAACATATTAACAGTTGCCTAGCAGTTAAATTAGCGTAAAATTAAAGTTAGAACACTGGCTATTCTCAATAATGTACAGCCTCTGCAAAATCTTGCTTGCCCAAACCAAAAGAGGCTACAATACTTTGGCGACTGCTGGCCTACTGATCATTTCTGAATGCCGTGAATTTTACATCACAAGACAGTTTAAAGAAAGAGAATAACTCCGGTGAATATTTGGCATAATAAGACCAGTTTCTGTGATCATTTTTTGCTCCTGATAACGGAATGATTCATCATCATTTCCATATAGGCATTTATTTGAAAAGTGGGGCCAAAAAGGTCCCCAGGAGCAAAAAAGTGAATCTCTGAATCCTGATAATCTGATATGGCATATGTTTAGTCCAAGTGGTCCCTGTTACGGAAAAAGTCATTTTGGAGTCAACAGGTCACTGGATTTTTCATGAAAATTCACTGAAAAATTAGTAAATTGGTCACGCAATAGTCACAACAGTCACGCCAAGAAACCATCACAACAGTCACAGAAAACAGTCACTTCAGTAGTATTTGGCTGAAATGTGCTTCACGAACAGTCATGACAGTTCCCTGACCATTCAACATTTAAGTGTTTCACTTTTAGGCATTTATTTGAAAAGTGGGGCCAAAAAGCTCCCCAGGAGCAAAAAAGTGAATCTCTGAATACTGATAATCTGATATGGCATATGTTTAGTCCAAGTGGTCCCTGTTACGGAAAAAGTCATTTTGGAGTCAACAGGTCACTGGATTTTTCATGAAAATTCACTGAAAAATTAGTAAATTGGTCATGCAATAGTCACAACAGTCACGCCAAGAAACCATCACAACAGTCACAGAAAACAGTCACTTCAGTATTATTTTGGCTGAAATGTGCTACATGAATAGTCATGACAGTTCCCTTACCATTCAACATTTTAGTGCTTCACTTGTAGGCATTTATTTGAAAAGTGGGGCTAAAAAGCTCCCCAGGAGCAAAAACGTGAATCTCTGAATCCCGATAATCTGATTTGTACCACTCGACAGCGAAAATTAGCATTATGTACACCGTTGTACATAGTCATGTCCAATGGTTTGGTGCTTCATTCAACTGACACTGGAGCACTGCAGCATGAGATGTGACATCACAATGGTGTCACCATGGTGACGTCTCAACCTCTCTTTCATGTCATCTTTTTCTTTTTTGTGCCAATGATTTTGTATCTCTAAAAAAGAGAGGGGTGCAAATGGTGGGTACTGACACAACCAATATAATTAACTATTCATTCCTTGAAAATTAATTTTTTTGTGACTGTGAAGTTTCTGAAATAAGACATGTTCTTTTTTACCCTATTTGACTCATACTTTTCGGAACTTCTTTGATTATAGGGGGGTTTCGTGGCACAAAACAATTGTATAATGGGTAAATTGTGGGACATGAGATATGTACACCCTTGAATATCATGTACAACTCGGCCTAACGGCCTCGTTGTACATTGACATTCTCGGGTGTACATATCTTCATGTCCCACATTTACCCATTAGACAACTGTAATTTGTACCACTCAACAGTGAAAATTAGCATTATGTACACCATTGTACATAAAGTCATGTCCAATGGTTTGGTGTTTCACTAAATAGACACTGGAGCACTGCAGCATGAGATGTGACATCACAATGGTGTCACCATGGTGACGTCTCAACCTCTCTTTAACATCATCAGTTTATTTTTTGCACTGAAGATTTGGTATCTCTTAAAAATGATGGGGGTGCAAATTGTGTTTACTGACACAACCACTATTACCATTCATGCCTTGAAAATTTTTTTTTTTGTAATGTAAAGGTGAATCCTCTGAAATAAGACATGTTCTTGATTAATTTTTTTTTTTTACACAATTTGGCTCGTAATTTTCATAACTTTCTTGTGATAATAGGGGGTTTCATGGTACAAAACAATTGTATAATGGGTAAATTGTGGGACATGAGATATGTACACCCTCGAATGTCATGTACAACTCGGCCTAACGGCCTCGTTGTACATTAACATTCTCGGGTGTACATATCTTCATGTCCCACATTTACCCATAAGACAACTGTGATATGGCATATGTTTAGTCCAAGTGGTCCCTGTTACGGAAAAAGTCATTTTGGAGTCAACAGGTCACTGGATTTTTCATGAAAATTCACTGAAAAATTAGTAAATTGGTCACGCAATAGTCACAACAGTCACGCCAAGAAACCATCACAACAGTCAAAGAAAACAGTCACTTCACTATTATTTTGGCTGAAATGTGCTGCATGAACAGTCATGACAGTTCCCTGACCATTCAACATTTTAGTGCTTCACTTGTAGGCATTTATTTGAAAAGTGGGGCTAAAAAGCTCCCAGGAGCAAAAAAGTGAATCTCTGAATCCTGATAATCTGATATGGCATATATGTTTAGTCCAAATGGGCCCTGTTACGGAAAAAGTCATTTTTGAGTCAACAGGTCACTGGATTTTTCATCAAAATTCACTGAAAAATTAGTTAATTGGTCACGCAATAGTCACAACAGTCACACTAAAAACCATCACTACAGTCACAGAAAACAGTCACTTCAGTATTATTTTGATTATAATGTGCTGATATGAACAGTCACGACAGTACCCTGACCATTCAACAACTTAGTGCTTCACTTATATAAATCTCTTAGAATTTTATCAAGTTACCTTTATGACTATGACCATCAGTCAGTATGGGTGATACAATGACGAGTTCATAGACCGTCATGGTTATTCGTTTTTAGAATTATGTATTTTTTCTTTTTCCATTTTCTCTAGTCTCTGGAATATATTGCAAGGTTTACTACAAATTAGCCTTCAGCTGTTTTTGGTACCTGTCCATCTTATACTGCAGTAAAATGCCATGGTAATAAATTCTGCCTAGGTCTTAGAGAATATGTATTATTGATCATGATTCCAGAGCGCGAGCTGTGACTTTAATTAAAGATTGATTTATTGCTATTACAAAAAACTAGTTTTGTCTTTGCCTTATTGCATATAATGTTACCAAAACAAAACCAAAAGACACTGAATATGACTTTAAGGCCTATGAAAAAAGCTATAGTGACTGAATAACTAGCCCTATGTTTTGAAAGTAATAAATCAATAGCCGAAGTAGTGAAAGTTACCTCATATGGTCTACATGCTTGAAAGCATTACATTCTCAATACTATTAGCAAATAACAATGCATAATTTCGTCACCACTACAGTAACGAAAGTCACATTATAATTCTGAGGTTGTAGATTTAGCAAATGAAAATTTCTAGACTTCGGATGTCAAACGGCTGAATATTATTTAGTTAACATAGTTATGTACAGTAATAACAGTCACATGCAGTAATGACAGTCACATTACAAGGTCCTATTCTGCATTTCGTGTACCTTTTAAAGAGTTTCAGATGGCAAAGCATTAGTTACTTACCATAGTAAATCCAAATTTTGCACATGAAATTGGAAAAAGTCACTCTCACAATGCAAAACATTGCCATAGTCACCGCAAGAAATGAACTACATGTAAAACATGGTCTGTTGGTGTGTTTTCCATCAGTATAATTCTAAAACTGGGGTGTCAGAGGGCAAGGCATTGTAGGATACTATCGTCACAGCAAAGAAAATTGTATTACATGACCCATTGGTTTGGAATCACATAATTTATTTCAGTATAAAATGGCAAGTAATTTAGTCACCAAAGTCACAGTTATAATGTCAAGTTACAGGGTCTGTCGGAGTGTATGTTTGGCACCAATATATTAAAAAATTTGAGTGTCAGAAGGTGAGATGTTATTAGTTATCAAAGTCACAAACTTTATCTCCATATTGAAAGGCAAGTCATTAATTAGTCACCATAGTCACAGTAATGAATGCCACATTACATGGTCTGTAGGAGACTAGGAGTGTACGTTTGACATTACTAAAATTCCAAATTAGTGGTCAGAAGGCAAGGTATTATTCAATTACCATAGTCACAGCAAAGAAAATTGCATTAGATAGTTCCTTAGTCTAAAATTTTCACATTCTTTATTTTCATATCGAAAGGCAAGTCTTTATTTAGTCACCATAGTCACAGTGTACATGTGTATTACACCTCTGCAGCACCTGAGTGGGGTACATCGAGGCAGGCTAGAATTTTATTTGTCTAGGTCTTTTTTCCTCATATGCTGTAATATGTCTGTGTTTGATGCAAAAATATGATTATGTTTTCTGTTTTGTTGGTAGGAAATTGGAGTGGATTTGTCAAATTACAAAGTCAGTAAAAGTAAAATTCCGAAATGAGTGAAGTAAAATTCCAAATGAACTTTCAGAAGGCAGGCAATTATTCAATTACCATAGTCACACCAAAGAAAGTTTTATTAGATAGACTATTGGTTAGGCATTTATCACATACTTTATTTCAGTGTCGAAAAAGTAAGTCATTATTTGGTTACCATAGTCAGGTATGAATGTCAAGTTCTGTAGGAGTGTATGTTTGGCACCAGTCAAATTCTAAAATTTGGGTGTCAGAAGGGAAGGCATTATTAGATATCATAGTCACAGCAAAGAGTTGTATCACATGGTCTGTTGGGTTTGAATCAGTCACATCACATCACATATTTAATATAAATATTGGAAGGCAAGTAGTCTTTAGTCACTATAGTCACAGTAAGGAATGTTAAGTTACAAGGTCTGTAGCAGTGTTCATGTATGTTTGCAGCAGTAAAATTTTAATATTTTTGTGTCAGATGGGAAGGCATTATCAGATATCATAGTCACAGCAAATAAAGTTACATGACATGGTCTGTTAGTTTGGAATCAGTCACATACTTAATATAAATATTGAAGTAATTATTTAGGTCACCATAGTCACAGTCATGAATGTCAAATTAAAATTCTATAGAAGAGTATGTTTGGCACAAGTAGAAATCTTAAATTAAAATCAAAGACAAGGTATTATTCAATTGCCATAGTCGCATCAAATAAAGTTGCATTATATGGTCTGTTGGATTGGAATAAGTCACATACTTTACTTCGGTATCAAAGGACAAGCAATTTTTAGTCACCATATAGTCACAGTAACGAATATCAGGTTACAAAAATAAAGTTGTATTACATGGTCTGCTAGCTTGGAATTAGTCACCTACTTTATTTCCATTCGAAAGGCAAGTCATTAATTAGTCACCATAGTCACAGTAATGAATGTCAAATTACATGGTCTTTTGGAGCGTATGTTTGGCACTAGTAAAATTAACTGTCTGAAGGCAAGGTATTATTCAATTACTATAGTCACATCATATAAAGTTGTATTATGGCCTGTTAGTTTGGATTAGTCACTTTTTGTGCAATTTTCAATATTCAAAGGCAAGTCATCATTTAGTCACCATAGTCACAGTAATATGTCAAGTTACAAGATCTGCAGACTTTATTTTTGACGTTAATACCTGTCAGAAGGCAAGGTATTATTTGATTATCATAGTCACACCCTAGAAAGTTGTATTATGGCCTGTTAGTTTGGAATCAGTCACCTTTTTTTTTTAATTTTCAATATACAAAGGCAAGTCATTATTTAGTCACCGTAGTCATAGTAATATGTCAAGTTACAAGGTCTGCAGACTGCATGTTTGATACTAATAAAATTCTAAAATTAGCTGTCAGAAGGCAAGGTGTTATTTGATTATCATAGTCACACCATAGAAGGTTGTATTATGACCTGTTAGTTTGGAATTAGTCACTTTTTGTTTTCAATATTCAAAGGCAAGTCATTATTTAGTCACCATAGTCACAGTAATATGTCAAGTTACAAGGTCTTCAGACTGTACGTTTGATACTAATAAAATTCTAAAATTATGTGTCAGAAGGCAAGGTTTTATTTGATTATCATAGTAACACCCTAGAAAGTTGTATTAGATGGTCTGTTAGTTTGGAATTAGTCACCTTTTTTTCAATTTTATATATTGTTAAGTAATGTTAAGTAATCCGCTGATCGCAGATCTATATTACCTCTATGATCAGATCAATTTCACACAGTTTTTATGGATGCGTAGGATAATGTGCGATTTGTTCCAACTCCTTGTGCATGTATTTACACTATGTACAGTTGATAAGGGGGTGGCTGCTTATGCTGCCTCAACTCACTAGTCCCATTTGACAAGGGTAAACAGTAATACGTAACTAATATTAGCACAAGTAGGTATCCAATTGGTTTATCACAGGTAGACTCTAATACTTCTGGCGTAAAAATGGCCCATAGGCATAGTAATAATGTAATATTCCAAAATATAGTCATAAACTCATTGCACATGTTCAGATAATGAATGTGGACGGAGAGATAAAAAACCCTGAGGTATTCCAAAAAAACCCTGAGGTAATACAAAGTTCAGCACCGATAAGAGTTACATCCAGTTTGGGCGAGTATGTAATCCGAGCTCTTCGAAGTTGACGGGTGGTGGGCTATCTGAGACCGGATGAAGTTTATCGTTATTTAGTCACCATAGTCACAGTAATATGTCAAGTTACAAGGTCTGCAGACTGTATGTTTGATGCTAATAAAATTCTAAAATTAGCTGTCAGAAGGCAAGGTGTTATTTGATTATCATAGTCACACCACAGAAAGTTGTATTAGACGGTCTGTCAGTTTGGAATCATTCTAATACTTTATTTCAATATCAAGAGGCAAGACTTTATTTTGGTCAGAAAAATTCCAAAATATTGGTGTCAGAAGGGATTGTATTGTTTGTTATCATAGTCACACTTATGAGAGTTGCATAACATGGTCTGCTGGGTTGCAATCAATCACATACTTAATAAAAATATCAAAGCTTAAAGGCAAGTCATTTTTAAGTCACCATAGTCACATTAATGAATGCTGCATTACATGGTTTATGGAGTGTGTGTTTGGCACTAGTAAAATTCCAGAATTAACTGTGATAAGACAGGGTATTGTTCAATTACCATAGTCAGAGCAAATAAAGTATCATATCGAAAGGCAAGTCACTATTTTGTCACCATAGAGTCACCATAGTCACAGTTATGAATTCCATATTACAAAGTCTGTAGAAGTGTATGTTTGGCACCAGTACAATTCTATATATCATAGTCACAGCAAAGAAAGTTGTATTAGATGGTCTGTTAGTTTAGAAATAAATCTAATACTTTATTCCAATATCAGAAGTAAAGACATTATTTCGGTCAACAAAGTCACAGCAATGAATGGCACATTACAAGGTATGAAGGAGTGTATGTTTGGCAGCAGTAAAATCCTAAAATTAACTTGCAGAAGGCTATGTATTGTTAAAAAAAAAACACCAAAAAAAAAGTATGGTCTCAGCAAAAAAAGTTGTACTAGATGGGCTTTTAGTTTGGAATTAGTGAATACTCATATACTTTATTTCCATATCTATAGGTATTTATTTGAAAAGTGGGGTCAAAATGATCCCCAAGAGAAAAAAAGTACATCTCTGAATACGGATAATCAGATATGGTAGATGTTTAGTTCAAGTAGTCCTTGTTATGGAAAAAGTAATTTTTGGACCAACGGGTCACTGGATTTCTCATGCAAATGCTGCAATTGTGATTCTCATTACTGAGACCATGATGGTGAACTATGTCTTGATCTTTGACAATTATGTATGTACATAATATCATCAATAACAGTTCCAGGCAAGATATTATTAGATGTGTCTTTCATGACTGTTACTATAGTGACTAAAAATTAGCCTTTTCCTTGAAATAACAATAACAATAACAATAATCTTTATCTAAAGTCATGACAAATATTTTAACAATAAAATTAGCATTGTGCTATTCCATGACTAAAGATGTAAACAGATAAAAAACTATAAAAACAGAAACAATATTTACAAAATATACAGTTAAAACCTTCTAAAAAAGCATACAATATTTAAAAAATTCATACCATCCTATGGATATTGCAAAAATTAAAATCCTTAACAGCTTTCTTAAATGTAGATACATCAGTGGATTCTCTCATTTCATTTGGTAAACAATTCCATAACTTAGAGCCCAGATAGGAAAACGACTGATAACCATACTTAATAGTTTTAAATTTCTTTTGTTTTACGCTTTTGAATCCTCGACAGATAGGAAAACGACTGATAACCATACTTAATAGTTTTAAATTTCTTTTGTTTTACGCTTTTGAATCCTCGACAGTCATAGTGATGATCTTGAATATCAAATAATGAACATAAATAAACTGGAGCTAGACCATTCACACACTTGTATACCTCAACAGCAAGGTTATACATAAGTTGAACAGAAAGTGATAACTGTTTGCTTCTTACAAGGAGCTCTTCGTAGCTTGATATATAGTCACAGTAAACAAAACGTAATGCTCGACATTGCAACTTCTCTAATTTTCTTAAGTTACTTTTGCTACAATGTACAATACAATAATATGAATAACGTGACTGTCCCAAAACCTGCACACCATTAAATGTGACTTTAATTATCCTGAATATTGTGATTGAAAAGCAGGATTTGCCTATTGGGAATCATGTTCATAATATTACTGATTCCAAACCAACAGACCATGAAATGTGACTTTCGTGACTGTGACTATGTTGATTAAATGACTAACCTTTCATTTTCAAAATTATCTTTGAAATGTGACTATTCCGATCCTACAGAACATGATATGTGACTTTCATTACTGAGACTATGGTGATTAAATGACGAGCTTTGCCTAAAATAACAATCTTGTTGATACTGTGATTGATTCAAAACCAAAAGACCATGAAATACTTACATTACTGTAACTATAGTGATTAAACAACTAGATTTGCCTTATGACAGTTATATTAGAATGTGACTGATTCCAGGCTTACAGACCATGAAATACTTTCATTACTGATTCCAAACTAACATTTAAACCAAGTGACTGTCATTACTGTGATTATAGTGATTAAATAATTGGTCTTACCTGATGAGAGTCATGTTGAAAATGAGGCTGATTTTAAACCCACAAACAAGGCAATGTGACTAGATCTGCCATGACTATGATGATGAAATAACTAGATTTACTTTATGGCAATCATGTTGAGAATGCATATTTCAAAATCCACATGCCATGACATGTGACTTTCATTACTGTACCCATGATAATTAAATAACTAAACATTAAACTGCCTTATAGCAATCATGTTAAGACTGTGACTGGTTCCAAACAACCAGAAAATGAAATGTGACTTTATGTCTGTGACTATGGTGATTGAATGACTAACTTTTCATTTTCAAAATTATCTTTGAAATGTCACTACTCCAATCCTACAGACTATGATATGTGACTTCCATTACTGAGACTGTGGTGATTAAATAACAAGCTTTGCCTAAAATAACAATTGTGTTAATGCTGTGATTGATTCAAAACCAAAGACCATGCATCTACAGTACTGTGACTATTGTGATTAAACAACTAGATTTGTTTTTTGACAATTATGTTGAGAATGTGACTGATTCCAATATTACACACCATGACATGTGGACTTTCACTATTGCAACTATAATACCTAGGTCTGTCTTGAGACAATAATGTTGAGAAACTATTTCCAAACCTCAGATCATTTCGTCACTGTGACTGTGATGATGAAATTATTTTACTGCCTTATAACAATCATGTTAAGGCTGTGATGATTGCAAAGCAAGACATCATGAAATACTTTCATGACAGTGACTATGGTGATTAAATAGCCACACTCGCCCTTTGACAATTATTTATATGATGTGACTGATACCAACAGACCATGAAATGTGACTTTCATTACCGTAATATGGGGTGAATGATGACAGAATTGGCAGTTTTTCTGTGATAACATGGACAAAAATCAACTCAGAAATCTAAATATGGTGTCAAATTGTGTCTGAGCAGAAGGTCTAACTTTCCATTGGAGCTTGAAATGATATCTTAAATAGCCAAGGCTCAGGGTCCAAAAAAAACCACTGTCCCAATTCACCCCACAGTTTCGGATGAATCGGGACACTCCATTAATTCCACAATCAATACTTCCTAGCTTCTGTAAGTAATTGCTTCTTATGAATAAACATAGAAAACATCTTCAATTTGAAAATATTTATTTTGAGGAAAATCTGAAATCGATTTCTTTGATAATATACAGATTATAAAAATGTGACAAATGAAATAAAACTATCAAAAATTGTAGTTATCAGCTAATTTTGCTGGTGATTAGTAATTCTGGACTAAATCCATAAAAAATGATGCCAAGTTCTATAATATTTATCAAAAAGCCAAGCTAGTACATTCAAATGAAAATTGGTAGAGTATATTTTGATTATTCCCTAAACTTTGTTGTTGACCTGGATCTTAACCCATGATCAAATATACATAATCCCATATCTAGTATATTGTTCTGGTTCCTTGATACCATTTTAAATTGAAAAAAGTTTCATGCGAGTTTGATGGCTCTGATATTTATATATTTTTTGAGGAATGAGCAAAGTTTTGACCAGTATATGTCAAAATTCAAATTATACAGGGACAAGTTTGACGTGCTGCAGCTCCTCACTGCCTGCAGTTAGAAGTATTAAATTCCATCCGAATATGCGCTTGCACTTGTACGATAAATGTGCCAAAAATAAATGCCCTAGGTTAAGTGGAAGTAGTTGATCTCTGAAGAAATAATACGCATCCCTGTTCTGTCCCTATTCACCCCTGTGTCCCTATTCACCCCATATTACGGTACTGTGACTATGGTGATTAAACTAGAATTTGTGTCGCAAGCGGAACACATGCGAGTTCACCATGCTTATGTTGTTTTGCTTTGATGTGTTGATTCTTGGGAAAATGGTGTCGAATTTAGGGCCTAGATTTTCATACATGATCGGAGAAATATAACAGACGATAAGCTTAGCAGTGGTACGACCAGGAGGTGCCAGGGGGGGGGGGTAGTGCCCCTTCCCCCGAACTTCAGATACTGATGGTTGCAAAAAGTGGAAAAATGGAATAAACAGCTTAATGAAGTAAAAGAGAAAGTACAAGCGGCTTACAACACAATTATGGCTATAGCAGGAAGCCCAGATCTAAAAGATATTAAGATGAGAACGATGTGGCAGGTGATAAAGGCCTGCATAATACCAATTGCCACATGCATGGGAAGCAGTAACCGCTACGAAGAAGGAACACAAAAACCTAAAAAGGACCATTGACAGCGTCATAAAAAGAGTCATCTGCACACCCTGATTTACCCCATGGGAACTGCTTAACATTGAGACAGGACAGTTGGAGATAAACAAGCTCACCGGTCGCAATAGGATAATGTACACACACAGAAAAGGTTAAATCCAGTAACACCTGTGCAGCTACATCTGCATCCATTAGATGAAGTGTTTGTTTTTTACCTGAGAGTCTGGTGAATATGGGATACAATGTTTAAAAATAAGGGTTGGATGGTGGATGGTGAAAATCAAATACAATGTTTACAATGAGAGATGTGGTGGTTGGGAAGTCCAGATGGTGAAAATCATACTATACAGGCTAGATGATGAAAATGACATACAATGTTTACATTGACAGCCAGTGAGCTGACAGTATGATGAGAATGTGGAAAATTGAAGTAAATATGAATAATAGGAAAAGGAGAAGGGGAAGAAATTAAGGATAGTGGAATGTGATGAGGGGATAGATGAGGTTATAAGAGGGATAGGTAGATGAGGAAAGGGAAATTTGAAATGGAGAGATGTGATTGGCTGTTGGGAAGTAGGGCTATACTACAAAGTGTCGCGGTGAAATCACGATGTGCAACGGGCGTTTTTTTAGGACTTAAAGTCAACAATTTGAGAAAATAAAAATTACCAGGTTGTAGAGAATGAAATTGCGAACAAAATGAGCCTACTTAGAGGTTTCTACGATGATTAGAAGTGGTTTAAATTGACAGCAAAGTTGAAGGTGATGATCGAAAAGTTGAAATGAAGAACTGATTTGCTGTATATAGACGTTACCGAACGAGCGAAAATAAAGGGTCTTAATGAATAGTCGGAGCGGAAATGATGGTTTTATTACTTCAGGGAGGTTCTAAACTGCGTTGTGTGATAATTTGGTGAAGATCTGATGATTCTAAGTGGCTGAAATGATCCTGCAAGATTCACACCTTTTCCGAAAAATAGACCAGCATCAACACTGTACAAAACTTTTTTCTTTTTTTTTCAACGAATTCTCGGCAATGAATAAAGATATCTCTATGAAAAAACGAATTCATATGGTTTAAGGATTTGGGATTAAAGAGAGCCTAAAATTATAATTTTAGCCCCATTAGAAGTGTCCGAAAAACTATCACAACTGTTTCGGCCAATCAGAGGGCAGAAGGACAACATCAACAATATTTCTATTTCCTGTCTGGCTGTGATTTGGTTGAAACTAAAACCTCAAACTGTAAATAAACAAGGCACAAAACACATAAAAGGTCAGTAAGTTACTTTAAGTTGGCTGATTCTTCATTAATTTCATGAAAAAAGAACTTAGAAGGGTGCTTCCTTATCTCTCACAAACGATCCAAAATTTCTGACAGTCAAATACCAATCCCATATGCTATCAGAACCTGTTTCGGCCAATCAGAGGGCAGGAAAACAATAACAAATATTTCTATTTCCTGTTTTGCCGTGATTTTGTTGAAACTAAAACCTCAAACTGTGAATAAACTATGCACAAGAGGCACCAAAGGTTTGAGGGCGCCTCAAGTTAGCCAATTCTTCATTCATTTCACGAAAAAGCAACTCTAAAAAGTGCTCCCTTGTCTCTCACAAACGATCCAAAAATTCTAACACTCCCATACCGATCCCATATGCGAGGTGAACTCGCAAATAACCAGATTTGCCTTATATGACACTTATGTTGAGAATTTGACTACGGTATTCCAAATTTACAGAAGTTACAGGCCATGAAATATGACTTTCAATAAAATCGCAATGGTGAGTAAATAACTAGTTCTGTCTTATGACAATAATGTTCAGAAAGCGACTATTTCCAAACCTACAGATCATTAATTGTGATTTTCATTACTATGACTATGATGATTATTGAATATATATATATAGCCCAACTCACTCGTTGACAATAATGTTGAGGATGTGACTGAATTGAAACCTATCGTTACCTACAGACCATCAAATATGACTCTCATTACTGTGACTATGGTGACTGAATACCTGGCCTTGCATTTGACAATAATATGATCATTTTATGGTTACAAAATCTACAGACCATGAATGTGTGGTATAGACATCTTATCCAATGTAAAATCCAACATTTCATGATCTGTGGGTTTGGAATTACATGTTTGAATTTCTTGCAGTGACAACAACATTGAAATTTTTGCAGATGGAAAATTGACAGCGTTTGTTTTGGATTGCTACCACAAAATGTGACTGTTATTACTGTGACTATGGTGACTAAATAAATATAATGCCTTGTCAAAAATCTTGAAAATCGCATACCAATGGGACTTGCATTGCATTTCAGTGATTATGGTGATGTGACTGCTATATTATGCATTGCCTATCGATAGATAGATAGATAGATAGATAGATAGATAGATAGATAGATAGATAGATAGATGGATAGATGGATAGATAGATAGATTAGATAGATAGATAGATAGATAGATAAATAGATAGATGGATAGATGGATAGATAGATAGAAGGATAGATAGATAGATAGATAGATAGATGGATAGATGGATAGATGGATAGATAGATAGATAGATAGATAGATAGATAGATAGATAGATAGATAGATGGATAGATAGAATAGAATTTTAAAAAGGGAATAATCTTACAGGGACCTGACCAGTGAAGATGCTGAACACAGATATGAGCTTTTAGGCTTGTGAAGTCCATTCATAGCAATCGGGAATAGCAATCGAGAATAGCAATCGAGGTTAGCAATCACCAATAGCAATCACCAATAGCAATCGAAAATAGTAATCAAGAATGCAAACAAGAATGGCAATCAATATGACATTGTGTCTCTCTGAGACATGACAGTCACTCTACAATCACTACAGTCACACAGAAAGGTCACAATGATCACTCTGATTTTGGACTTAGTCATTTTGGCACATTTTGCACCAGCGTGAGGTACGTTACACGAACTATCCCGTACGTTACACCACTTTGAAGCTTCATATCTCAATGAATATGGGCAATATCACTGAAATTCAAACTGTATATGAAAGATTGGACGTAGGACTACAAAAATAAAATATATTGACATGGCCAAAAGTGGTTTTAGTGGCCGAAAAATGGAGTTTAGTCACTTTTTCAATAGTCACACCAAGGTGTGACAGTCAGCTTTCGGATCATTATTGCATCAAAACCAATAGTGCAATATTTTTCAAAAATCACCTGATATTTTTTTGTTATACCTCAAGGCATAAGAGATGGTGTGAAATATTGATTCTTGCTGTGGGATGTTCTGGACAAAAATGCCAGCCTACCCAAATAGGGTCTAAAAACCGGGGACCTTTTAAAACTCCATTTTTGGTGTTTTTTGAGCCTCTTACAGTGGAAACTGTGATTAAATGTGTCATTATATTTTTTTCTGATAGCCCTATCACTGTTTTTTCGGAAAATACAATACCCATGGGAATTGGATGGTTCACTTTTGTGTAGTGACCATTTTAGTTTTGGCCCCACTTTTCAAATAAATGCCTATATGAAGGCAAAAAAACACTGGGGTGTTTTAATAGCGTTCTATTCTGGCCAAGACAAACCCACTATATAAACCAACAATATAAAACAGTTTGGTGGCTGAACAATAACATTTTAGGCTTACTTTGCTGAAGGTTTTTGATTGCATGGGTTCAAAACTTGGGAGATGAACACAAAAAGTATTTCACAAAAATTAAAAATTCTTTCAGTGAGGCAATTTAGATATACATGGCTTGGTTGTGTCCCAATTTCATACTTATAAAAGCATTGTTTAGGAAATAATAGCAAAATAAATAGCTATTGCTGGTACAATTTTTTTTGCCGCACGTGCACCCTGCAAATTATATGACAAAAGGGATGACTTCAACTTCAAGATTGTCAACCATCCATATCCTATTGCATCTAATATTCCAGAAAAGCCTTCTCACATCATCAGTTTTGCCAGGGCTTGTGATCATTATAGTGATTTCTCAGTGAGGCACATTTCATTATGTGATTCTCTCCTGAGGCAGGGATATGAATATAGGTTTTTATGCAAACAACTTTGCGGTGTTTAAAAAAAACATGAAACAGTGCTTATAAAGTGCGTAAAGTCCATCGAAGAGATGAAAGAAGAGATTCCTCTTCCGGTGAGGGCATGTCGTAACTCGTTTTGTGATAGTCAGGTCTCTACCCTGAAGCTCTTGTTCTTAGATTTCCATTCCAGGGTCTTGTGTGGGAGGAGATGGAAGGTTGGACGTCCTTAATAGCGGGGCAGATTTGTCATGAATAGGCAAGTAATAGTGCATTTATACATAGAAGCGTGAAACTTGGCACACATTTCAAAAATATCTTAAAGAAAATATTTAGATATGCGTCATAAACTGGTCTGCTAAAATGGTGGATTTGTCGCAAGAAATATCAAAACAAAATATTAACCAGAACTTTTCTATCACTTCTACCTAAGTTATTTCAACATATTTGACATCAGAAGAAAGGAAATATTCTCTAGCTTACAGAACTGTTATCCTTTTGAAAATCACTTAAACCATTAAAACGTTATTGCCCAGAACGTTGAAGCATGTCAGTCAGAATCAGGGATGGATTCGGAGTCAGTGTAGTGGAGTCGGTGTAGCAATATTGTGAAGAGAAGAAATCAGCCCCTCTGCACTGTCCCAATCATGGTTTATTTTTTCAGTTTCAGATAGTTATTTTAGTTAATGTGCTATGCTTTAGATGTCTTACTTTGGGTTTTTGAGTGCTTCTCAAGAAAAGCCAAGCAGATGTCATTCTCAACCTCAGCAGTAATCTACAGAAAGCATATTGCAAAATGATGTAGTTTGTGATCGCAATTATTTTCAATGTACCCTTAAAAAGCAAAAACCAAGCTTGATGTTATTCAGATTAGTTGCTAAATTGGGGTATCCTTGTATTAGAGCCTGTGCTGGGCAAGGAAAGATCCCTCACAGGGGTAAACGTGTAACATGTTGAGGACTCCTGCCCTCTCTCTCATTTCATCGATGTAACCTTGTGAGTAGCCACAACAGGCCATGCAGGGCTGTGCTTACCATATCTATCGATATATCCATCTATCTATTCATCATTCTTACGCTAATTCCCAATCAATTTGATCCATGGACCAGAAATCTTCCTGTGTTGTAATTTTGTTACATTTAAGATGAGCTGGCTCATAAAAGGACAACAAATGTCCAGAACATGCCTAGTTAAAGGGAATTTAATTTTTCTTAATTCTTTGGTGAATTTCACTTGGAAACACTAGTAGAAAGTGGGATTTTAGAGGAATTTTAAAAGAAAAAATGTCAGTTTTTGCTTTCAGGATTTCATATCGCTCAATGGGCTTTATGTAAAAAGTGTCAACATATACATATTGTATCATTAGAGGAACTAGTCAGAATCATTTTGCAACAAACCCCATTATAATTGGTTAAGTACTTAAAGTAGTAGAAAAGTTACTAAAAAACATCAATTTTGAGAAAAGCCTTAAAAACCTTCTCTTTAGTCTACATATTTCAATGAGTGGGGGAGGCACAAAAGTGCCCATATCTCGATAAGTATACAAGATAATTAAGTTCTGACGCATGACCACAACACAGCATTTTTTTCAGCTTTAGGAATTTATTCAACCGCTAATAAATACTAAGAAACATAATTTTAAGTAACAAAACAAGAATGAAATAAATTAACAATGTTAACATGCACAGCAGGTTGAGAAATAATTAAAATAAATAAACATCTGTAAACTAAACTCTGGATATCTTTGACATATGAAATAAATTATGTTTAATAATAAATAACTGAGTTATTAATGAGATCAACTCAAATAAAAGAGATCTAACAGAAAATTTCAGAGCAAGAGTCAGTTCATGGCAACAAAGTAAGGCACCGAGGTCATAGAAGGGTCAAGTGGGGTCACTGAAGGTCATCAAAGGTCATTTCAGTCTCTTCAAGTCAGGATCCAAGACCCAAAAGGAATTATCACATTTGCAAAGAGATTCATCCGCCATCTTGAAAGATATGTTGGATAACGAAAGTAAATTGCATAGTTTAACATATCAAGTATCACATTTCCAAACAGATATTAAATCAACAGTTTTAGCACTTACAGAGTAATTTGGTTTCGAATTGCGCGTTTCAGCAGAAGTCCAAGCGTTTTGTTTCAAGTTTCAACACCTCTACATGTATGTACACAATATGCACATTTATGTCATTATTAGTACACAGTTTGCTTGCACAATAAGACAGTCTGGATGTTGCTTCACCGAGCAACGACGTTGGCATGGTGGGGAAACTGGAAGAGCTCCGGACAATCAAGTGAAGTGCTGAAAGTCGAAGGGCTGAAGTTGAAGTGAGAAGGACTGATGAAGGAGTCTCGGGGGAGAGGTGACTCCGTGATGGGGAGGAAGTTGTTCTGGTCGATTACCAAGGGAGATGCGGAGTCCTTCTTCGTCAGAGTGGGAGTCTTGAGTGGTTGCAGTTCCACGAAAGGAGGAGACGAAGGACTGACTTCTGGTGAAGCACCACCTGATGGAACTTTCTGGTCGCCAAACGGAGACACGTTTCGTGGAATATCCGACTGGTAGTCTCCCTGGTAGTGGTCGTAATGGAACTGCTGAGCCATCATCATGTTCTGCATGTCTTTCAGTTTCGGAGAGATGACATCGCCCTCTTCATCCTGGAATGACGTGGTCGAAGGGAGCAAGTGGGAGGCAAGGTCGGTCGGATTCCTGCTCTTGTAGACAGGGCCGGCGGAAGACAGCTGGTAGGCGGGCATGGAGTAGTCTTCGGTTGGCTTGTAAGGTCTGTTAAAAGCCAAGGTGTCAGAGGGATGGCTATAGTTGGGGGAACCATCAAAGGAGTTTGAGTTGTTGGAGACGCTGCATTCCAAGTCATAAGTGGAGGAGCCCGTGGACTGTGAGTAGGAAGGGAGCACTGCATACTGTGAATGCACATACTGTTGGTGAGACTCTTGGTAGAAGTGTGGACTGGGCATCGACTGGTATGAGTCCAGCATCTGGTTGGAAGGGGAGAAGAACTCTTGGAGATCCGCTTGCAGCTTGGCGGGTGGATGGCTGAAGGCGCAGCTGGAGGGGTCCGTGGATGGATGGCTCATGTCTGGAGGGGACTCAGTGTATCTTGGAGAAGGCATGGAGAGTGATCCGGACATCTGGGAAGGCATTGTGTTGATGAATCCATCGAAGGATCTCTGCTGCCAGGAGTCATGTTGAGGCGGTTGGTCCATGGAAGGAAGCGACATCTGGTGAGGAGACATCTGGTGAGGAGACATCTGGTGAGGCGACATCTGGTGAGGAGATATCTGGTGAGGAGACGGCATCTGGTGGTACGAAGGAAGAGAAGGGCAGGAGCACTCAAAGGTAGGGCAGGAGCAGATGGGATTCATTCTTCTCTCCATGCGAGGAGCTTTCTTTGGGGCATCTTGCACTGAGTCTGGGTTTGCTCTTTTTCTGCCTCGTTTTTCTGTGGCTCTGGGAGTTCTGCTGTTGACGTAGAGGTTCTTTCTTGCTTCTGAAGACTTGACCTCGGGTCGTGGATGATCATGGACACCCTTCGCCTGGAAGAAGATGGACCCCTTGTCATGTCGCCAGAAGTGGGTCACAGGGTAACCGCAGTGCCCTCTGCAGGGGAGGACATCAAGGCGCCCTGTGCATCTTGAGTTGGGGCAGCGTTTGCCAATCTGCTTCTTCCTGGCCTTGTCGCAGATGGCGGGTCTCTTGTAGACTTTGCTTCCGTTGTCAAGGACGCAATCTCTGTTGCAGACGATCACTCCGATGCAGGATTTCTTCAGGATGTTGATATTGTGGTTATTTGTGTTTCTCATGGCCCACCCTGAAACGTGTTTCTTAGCCTCCTTGTCCTCAGCTTTGTACACAAATCTGCAATGTCCTTCCGGCCACTCTTGCCAGGGGTCCTGATCAGTTAGTACAGGCATGTCATTGTCATTGATGTCCCACTGGTGCCTTGAGTCCAGGTCGGGGGAGGTGGGTGTCTGCGGTCGGGGACTGAATCCTGTCTCCCCCTGGACACTGTACTCACTTGATAGAGTCATGATGCAAATTTGAGAGAGAAACTGTCACAAAATCACTTTGCAAATAATGCCAGAGAATCAAACTACTGCAGGTCAATTTCTTCAACAAAGCATAATCTGGAAGTTCTTCCTGGTAATGTGGTCAGATATGCTAATTCAATGCTGGTTGTGTAATGCCTTGGATGAGGAGGATGGCTTTATATGGTACTGCTCATTTGCATGAAGCTCCTCAATTAGTACTCATGACACTTGGCAGGGGGCGTGGCTTGTGGCCTCTCAGCCAATCAGAGAGCTTGAAAGTGATCATTGCAATAACTCCTCAACACCTCAGGAGGGTGTCACCCAATTATCTCCTCAAAAGTCAAACAAGATGCACTTACTAAAACAAACCAATAAAATCAACAGCAGAAAATATTGTTGCATGATCAGCTTCTTGTTGATCTACTCAAACGATTTTATTATTTTCAATCTAGGTTAATCATCACTTTGTTGATTAGTAACTATTAATTTCAATTTGAGAAATAAATATTTCAACTATTTCTTCTATATTTAGCCTTTTAGGAATGGATTATTATTGACTAATAAGTTCTCAATTGTTTTGGTTTTTTCTCAAATTAAAATAAAGTATAACCTGCTGGACCATAGGCGGTGGTATTTCTTCATGTATCAAGTCGAAAAATTATGTGAATTTTACCAATGTTTCGGAACTTTAAAATATTAAGCCAAACTGATGAGAGGCAAGAAAGGAACTGAACACAATTAATATCAGAAAATTGTTTGAAAAAGCCAGAACAAAAGTTTATAAGAGAGAGACATGAAGAAGAAGAAAAGATAACAAAAAAAGGACAATTAAACGAGGAATACAGTTCAAAGTAGAAGTAAGTCAATAATACATTTATCGAGATAGATAGATAGATAGATAGATGATAGATAGATAGATGATAGATAGATAGATAGATAGATAGATAGATAGATAGATAGATAGATAGATAGATAGATAGATAGATAGATAGATAGATAGATAGATAGATAAGCATGCTGTTTCAAAATTTTGCCTTTTAAGAATGGGTTATTATCGAGAAAACGAAAATGATAGCCGTCCTCCTTATCCTAGGCCAGTCCCTGTTGCTCTTATAATAATTTCAATTTTAAGAACAATATAGGCCTAATAATGTTATGATACTACTGAACTGGGAAAAATAAAGTGATTCTGATTCTGAAGTGATTTTGATAGATAAAATTTGCTTTTCACTTTCTGGAATTTTTTTTTTTTTTAAACAAAGATTTGGCCAAATTATTACCGTTTGGATCAATGCCACCAAGTGATCAATGTAAGGTTCCGTGAGCAATTGAATTAGTAGGGAGTTGATAATTGTTAATTGGGGACTATTTGGGGTGTTAATTATCTGTATTGTTAATTGGTTGATTGGATGTGTGATCGTCCATGTGGATTGCAATGAGCATTTGTTCAGAAGGACATCACATGGTGGCTGGTTGGTGGTAAGGCCACAATTGCAGCTGGGTGGCGCCACAACACGCATTCCACATTGACTTCACTTGATGACCTTGCTGACACAACCAGAATGATCAAGCTCCTGATTACTGATTGATTGAATGGTGGAAGTTTCGAGCATTTCTTCCTTTTGAAAGTGCTGTATATATGATTGATGTTACACTATACATCTTAATTGTTTGACTTTCAATTGGATATATATTTTATGTTGCTAAGAATTGAAAGCCTTTTGAAGCAAGTTTAATAATTGCAATTGCACTTAGCAAACATTGTGGTCATTGCTTCAATCAATGTGACCAATCCAGATGTATTTATAATTACAAATTGTCATCAATCATCAATTGTTCAATATGCATGAAAGCCGCTTATTAATATTTTAAAGTGTAGAACTTTGCAGGTAGATTTCCACCTCTTTTTCAAAGTGACACAAGATACAGCGGAACCTCAAAATTAAGACCACCAATGGGACCAGCCAAAATGGTCTTAATATTGAGGTGGTCTTAATTGTGAATCGTCAATGTTTCAAGACTGAGATTTTTTTGGAAAACAGTGAATTTTGAGAAAAAAATTTTGACTGTTACTTTAGACATACAGGCACCACCTGGATGCAACTTTTGGGTTGTTTGGCCCACCCCGTGGTCTTAATTCTGAGGTTATATGGTCATTTGGGGCCAAATTAGGTGGTCTTAATTCTGAAAATAGGGGTGGTCTTATTTCTGAATCAATTTATCATTGCTGTCAATGGGAGAAAATTTGGTTAAGTGAGTCTTAAATTTGAGGTGGTCTTTAGGTGAGGTTTCGCTGTAGGCCTACATGAACAAAACAATGTCATTGCAATGGACTCATATAAAGTCCTCACTGTTGTAGTCCTTTGCCTAAGTCTCAAAAGAGCCTTATTTTAGAAGTTGGCTGCACCCCATGTCAAACATTTTGACTCTGGTATCATTTTGTAGCAAAAATTCTCTAGTTTAAGAATCTGCCTGTTGCCAAGATGGCAAATTTCCCGCAACATGCTTAATTTTGCATAATATGAGATGTCCAAGGTTTCGATGTCATAAAGTGACGCTTTCGCTGGCGTTGTGACGACTCTCTATGCTTAAACAGCCATTACTCAATTACATATTGTGCCATTGCATAAAATTATACACCAAAATAATGCCAACAAGTTGCTCTATCTTATGATATCCATGTCATGTGTCTGGGGTGCTTGTGTTGGTTTTTAGAATGGCAGACATGAACCATTACTTAGTCCGCAAAATATAATTTTCCGAATCACAACTGTCAAAATTTAAAAGTTTTTATGAAGGACACAATATTAAACACAAGTCACTTGAATTAATTTTAATTAGTAGTCAATATTGTTAGCTTTCATTTGGCACCTTGATTTGTATGTTTAATACAACACTTAATCCATTAAAAATTCAACAAACGTTGCTTCCCATGCTCGGAACTTGCTGTGTGAGCTTAATATATTCAATTTCAGCTGCTCTCATCACCAGATAGACTGTTTTAAACAAACAAATTGAGTATGGAATGGATGGATAGGCCTGAATCTCAGCTTTCATTTGACACCATGATTTCCATGTTGACTTGAATTTTAACCATGGAAAAGAAGTTAAATAATGCTATTAAGGCTCGGAAATCGCATTACAAGCATAGAATTGTCAAATATATATTCAATTTAGAGTGCCTTCATCCCAAGTTGAACCTTTATAGACCGACAAATTGATTATGAATGAATGGGCCTGAGTCTAAGCTTTCATTTGGAGCCATGATTTGTATGCTCACTTGGATTCATAATCATGGAAAAGAAGAAAAAGATTTCTGATCAGGCTCGGAAATTGCAAAATTGAGCACAGAATTGCCACATATATATTGCACTTTCACTGCTTTCATCGGGAGCCAAAATTTCTAAACCAACAAATTGAATATAGATGTGATAAGCAATACTAAAAATGCAAATTAGATCGAACCAAACGTTTTTGATGTGGAGTTAAGAGGGTGGCCCATCGGTCCCCATGGCCCGTCGGTCCCCATGTTCCCCTAGACTTTTGCA